>OY720454.1:29589289-29904289 GCA_963082715.1 Harpalus rubripes
TGTACTTTTGATACGTAGCCATGGTTACAATGTGTAGTTAAACACGTGATCAGCTAACAACGTTTTATGCAACTGGCCCTTATTAGTGAAGTCCAGTGATCATTCAAAATTATCCGCGGGAACAGTACATAGCTATAATGCTGCCATCTACGTTGAGCTTTGCCTGCCTGCTCCCATTCTGTTTGAATGATGCTGTTTACAGTGACCTCTATATACAAATGTATATAGAGGTCACTGGCTGTTTAGCCATAAGAATAGTGGTTTGTCCACAATAGGTTATGTTCGAGAAACGGCCGCTAGAATCACAGGTTAATAATTGGATTGAAGATTGCGAAGTAAAAGTTATTGTATAACCCCAAAATCGAATATGTGGTCAATAACAGTATCTTTTATAGTTTCAAATAATACAAAAGCTTAATTTAGATTATTACCAGCATGACCAATTTATTTATGATACTTCTATTTGTAAGTATAATTTATCTATTATGTTTTAATGACAATGTTGAGAAAATTCACAAAAAAAGTGATTGAAATCAATGCAACATCAAGTTGCCTTCTCATATTCAAATTATAGTAATTGTTATTTATTTTTTCAATTAGCTGTCAATAAATTTGTTGTTAAATATGTTTTCTTCCAAGTTTTTGGCCGATATGAGAGTAGAAGGGTTTAATATCTTTAACAAATTTCAACCGTCATGGTATGTAATAAAAGTATGCGTAATATCTCTTCATCTAATAATTTGTTCCAGTAACTTTTGTAACATGGGACAAACATTGTCAGAACCGGTTACCTCAAAAGAATCAGCATGTTGTCAGAATTCTGCATTCCGAGTTGGGTCGAGCTGTATGCAAGGATGGCGAATAAACATGGAAGATTCTCATACACACATTTTGTCATTACCTGATGACCAAGAAGCGGCCTTCTTTGCAGTATATGACGGTCATGGTGGTGCAAAAGTAGCCGAATACGCAGGGAAACATCTCCACAAGTATGTTGCGAAAAGACCAGAATACAAAGAAGGGAATATTTCTGAAGCAATGAGAAAAGCATTTTTAGAATTGGATGAAGTTATGCTTACCGACGATACATTAAAGAACGAACAGGCTGGCAGTACTGCAGTAACTATATTAATTAAAAACAATAATTTGTATTGTGCAAATGTTGGTGATTCTCGAGCAATAGCCAGCATTAATGGACGAGTGGAAGAATTGTCCCTGGATCATAAACCAGGCAACGACATTGAATTGAAACGAATTACTGCCGCTGGCGGATGGGTTGATTGTAATAGAGTTAATGGAAATTTGGCCTTATCCCGCGCTCTGGGTGATTTTGGTTTTAAACGAAATGAGAAGAAACCTCCTCAGGAACAAATTGTTACTGGTAAGTGTGAATCACATTTTCGTCTTTGGCTTGAATGAATCGCGTCATTTTACACAATGTAGTTTGGTGTTGGTACGAACCCAAAGTCATGTTTCCGTGTATCTTTCGCCACATTTTATACACTACTTTCGATTTGTCCACATTCATGCCAACTCTCCTATTTATTTTTATCGTTCACAACCAGTTTGACGAAAAAGTGAAAACACGATATTGATATCTGTCATGTTTGTGTCATACCTTGCTTTTGGGATTTGATTCTGGTGGCTAAATCAGACCGAAAATTTTTCTGATTGTCCTATGGAAACATGAACTTATAAACGCACGGTCGATCCAATTTGTTGTGCAAGGCTTGATTTACATTAGCGATATAATCACGATACCATAACGTTAATACTGTGGCGTTAATAGACGAAAATGTGCTACAGAAAATTTATAATTAAATATTGTTTTAGCTTATCCAGACGTAGAATCCCGAGTGATAACCGGAGACTGGGAATTTATTGTAATGGCCTGTGATGGAATTTGGGACGTATTAAGTAACGAAGTAAGTACAAATGGATATTTGCTTATTTAGTATTGTTAAATATTTTAATGTATTTTGTGTTAAAGGAAGTAATAGACTTTGTTCGAACGCATATCGCCTGCGGAGTCGAACCGGAAGAAATATGCGAACAGTTGATGATGCGGTGCCTGGCTCCGGATTGCCAGATGGCTGGCCTGGGTTGTGACAACATGACGGTTGTGATTATTTGTCTCCTGCACGGGAAATCCTACCAGGACCTGAGCAGTCGCTGTGCCTCTTCGCTGCCGCCAATGGAACCAGATTTGAAAATGGATCTTCGCTAAATTGTAGCGTAATCTCTCCAGTCAAGTGTTATTTTATATGTGTTTACACTGTAAAATAAACAGAATCGTAATTGTGGAAAAGTTACAAGTAATCGTAGGCAAGTGCTTTAACCATAAGTTCAAATATTCTAGTGATATATTTTTCTAAAATCTCGAATTTTTATGTTTTGTTTTTATTAAAGTTCAGAGTATACATTTATGCGTACCAAATTTTTATATGCGAAACAAACCAAAATATTATTTCTATATATTGCTACTGTTAATTAGAGACGACAATTATATAATTGCTTATAACGAACACTTTGTACGCATATATACACTTACTGACATTTGTTTGATAAAAGGTTGATTTGAATTAATTGTAATTGCTTGTTTTCTAATTAACAGTAAAAAATATACCAAACTTTATTTTGTGCCAATTATCCAAAACTTCAAACATCATTTAGTTGGCCAGAAAACATTAGTTTCATACTTGTTACTAGTATTTTGTTCAATAAATACTTCGTTCCAGATAGTTGAATTAATTCAGAGTAAATCATTCGAATTGTTTACTAGTTGCAGTTAGTAATAACGACATAAACTTGAGCTGCGTTCAGATTTATTTATAAAACTAATTACAGAACAAATAAATAAATTTACCCGAAATTCTTTCAGGAATCTAATCAAGAATTAATCCGAACCCTCAGCTCACATAATTTTTCTAGATTCCTGAATTATGCTTTTCAATCACTCAGTTATATAATTTTATAAATAAATTGAAAATGAACGCAACTTAATAAAGTACAGGATGAAAAGTGTATATAATTAACTTCTGTACGAAATATTCAAATGGTTAAAAGTTTAAGCCATTTTATTGTAACATGTACACTATATTATATACAATACACCAAAGTATGTTTTAAATATTGTGAACTGACTACGCACTGCTAGTTTTTCTATTTTTTAATATACTAGCTATGAAGAACTCTCCAGCTTTGTAGGAACTTCTTACGAGCGGGCCACTAGCAGTATATAAAAACCCTAATTCGCTCCCCACATCTTCCCAATATTTAAATTTTTCAGGAGTTACATATTCCACTACTTTTAAATGTCGCTTTGTTGGTTGCATGTATTGACCTAAAGTTACACATTCGACTCCTACTTCCCTTAAATCTTCCATAGTTTGCCTGATTTCACCATCAGTTTCACCCAGCCCTAACATAATCGATGATTTTGTGATTAAGTCTGGATTTTCTTCTTTAGCTGTTCGTAACATAGCTAAAGATTGTCGGTATTTAGCTCTTCGGTCACGAACGAAAGGCGTTAATGCCTCAACAGTTTCTATGTTATGTGCATATACATCTAAACCTGAATTTACAATCGTTTTTACAGACGAAATGTTTCCAGCAAAATCTGGGACTAGACATTCAACGAGTATGTTGTTATTGCTGAAAATAAATTATGTGTAATTTCGCGTTCACTAAATTCATATATTACATACAGTATTTTTATTTCTGTTACAGTTTCAGCAATATGTTTTGCGCCACCGTCGGGTAAATCTAAAAATAATTAATTAAATATTTAACATAAAATTAATTACATAATATACCATCTCTATCAACCGATGTTAACACAACATAATCCAAACCCCATGACGCAATAGCACTTGCAGTGTTTTTGGGTTCTTTTGAATCCAATGCTGGTGGAGCCCTAGAAGTTTTTACGGAGCAAAATCTGCAGCCTCGTGTGCAAGTATCGCCCATCAACTAAGGTAAAATATTAATTTGTTATAAATATATAAATAAGCTGTGAAAAATAACGAATATATTGTTGTAATGTTGTTAAATAAACAACCCAGTGGTGGGACTCTGTAAGATAGCTATCGTCGCTAAGTGATAGAACTGTTAAAAATAGTACTCTGTACAATCGCTAATCATCGCCAATGATTGCTAACGTGAACTAAGATAGCAACAAAATACGAGATATTGCTATTCTGAATGTTAGTTTGCTATAAGTTTGTATTTTGATAGCACCAGTTTTACATGATTAAAATGGAAGCAAAGGTGTAAAAGTAAAGTATTTCTACAGTATGTAATAATATCGACAAATATAAATATCTAACGTAACATTTTAGAACTATATGGTTGTGTTGATGAGTTTGGTCTACATGCTAAATTTTAGAAAAATTATTATGAATAAAATTTGCTAATAATAATATTATTAATGTGTAAATTTAAGTAAAAACATAATTTTGACAGATATAAAACAATTTTTTCTATAATATGTATCAAAGTTATGAAAACAGCTGAACTATTTAGGAAATACAGAGTACAACTGTTGATAAATCGATTTGCTATCACAGCTAGCTAAATATTTAGCAAAATTTTACAAAACAGCTGAACTATTTAGGAAATACAGAGTACAACTGTTGATAAATCGATTTGCTATCACAGCTAGCTAAATATTTAGCAAAATTTTACAGAGTCCCACCACAGGTTTGTCCAAAAATACTACAAATTTATGAGGGATGAGGGGCTCAGGGAAAAAATAGTATGTGACGAAATCTAGTCACAGAAAACAATGAATCATTATTCAAGATTTTGAATTGAACAGTTTTACCATCTTTTCTCTAAATAAATAAGAAACTTTCATTTCCCTCAATGTGGTTTGGTACGAACGAATCCGCAATATTCATCTTTCGTTATTTGATATTTAAATACGCTTGACTATCGCGCCCAATACAAGTCCAAACAAGAATATATAACTTCAACCAGCATACAGTAAAATCAATCTTACCATTATTGTCGCGGTAGCAGTACCATGTTCTCCACCTCCCCAACATTCTCCAATATTAGGACATCGAGCTTCTTCGCACACCGTGCTTAATTTTAAAGTACGTAATTGTTCTTTTAATTTACTGTAATTTTGCCCCGTTGGTATTTGTCTTTTGAGCCATGGCGGTAATCGCAAACGACCACCTTCACCCTGCTCGCGTTTTAGTTTACCATCGTAAGCTTTCCAATCGTCGTTTAATTTTAACACTGGGCTGTCGTCATTTATAAAGTCATGAAGCGATGGACCACTCTTAATTCGTTCTTTTAACGATTCTAAATGAGCATTATGGTTAAATCTCTAAAAATATACTTCGTTAAATATGGCAAAGTAATTTTATGAATAATAGCTTACCTGCGATATATATTTATTTGTATTTAATAATAAATTAGGTTTACGTAACATAGTTAAGTAGGAAGTAACATAAGTTTAATTTTTCTAAATTTTATCACAGTAAGGTCATTTTGGGTGTTAAGGTTATGTATATGACAAAATGACGTCAATTGGCGTCACATGCGCATAAAATTTACTTTTTTTTATTTATTACAATTTTAAATAATAGGACAATAAAGTTTAAATTAAAACTAAAATAGATCAGTTCCAGTTTGTCTGGCCCTTAATTTAGCTACTTCTCTTGTTAATTTCTCT
This sequence comes from Harpalus rubripes, assembly GCA_963082715.1. Taxonomy (NCBI): domain Eukaryota; kingdom Metazoa; phylum Arthropoda; class Insecta; order Coleoptera; family Carabidae; genus Harpalus; species Harpalus rubripes. The sequence continues at coordinate 29,594,976 of OY720454.1, forward strand.
TCTGAAGAAGGTGCGGTTGATGTTCCATCCTCATTAAGATTATTATTTTTGAAATCTTCTACAATTTTCTTGCTATAAACAGCATCAAATAAATCTTTAGCAGAAAACTCTGATTGAAATACATCTGCTGTCCGATAAGAAACGTATGGTTTTAACTGTAAATTTAGATTTTTAAGACAACATACCAAATTTTAATTATTTTACATGCTTTTTACCTCACAATTTGTTAAATCGGGCACAATTAATTCAGGAATCTTTTCCGGAACAGTTACAAACTTGCCATCAATCATGAAACCTGTATCTCGTACTCCCCGTTCTAGAAATATGCATTATTATTAAATATTTATTGAAAGGGTATTTTTTATTACTGTAAATTGGAATATCTGGATCAGGAGATTCAATTTGTTGTTGCTTAAATAATCTGGAACCCCTTTTATTATATAACATGAACTTTTTAAAGTTCCTTTTACCAAAACATGTAGTTGATGTTGAAACTGATCGTTTTAATACTAAATTTGCGACAGACATTCTTTATATTTTAGAAAACCACAAATTAATATAATAATTTGAGGTTAACAAGTAGGGTAATATTTTAAATTCCCAAATTAATGTGTTGGTATCTTTGTGATGATAGATACGTGTGAAATAAAAATATAAATTTCAGACAATATTTATAGTTTTGTTGATAATTAAACACTTAAAGTAAATGAAATATTTAAGATATATATTATTTAAATATTAAAATAAATTTTCTAAAAAGGTGCATCAACGATTACAGCGCCACATTTAACTTTTAGAAAACTACGGTCAGCATAACTACGGTACCCTGAAGAACAGGGTTCCATGTTAAATGTACTTATTCAAAGTGAACCAAGTAAATTGTAATCGTTTTACTGTGATGGTGCACATACCACTAGAGCATAGCCAGCTTTAGCATTTTCGTTTTAGTGTAATCGGTAGCAAATATATGTTGGAAATAATTAAAACATAGTGCAATTAATGCTAACGAAGTGTTAGTTATTAAAATAAATATACGAAAATGGTTTTAGCAGAAAAAGGAAATGAAAATGTGCGAAATGGTCGGAGGAGTCGGGGGCCGAGCCCTAACGGCCATGTAGCTGCAGAATCCACTAGTGAAGATGAAAGTTCAGGTAATCAAATTGTAATTATATTCTCATGAAAATATTAATTTTGTTTGAATAAATAAAATACTTTTGTTGAAATTCAGATTTAATTGTTTAGAAAGATGTAGAAATTTATCTAGGTTAATATGGTTTTATTTTATTATAGTTCCTGTCGATAAAATTCGTGTTGGTCGCGATTACCAAGCTGTATGTCCAGAACTCCAGCCAGTGGCAAGCCGTCGACCAGATCAACTAGCAGACAGGGCTCTTTTGGTGTGGTCACCCACAGGAGAGATTTCTGAACAAAAATGTAAGACAATATTCATTTTAAATGTATATTTTCTGAAGTCTGTAAACATCCTTTAATTGTATTCAATACTTTGACAATTAATATTGTTTGAAATAACAAAGCAATTATGTTTTGTACAGTGGACGAATACATTACATTAGCAAAAGAAAAATACGGTTACAATGGTGAACAAGCACTAGGCATGCTATTTTGGCACAAACATGATTTAGAAAGAGCAGTTTTGGATTTAGCCAACTTTACACCTTTTCCCGACGAGTGGTCTGTTGAAGATAAAGTTTTATTTGAACAAGCATTTCAATTCCACGGAAAGAGCTTCCATCGCATTAGACAAATGGTAAGAAAACTTATTTTAAAAGGTGTTTCTTCTGTTCATAACCACATTTCTTACAAATAGCTGCCAGACAAAAGCATTGCAAGTCTCGTAAAGTATTATTATTCATGGAAGAAGACCCGATCCAGGACAAGTTTGATGGACAAACAAGCCAGAAAACTAACAGCACCCCGTGAAGAAGGCGCAGCCTCAGAAGCTGGCTCTGAAGGCGGATCAAACGAAGAATCTGACGCAGATGAAAAGGTAAGAATCAGCGAATTCTCGAAAGCAGGGCATGTTATCAGTTAGCTACAGCCTGATCTTGAAACAGTTGTTGCATATATTTGGTCGTACCATTCAGTGCTTGATTACGTTACCCGTGTTGTTATATAGTTGGTAATGTTTTGTATTACATGCAACACTTTTAAATTGGTAATTGGTAACATGAATTCTCAATCTCAAATGAGATAACTGGAAGTAAAATAAAGAAAAGCACGCAAGCAAATGCAGAAGCAAAGAAAGCTGTGTATGTCGTGTCGTGCCATCCATTGATAATTCGTTATTCCAGAAATGGACAATTCACCGCGGCATACGGCGTAAGAGCGGTTCACCGCCGCACTCGGGACAACCCGGTGATGAAAATACCAATCAGGTGCGTGCAATGCCTCATGTTGCAGTGCCAACACCTCCACACACTGCCAGTGATCAGTCACAATCTCAATCACAGTCACAGCCTACCATGGCAGCCATCCCATGACACTTACATTACTTACTCATTCATTATTTGATTTATATTTTATTATATGCACACCGCCTTTGTATTAGCAAACAACAAACTGCATTTTACATGCATGAATCAGTAGAAGCATTGATGCCATTTTTGTTTGTGTATATTTAATTTTAGACAATATCTCAACGTTGCACATCATATTAAATGTTTGCACGATCAAGTAGATTGAATTATTTAAGATTAGTTTTATTGTGCATTTTGACTTAACACTTGAAATGCACTTTTTATTTTATTGTATCCCGCATAATCATTGATTTGTAATTTATTATGAATCTATTTATCTATTTGATATACGATGTGTGCAGAATACAAACTGTTACTTTAATGTTGTTTATGACATCGTCTCAATAAAGTCAAAATTTTTGATAATACGTTTTTGTCGTATGTACAAAACACCTCTTGTTACTAATATAAATTCCTCTTGTTCCCTGCCAAGCTTAGTAATATGTAGTCATTTTTCAGTTGAATTTAGGGAAGTATTTTGTGCATTCGACTGCGCGTAATTAAAATTGTTTTGTTGCAAGAAGTGAGAAGCAAAGCAATGAGCATAGACATATTCTTTATGAATTCTTCTGTAACGGAATGTAAGTGTGGGTGTGTATGTTGTGCAGGGGGAGGGGGGCGCGTGTGGTAACTGCGGCGTGTCCTGTTCGTTCACACATGTGTCGCCCAAAGGGGCTCTCTGCCATTCCTGCTTTCAACACTGGAGGTACTTATTGATTGACATTATTTCTATGTAACACTCTTTACCACTTCCATGTTTATATTTGCTTTTATTCCATTCCATTCGACACTATCTGTTATAGTTTCTTTACGATTATGATTACCTTTTCTTTATTTTCATATAAATACACTTCAAATATAATTAAAGGTATGTATAATTTTTATTTGTTTTTGTAGGAATCATATTCGTACATTAACTATAATTTTAGTAAAACACTAAATTTTTTGCTTTAAATTTGTACATATTTTAAAAATTTTAATGAGATAAGTTAGATGATTTTGCGCAAGTGTTGATGGTATGTCGTCAATATTTGGCGCAAAGTTATGGGCAGCATTTGATTGGTAATTGGTACGTTTAGGCGCACGGGCGCTTTAAGGCCTACGTCTGGCCCGTCGAAGCGTGGAGCCTCGTTGGGAGGCCGGCACAAACGGCGACCTCCGCGCGGCATGCACATCAATCACGATGATCTCGCAGCCATGGCGGCAGGCGCACAAGGCATTCAAATGCTACGCGCCATGGATCGGGAGATAATCTCTCTCCGCCGACAAGTAAGATACTTCCACCCATCACACTGCAAGGCGGGTGTGCAATGAACTAAATTTAAAATCATTTGAATTGAACACGGCTAAATATCCAATCGAATGTAGTAAATGAGTGTTGCATATTGTGTCATTCATAAGCACTCGTACAATTAGAAAATGCAGCCCTTCCATTGCTAATCTAACAAATGTTAGTGTTTCATTGTAGACCGGCCTTGTATTTTATAATGTTAATTGTTAGTTTACTAATTATTTTTACGTTTTTATTTATGTGGGTGTCTGTTGCTTTCAACTGCTAGTATGCATGATTGTGGATGTATTTGCCTAGTTCGTGTTGCTTCTCTCTTTGTTCCTGAATGTTTTATTTCAAATTGTACTGTATTATTTGTATTCTGTACACTTTGACACAGCAATATAGCTGGGGAATTGTGAGAAGTAAAAGTGTAGTAGTGATTATAAAGCTTTAGCAGAACATACATCGGCTTTGATGATTCCTTTATACATGGCTTTATTATTACCAGTTTCGGGCAAAATTAAAATATTGTGTAAACTCCAATTCGTTTATAGGTACAACAAAATAAACAAACAATCAGTGCCCTGAAGCGCAAAACATCGGAAGGCATCGATGATATTAGACCGCCCGGCGATTCCACATCTCGTATCAATGCTAGATGGACAAATGAGGAGCTACTTCTTGCTGTACAAGGCGTTCGCAAATACGGAAAAGATTTCAAAACTATTGCTGAAACACTGGGAACTAAAACAGAATCCCATTTACGTAGTTTTTTTGTAAATTACCGCAGACGGTACAATCTTGATAGCGTTTTGAAAGATTTTGAAAAAGACAATGGACCCGTTTCTGTATCTCCTGATGATACTATAGAATCGGAAAAGATGGATGTAGATATAGATCCTTCGGAAATAACTCCAGATGTTCCAGTATCTGTTTCTCCCACTCCAACAGCTAGAGTTCCTCTCAAGACAACTGGTAAAGTTACCGTGTCAGTTGGGCAGGCTAACAAATGATAACATTTCCTTATCCGCGTAAAATAACGAAACATATATTCATCTAGATGCGCGCATTAAAAAACGTTAAATGAAAGCCAGAAATTTTCTTTACGTTTGTGTATAATAATGATTTTTTTTAGGAAGATTTGATTAGTAGAGTAAAAAAATTAATTTATTATACATATATAAGCAATGGTTGCGATTCCTTTCAACTTATTTCATATTATAAAATTATCTTGTAGATAAGTAAATTTAGTATGTAATCATATATATATTTAAGATTGACGTCAAAATTTGTCGTCAAACTTGAAAAATTACGAGATAAATATTTTTTAATAATGGACATTTAGTTGATTACAAGATTTTTTTATAATATAAAATAATTTGTCTATAAATCTGTAAATAATTACCTATTTTTTCATTCAATTACATTTTGCAAATAAATTAGTCCAATAATAAAATATTAATATTATGAAGAACCAAACACGAATTTCTTTTTAAAACATTTATTTATAAAATATCGTGATTTATTTTGATATATTCATGAATTCATATTTGATTATGAACAAGTATTATTTCATATATTTGCCAACATTTACATAATTTCAAATTTATGATTTAATGTAAAATAAAGAGTATTTTTCTGTACATATATAAAAAATGATGTAAATTTTTAAATGTAAGACTAGCGATTGAATGTAGATATTTAGTTTATTTATTTTTATTAGTAATTGTGTAAATTTTATATCGACGAAAATGAGACTATGTTTAATGCACTTCATATTAAGTGTGAGTTCACTCTTTGTAAATTGTTCTTACTTTATAACGGTGAATTATTTGTCTGAAGGTCGCAAAAGAGTTGTTAACTTTCCTGTTTCCGTAACTGTGGCTATAATTTTATGCTTTTTCGTGTTATGGATAATATACCTTATGTAGGTGTAAGGGTTTTCCACAATATCTAGCTATTAGGATTCTTAAAAATGTAGTTTAGTATATATCTCGGCTATAACAGCTAAGAATTTATTTTAATTATGGATATCAATGTATCAATAGTCTACGTATAATACGGGACGAGTCACTGAAATGAAATTACATCGAGACAAAATATATGTAGATAGAAAAGCTTATTAATAATATGTCATTTAAAATCTGTATGGTTTTCATGGCTCACCTGTATAATTATATTACATATATCAATTGTATCAAATATATAATTTTATACGTTGATTATGGATACGAATTAAATCACAGATGTAGTGTTTGTACATAATATACATTTTGCCGTTAAAATAGTAGATTAGTTAAAATAAATAAACTAATAGAATATTTTATTATCGTTTAAATTGGGTCAAACTTGAAAATTAAGTGATCCTTGTGGTGCTCTCTCCACGAAAGCTTTGACGTGACGCCTGATAATTTCCCTCAACACTACAGAAATATAATCATCGGCGAAAGTAAATTGGTACACCCAGAAATGGGGAAAATCCGTTATGATTATTTATTTATTTATTTAGGTGTTAACAAATCTCAGTCATACATCATTTATTTTTACAAAACCGATGTTTCGGTATACAATTATATCTTAAAAGCGCTTTTATTGAACACATTTTTACATTATACAGATTGTCCGGATTTCGAAGGCCACTGTAGGCGGTGTGCACAAAAGTAGTCAGCGCCGACAGCGGACAAAAATGACAAAATGGTTACTCATTGAAACATAGCAAGGTTATGTTTTGTCAGAATAATTTTGCAATTTCTATTTTATAAAATCTTTGCACTGAATGCGAATGATATGTGATGCAGTGGAGGATGTAATAATTCTTACAAAATTACCGATTGAAGTATCAAATTTTATAAATTTCCTAGAAGATTATATGAGGAAAAGATGTATAAGAAAATAACTTTTCAAAAGATATCTTCTACTAACATGAAAAATTCTTTTAGGTGTACATATTTTCTCATTGTAAAAGATACTTATCGTATGAATAAAATTCCAACAATGGTCGTCTGATTGCAATAATGAATTATATAAAAATGTGTTTTTCTTCAAGCGTATTATAATATTCATATTATGCTACTGTATACATACTATAGAAGATATTCATTGTCTTACTAGTACAAAAATGTTGCCTAGCCTCGGCTAGCGCCTCGGCCGCAATAGCTGGGTTCAACACAAAAAGACCGCTTTCTACTCCTAATAACATAATATACTATTCTTAAGTTAATATTTGAACAAGTTATAATACAAGAAGCAGAAAATTGTCTTAAAGTTGTATAATACTTAGAGTTGTATGAAATAGAAGTCTATTTTTGACATAATTCGTCTATTTGTTATAGATTTTGTACATGTTAAAGATAGAAATTCACATGGTTCGTATTTTTCGTGTATTTTCTTTTCCGAGCTTGTGCAACTGATTCCACTTAGAGCCTGGTATATTTTCAATGAGGAATCTTCTTCATTTATTGCGAATATAAAAGATATGTAGAAATTTTCTTCTTTCCAATCATTCAAGTTTTCCAACTTTTTAATCTCAATTTCCATGTATTGTGCATCTTGTAACATTTAACTAATATAAATTATAATATAAATTTAAATATGATAAAATGGTTTACAGAAATCACACATATTATGAGAAAAATTATATTTTCTGCCACAGTAACTTCGCAGGTATTTTGACTTTTTGTCACATCACATATATAGCATTTTAAATATTTTTTTTATTCATTTCAATATACTATAATGTATAATATTCATACACAATAGCAACAACTCAAAATAAAATTGTATCACTTTCTCGAAATGTCAAAATTGATTCTGTAACCAAAAATGCCAATGTAGCCGTTAGAGGCGCTGACGCTCAAAATGTGCACATCGTCTATTGCGATCTCGGAAACTATAAGTATAAGAGCACGTTTAAGAGATACGACGTGTATGTATGTATGTGTGTGTGTGTGTGACGATTTTTTTCTCCACAATAACTCATAACAAACTTCCAAATATTTCTATTTTCCTTATTGAAGCTTTCTGCATTCATATAAAGAGTTGATTAGATAATTTGGGCAAAACAGGATAACCGGAAGTGATACTTCACTTAAAGCCCATATCATTTTTGAAGGAAAAACTATATTAAAATATAATCCAAAACTCTTCAATTTTAGTATTTAAGACTTTTATATCAAGGGGAACAGCATATTAGATTTTGGTTAAAATTAATATACCAGAAGTGATACTTTATTTGAAGCTCTGAACAGATTTTCGTGAAAAATATTTTATGATTTATTCCAAAACTTTTCAAATTTGGTATTTAAGATTTCTATATTAATGAGAACGGCGTATTAGATTTTTTCTCAAATTGATAAACCGGAAATGATACTTTACTTCAAGCTCTGAACAGATTTTCGTGAAAAATATATGATATATTCCAATACTTGTCAAATTTAGTATTTAAGACTTTTCTATGAAGGGGAGCAACATATTAGTTTTTTTCTAAAATTGATAAACCGGAAGTGATACTTTATTTGAAGCTCTGAACAGATTTTCGTGAAAAATAAATTGATACAATCCAAAACTTTTCAAATTATTCAACTATTATATTAATGAGAACGACGTAGTAGATATTTTCTAAAATTGATAAACCGGAAGTACTACTTTACAGGAAGCTATAAACAGATTTTCTTGAAAAAATATATTAAAACATGATTCAAAACTTCTCAAATTTGATATTTAAAACTCGTGTATAGTTTGAAACAACATTAGCTTTTGATTACCTAATGATAAACCGGAAGTGCTACTTAATTTGGAGTTCTTAACAGAAAATATAATCCAAAATTTGGTATTACAGAATTTTCTACTTATTGGAACAACAAATTAGATTTTGTTTACAAACGATCAACCGGAAGTGATACTTTACTTAAAGCTCATTGCTATTTCAAACATGGAATTGACGGAAGGTTATGTGTTGGCCACATTTTTTTCTGTGGGATTACCTCAATTCTGACTCGAAGGCAGGCACCGGACAGCTAAATGAATGTGCCAAAACACTGTCATAGTTCCAGGAAGCAAACTGTAGAGGCGCGACCGTGCTTAAATTTTAAGAAAATGGATTAAGTCACCTTTGAGTTGAAAACATTTTGCAATATTTTGTATTGCAAAGTCACATGTCATTGAACCTACGTTTTAACATCTTTAATTATTTGGTAATTCAATTTGTAATAGTTTATAGTTTTATTTATGGTGTCAGTAGTGATTTATTTCGTGATTTCTTCAGTTTTAAAGTGTATTAACTGTGTTTTTTTTTTCTTTTGATGTAATATAGAACTGAAGTTCAATAAGCTGATGAACATTCGTTGTGCTGTTTGATATAAAGTGCAATGCAAAGAAGCAGATAGACGTTTACTTTTATATTTAGTGGCGAATTGTACCATTTTCAATATCGTTTTATCTTAAATATAAACAAATATTAAAATAGTGTATGTCTAAGTGACTAGTAATTTTAAATTTATTTTGAAATGAATTTGTAGTTATTGTTTTGTGATTTTTTAAATATATGTGTATCAATATTCAATTCTCTTATCTTCTATTTTCAAAATGCAAAATTTTAATTTGTGTATACAATGACATGTCATCTACGTCAAAGTGTCACAGACTACCTAGCCGACCAAGCCATCACAGTGTGCGTTAGTTTATGGAAGCAATCTGTAGATGTCCCTATTTCGTATATAGAAAAATACATTGTGTGTCCTATCTGTAGTTGAGGTGATCCGTGCTCGAAGGATAGCTATATGTTTAGAAAATGGCGGTTCTCATTTTGTACAGTTGAAGTAATTATGTGTTAATTAACTATCCATTATCCATTGATGAATAAATTTTATTTTATCATTTTTTTAAAATTCCTTCGATATCTCCGAAACAAAGAGGAATTCACCTATAGGTCATATAACATTTTTTGATAGTAATGACCCCCCCGGAATATATGATATAAGTTACTTAAAGCTGTTAAATAAATTATAAAGTCAAAATGGAATAAATAATATACCTGTTTACATATTGCTATTGTAAACTTGGTTTGCATTTAGACCAATGAGAAAGCTGAAATCGTAAGCCTTATCTTACTCTTAAGTCTATTTTTATTTGAAATACATTATAGTATAACGAGGAATATACTCCGTCAACATCAAAAATTCAGTTCCAATTAAACACTCGCCAGCTATTAATCTTTTGTCGATTTTGAGAGCGAACAGATGTGTATGTGCTTTTTGCGAATTTTTGTACGATGTTTATAAAACTGAACGTATTTATGAGTATGTACACGTACAGGATTATTTTACTTTGTAAGAATATATGCTGTATGAAGTTTATTTTATTTACTGGTTACAAAAATCCGTTTGCTACGCCACTGGTGTTGGCTCTGATTCATACTGACTAAACCAAGGTCGTGCTTGTCAAAACCATTCTTTATCTTTATGTAACATTAGCGATATGTAAATGTACTAGCATCAGCTATTTAGCAATGAGTGACAAAATTGATAAGAGCAGCATGTTGTTCCTGTCTTTATTAGTTCCTTTTGTTGTGGATAGTGATAGTGATTGTTGAAAGTGTTGCAGATGTTGAGACAATGGTAAACACAAATCGAGGTAAATATTGATTTTTCAGAAATTTCCAGAAGTAATTAAAGATTTTCATTTCAGACAGTGCAAAGTATGAACCTCTTGGAGATAATTTTTTTCAAAAATTAAATCATAATAGTAAAAATGACATAGTTTTAAAAATATATGGATACACGGAAAATAAATGCAATGCTTTTTTATATCACTTCGTGGCATTAATTTTGCTGGGAATCCCATACTTAGTTTTCAAATGGTATCCACAATTACAGATTTTAAAACACAAAAGTTGCTCTCTTCAAATTGCAGATTTTCTTTTATGTAAGTTTCCATTGGAATTTGATCATATAATGTGCTAATTTTTATTTTATTTTTACTTTAGTGCAGGACAATCATGACCATAATATTATATTACAAGTCCATACTGATAAAAATATTTTTGGATATAATTTTTTGAGATATTTTATATTTCAAAATGTAAAATATATTTGGGTGAACGATGATATTCAATTTGCTCCATTAAAAATTCCTATTGGGGATATAACTTTCAAATCTATTCTTGAACATTCGACGGGTATAACATATCAAGAACAAGAAGAAGCGTAAGTTTGAAATTATACAGAAAGTTTCACAACTTCGGGTATAGTCTTTAAGAACAAATACTACTGACCAAAATGAGTAAAAAAATCTGATGTGGCCAGCACATTACCTTCCGTCAGTTCACGGATCACCTCAACTACAGATAGGACAGCTAATGTATTTTTCGAAATACAAAATAGTGACATCTACAGATTGCTTCCATGAACTAATGAACACTGTGATGGCTTAGTCGGCTTGGTAGTTTGTTACATAGGAGACATGTCATGTATAGATAAATTGAAATTTTGAATTTTTATATAAAAGACATAAGAAAATTGAATATAAGTACATACATATATTTTAAATAATGACAATACAATAACTATAAATTCATTTCTAAATAAATTTAAAATTATTTGTCAGATAGACATACACTTTAATTTTTGTTTAAATGTAAGATAAAAGGATGTTGGAAATGGTACGACATTTCATCATTAAATAATAAAAGTAAACGTCTACTTGCTTCTTTGCACTGCACTTTATATCAAACAGCACAACGAATGTTCATCAGCTTATTGAATTTCAATTCTGTATTACGTCAAAAAATAAACACAGTTAATACACTTTAAAACTGGAGAAATCACGAAATAAATCACTACTGGCACTATAACTAAATCTATAAACTATTACAAATTGGATTACCAAATAATTAAAGATGTTAAAGTGTACGTTCAATGACATGTGTGATGACTTATGTGACTTTACAATTCAAAATATTGCAAAATGTTTTGAACTCAAAGGTGACTTAATCCATTTTCTTAAAATTTAAGGACTGTCGCGCCTCTACAGTTTGCTTCCTGGAACTATGACAGTGTTTTGGCACATTCATTTAGCTGTCCGGTGCCTGCGTCAGTTCATGAGTTTTGAACAAATTTCATACAGAAAGTTCATTGCAAAAGATTCTATTTCTTGTACATTACCTTCCGGCAATTCTATGTATTTTATACAAATTCCATACAGAAAGTTTCTAGCAAAAGATCCTGTATTTCCATTAAAATTATAACACAAACTTACAGTCAATTGCACTTGACACTGACATCTTTCAATCAGAATTTCAAGAGAACGTACACGTCACGTTGACAACCATGTCAACATCAGCTGATTGGAAGTAAACATATGCTATTATGTGACTGACATGTGACATGTTTTTGACTTTTTGATATTTGAAGTAATTTATTATATTATATTGAGTTCATTTTAGGTACTATATGATTTTAATTTGGTAGATTTGTCAGATTAATATCACACGTCAGATACAGACCCTGCAAATCCACCTTGATGCAAAAAATTGAAATTATTACTTACTGGCAGATGTTTACTTCCACTCAGCTGATTTTATAGTAGCTGTTTCCATACATGGCTACTATATGAAATTTAATTTCTTTACAATTTTTTAACTCTACACCCATTTAATATGCAGTCAAATCGTATAGAGAATAAAATATTCTTTAATATTTATAATAACATTAAATGTGAAAAAAATTATATTTAACATAGTTTTTTCAAGAAAAACTGTTAAAATCTTCAAATAAGGGTACTTCCGATTGATCAATTATAGTGAAATTCTAATCTGCTCTTCATATGGATGTAATGAAGAATAATACGAAAGAATTATAATATTTGAAATTGTAGCATTGGAGTTATCGCAGACGAAAGTTTTGTTACACACACATGCACACACACACATCATCGTAAAAATAAAAAAATCTGATGTGGCCAGCACATTACCTTCCGTCAATTCTATGTACTGAACTCAATACAGTGAATTTATTTTAACATGCAACATATGGTCATTTCCACGGTTACACACTACTGTCAAAAATGACAGCAATGTAATATTTGTCCATTTTAAAATGCAACTTCCAAATTTGTAGTTTTGAATCAATTTTTAATTATTAGTCCTCATTTCCAATAAATTAGTCTACACATAATTAATAAAAAATCAAAACTTTAATGAAACACATATTAACAAACTTTGGCTTACAAAAATTCATAATTTCAATGTAATAAATGTTCAAAAATACCTACATTCACACTGAGGCAATATTCTAGTCGGTCGTAGAAAGAATTAACACCATTTGTGATGCGTTCTGGAGGTATCTCCTTTCCTGCAATACTATTTATAATGTTGCATTTTAAAATGGACAAATATTACATTGCTGCATTTTTTGACAGGAGTGTGTAACCATGGAAGTGACAAACCATATGTTGCATGTTAAAATAAATTCTCTGTATATACTACACTACTAGAATTGTGAGAAGAGAGAAAGCAAGACGTGGGGTTTTTCCGTCTTTGTTTTATACATCCTGAGTTAAAAAAATATTTTCATTGACAAATGTCAAATAGATAATGTACTTATACATTTCAGTGAAGAATAGACTTAGGAGTAAGCTAGGGCTTACGATTCCAGCTTTCTGATTGGACTAAACGCAAACCAAGTTTACAATAGCAAATGTAAAGTAGGTATATTATTTATTCCATTTTGACTTTATAATCTATTTAACAACTTTAAATAGATAACTGTTTATTTACTAAACGCCATCAAGTCTATTCTTATCTGAAATACAGTATAGTCCACTTTCAATCAGAGACTGGAAACCGAACCGAAAACCGTCCCGAACCCGCCTTTTTTGTGAATCAGAACCCGAACCATTGTTAATTTGATCGTCGTGAACCCAAACCGGAACTGAACCCATTAATTTCGGATTCATAAAACCTGGTTCACTGAACCAACATGTTTTAATAATTCTGTGACATATAGTTGCAAATTAATTTTGTACTGAAATAATTACCTTTAAACAAAACCTATATTCTTAATATTTTATTTCATTATTTGCAGATGAGGAAGATTTATTAGAAAGCTAGTGAAATATAATGAAATAGCCCAAGCAGAAATATTAAAATTAAAATAAACCTAATTTACAAATAGAGAGTTTTTAAAAATTATGAAACTTCCAAAAACTGTTAATATTTTAAATTTTTGGGAGAAACAAAAATTGTTACACTCTGTGACGTTGCGCAAATTAAGATAGCAATTACAGCTACACAAGTTAGTGGGGAACCGGCATTTTCTGCAGTGAAATTCTTTTTGCAACTTCAACGAGTAAATATGCCTGAAGGAATATCAGACATTTTCATTATCAGATTAAATGAAAATTTCTTTACAAAGTAAATTTATTGGTACGGGTATTTTTAATGTAAATAATTGTTTTTCATTTTTATCATTTACCTAATAGAGTAATATTTTATTATTGAGCATATCGCCTTTTTTTACCGTACTTACTCGTATGTACAATTTTTTATTTATTTCAGATACATATTTTTAAATTTTTTGAACCCGAACCGGAATTGAACCGGTACCGAACCACCTAAAAATATTTTTTCTGAACCCAAACCAAACCTGTACCTAATTTTATTTTCATTTCTGAACCTGGACCCAAGGCGAACCCATTTTTCTGCGGTTTCCGATTCCTGCTTTCAATACTGTTATTTTTATTCTTATTGTCGATATTAAGGAATATTATTTCCATTTTCTCTTGTATTGGAGTCAAAACAGTTGGAAACATTATTTATATCAAAAACCTAAAAAAATCTTATAAATGCCTAGATTTTGAAATGAATTTCTATAATTTGAAGTAAAAATTTGATTACCTGAAGAAAGAAATATTCAAGAATGGACTCCAGTCGGATTTACAACTATTTATGCAATAACTCTTTACGATATTGCGACTTAACTTTTATATTAATTTTTTGACATTGACATGTGGGGTTATTATAATTTTGTTTTATTTTTACCTCCCGTCATACCGTAGGTAAGGGAGGTAATGTAATCGTGCCAAAAATTCGATGGTGCGTTTTCAGTAAATAAGCAAGAATTAGGGTCCCCACAACACGTTTTTACTATTTTTACCCCCACAACACGTTTTTACTATTTTTACGATGATGTCTGTGTGTGTGTGACGATTTTTTCGTCCAAGATAACTTATAACAAACTTCCAAATATATGTATTTTTCGTATTTAAGCTTCCTGCGTTCATATAACGAGTTGATTAGATTTTGGGGAAAATTGGATGAATGGAAGTGATACTTTACATGAAGCCCATAACAATTTTTAATGAAAAACTATATTAAAATATAATCCAAAACTTTTCAATTTTAGTATTTAAGACTTTTATATCATGGGAAACAACATATTAGATTTTGGCTAAAATTAATCAACCAGAAGTGATACTTGAACATATTTTCTTGAAAAAATATATTAAAACATGATTCAAAACTTCTCAAATTTGGTATTTAAAACACGTGTATAATTTGAAATAACATTAGATTTGGAGCTCTTAACAGATTTTCGAGGAAAAACATAGTAAATATAATCCAAAATTTAGTATTACAGACTTTTCTATTTATTGGAACAAAAAATTATATTTTGTTTACGAACGATCAACCGGAAGTGATACTTTACTTAAAGTTCATTGCTATTTCAAACATGGAATTGACGGGAGGTCGTGTGTTGGCCACATCAGATTTTTTAAAATAATTTTTATACAGAATGTAATAGGGATGATGTGCCAGTGCGTAAAGGAGGGAAAACCCCCGTGATGCTATCGCTCTCGGCCTATTTTGTTACTATAGGAATCTCGCATCATGGCGCATTCCAGTATATAATATTGAGTTCAGTGATTCTATGTATTTTATACAAATTCCATACAGACAGTTTCTTGCGAAAGATTCTATATTTCCAGTACATTACCTTCCCTCAGTTTTATGTATTTTGTACAAATTCCACACAGAAAGTTTCTCAGAATTGATTCTATATTGAATATAAGCGCCAAACATCAAATCCTGCTTTGGTTTAGCATTGCAACCACCTTAGCAACGAAGACGCTATTTTCTTGTTTGGAAACCTTCGTGACGTCACACAAAAATAGGCGATTCAAATTAACTTTTCCCGCAACTTTAAACACGTGACGTGACGTCACAACGAGTATGTTTTCAAATTTTCGTTCACTTCTGCATTAAAGTTTGTGTATGTATTGCTGTTTAATACCTATATTTAGTAAATTAATAGTTTTTTAGTAATGAGACTGTTAATAAAAGTTGTGTTAAATTATTTAAATGCTTCTGCGTGAAGCAGAAATTTTTGTGAGGATGAAGAAGTGTTAAATTCGGGACATATGCTAGCATGTGGTAGAGTCCGTGCGTTCAGAGAAAAAAAATCGGCGCAGTAGAAGTTGTACTACCCAACCTACAAATGTTGACTATTAAGGCCGCTCCGGAGTACATGCGAAATTGCTTAAAAATGCTATACATTTATCTGCTGTTCTATAGGGCCAAATTTAATAAAATTTTGTATAAATGATGATGATATAAAAATATTAACCTTTGTCGTTCAGTTTTTTGATAAAGTTTATAATAAGCAAGATATAGCCATTTCTATGTTTAGACATTAGTAAACTTTTCACAGATTGCAGAGCATTACAATATACAAATTATATATGAAATGAAACGTTATGAAAAAACAAAACTTTTTACCGATTAAATTTATTTAAAAATGCTCCCTTCAAGAGAAAACAGTATATTAGTTTTCGATTTTCACATCATATTTTCTTGTTTTTAAACCCAAATATACAAAACTATGCAACCAAACTAATATCTTGTGCCCTCAGCGACGATGGTTAGTGAGCAGGTAGATTTTTATTGCGGGGTCCACATTGACTGCATTACTACTTGAACATTTATTTTATATTTTATAAAAAGGACAGGGATCTTAGGAATCTGACAACATACGACTTGAAGTCATTTTACAGAAAAAATTTCTTGATTGTGTGAAACAAAAATATTGTAGAAAACTGTTTTATGATATAAAATGACAAAATTCAATATAAATTTACAATTAAATCATTTTTTCAGGTTATGAGATTATCAAAATCTATGTAATCATATAAATAATTTATCATTTTTTCAAATTAAAAAATGAAATTAGTAGGTAATCCACGACTATATCTAGGATCATCTAATTCGGGTAACAAAGAATTTTGATAAAAATGAATTAGTTTTGGGACCATTATTTCTTCCCAAAATACAGAATTCTTTTCTATTTTTTCAATATATGTATATGTCAATATTTGTGTATATTACAAAGTAACATAAATTTCTATTAGAAATATTTAATTACCATGCATCTCTACATAAAATTATCGTTTTTTTAAAAAAAAAACAACATACCATTTCGGATTTCTAAAAATTTTATATATTTTTTCTCTACTGCTTCAACAACTGTCACGTCTCGTGCACTGTATGGACATTTTATTTCACAAATTTCTTCACAGCCGATCAGTCCATCCGGCGTCGCTCCCAAAAACGGCATGGATTCATGTATGAAATATCCACTTCTATTAATTTTTTTTAAGCATATCTTGCAGGATTTCAATAGCCTTACTTTCATTACTAATGCCATATTCAGTTGCTTTAGAACCGGTAAACTAATTATATAATATATTTTTAACTACATTCGCTGTGGACGTTCCTTTCCGCTTTTTGCAAATCTGTCCGAAGTGTATGGAACGTCGTTTGACTTTTTACTCAACATGATATTCATATTTCTAATTGTTAATAGGATGTCGAACCATATTTTTATATATTTATATTTTAATATGTTTCTTATATTTTTCATGATTTAAATATATCACAAACATATTTTTAAATAAATAAAAATATCATTGGGATTCATTTAATTTATTTAAAATGTTCTCAAGCATATTTGTAAATATGTTTGTGATATATTTAAATCATGAAAAATATAAGTAAAATATAAATATTTAAAAAATATTGTTCGACATTGTTATATTCTGTAATAGGTGGTCGAATAATATATAGTTATAACAAATTTAATATTTATTTAATTCATAATGATTTATAATATAACATGACATATATATTTTTTATAATATATTATATCGATTGTTTTTTTATTTTCTATATTTTAATCAAGTCGCCAACATTTCCCCTTTTAGAAAATGACGTAGTCATTACGAAGACGAATGGGTAGGTTTCTGTTTCTTCTCGGGCGTTCTTCTATTATGTGGGTTGCTGATTGTTCCTGCGAAACCTGGTCATTTGAATCATTTTCATTAGTAAAGTTTTCATAAATAGATTCGTCAATAACATCTTCATCGGCAGCTGGATTATCTTCATCTGATGATATATTAAATTCCCCCATTAATATATCCAAACTTAATCGTGAATTCGAACTTTCGTTTGAATTGTCATACCTTTTCATTAATTGGTTTGCATGGGAACGAATAAGATGATTCCTTGTTGCTGAATCTAGGAGGACATTATAAATTGTATTTCCGAGTTTTTCTAGTATTGTTCCAGCGGACCATTCCCAAGAATTGTTCAAATAAATTTTAGCATATACTTTATCACCTTTTTCAAAAGATCTTTCAATTGCTCCATGTTTCTTGTTAAACTAAATGTTCTGTTTATAGTTGATAATTTTTCTTTTCGATTCAGTTGGAAGTAATAAATCTAAAGTTGTAGGAATCTTCCGTCCAAGCATTAGTTCTGCAGGCGATTTATTATTTATATACTTGTTAGGCGTATAACGATAAGTTGCTAAAAATATATTTAAAGATTGTTCCAATCCTTCCTCCTCTCTTAATTTTGATATTGCTCTCTTGAAAATATCAACAAATATTTCCGCTTGTCCGTTAGATTGAGGATGGTAAGGTGGTGTTCTAAAATGTTCTATACCATTCTTTTTACAAAATTCTTCGAATAAATGGCTGGTAAATTGTGTACCATTATCCGAAACAATGATTTTGGGCAATCCAAATCTACTGAAAACTTGCTGCAATAATTTTATTGTGATAAATGCTGTAATCGATTTCTGGTCATTTACTATATGCATCCACCACTACTAAAAAATGATAATCTTCAATTGGACCTGCGTAGTCGATGTGAATTCTTTCCATTGGTTGTTCTGAAACAGGCCATGAATAAAGGATAGATTTAATTGGAGATTTCCTGGCTTTAGCACATTTAGCACATTCTTTGACAAAATTTTCAATTTCTTCGTCAATCTTTGGCCAATATACGTAGCTTCTTGCCATTGATTTCATTCTCTCAATACCTGGATGACCTTTATGGAGTTCTTTTAGGATTTGTTTCCTGTATTTTTCTGGAATAACAATTCTTTCATTAACATCAAACAATCGTTTACCACTAAAAGTGAATGTTTCCTTGAAAAATATGGTTGAATGTTTTCGTCTATTTCCTTTTTATTTGTAGGCCAACCATTATTCATATATTCAATTACTTTTTGTAATATTGCATTATTCTCAGTTTCATTTTGTATTTCTTGAAATTTTATTGGTATTGTATCGAAAGATTCTTTTTGTATTTGATTAATAGATGTTTCCCAATAGACTAATGCAATAATAAATTCTTCATCTTGTTGATTTTTTGAATTTATTAAACGTGATAAAACATCCGCATAACCAAACGAATCAGTTGAAATGTACCGTATTTCAAAATCATATCTCATTAATGTTAAAGCCCAACGTTGTAATCTATTAGCTGTATAAATAGGAATACCTTTTTTGTTTCCAAAAATGTGAAGTAGCGGTTTATGATCTGTTTCTAATACGAATTTCCGGGATAACAACATTTTGTGGAATTTCGTAACTGCAAATACTAAACCAAGTGCTTCTTTTTCAATTTGGCTATATTTTTGTTCAGCTTTTGTCAACGTTCTAGATGAGTGAAAAATTGCTTTTCTCCGACCATCTGGAAATTCATGGTAGATAACTGCACCAATTCCACGATTGCTTGCATCTGCTGCTACAATAATTGGTAACATTGGGTTAAAATGTGTTAACAACAGATCAGTTTGTAAAATATTTTTGATTTTGTTAAAAGCTTCATTACAAGTTTTTGACCATTTAAATTCAACATTTTTGTGTAACAATTGATCTAGTGGATTTCTGATTTGTTGTAGTTTATGAACAAATTTACCATAATAATTAACTGCTCCCAAGAATGCACGAACCTCTGAAATATTTGATGGAACAGGCATATCTTTAATTACTTGAATTTTTGCTGGATCTGGTGCTAGTCCACTTGATGATACAATATGGCCTAATAATTTTACTTCATGCATGAAAAATTGACATTTTTCCGATTTTAGGACGAAACCATACTCAGATATTCGCTGAAATAAAATTTTTAAGTGATTAAAGTGCTCAATTTCATCAGTGCTAGCCACTATTAAATCATCTAGGTATGCATTAACGAATGGAAGATCTGCAATCATTGCATCAATAATTTTCTGAAATTCGCCTGGTGCAGATTTTACACCAAATGGGAGACGCAAATATTTATATAATCCACGATGAGTAGTTACTACTAATAATTCTTGTGATTTTTCTTCTACTTCAAGTTGAAAATATGCATCAGAAAAATCAATGCAAGAGAATAAGGATTTACCAGACATTTTTGCAAATATATCTTCTGGTAATGGAATCGGGTGTTGATTTGATTCCAAAGCATTATTAAGACCTGTTGAATAATCAGCGCAAATACGGATTTTACCATTTGGTTTGCTGACCACAACAATTGGTGCTGCCCAAGATGAGAAATCTACAGGTGCAATAATTCCTAGATTTTCTAATCTTTGTAATTCACCATCTATTTTTGGTAAAGCGGCATATGATACTATTCTTTTCTTCATATAAACTGGCTTTGCATCAGGTTTCAAATGTAATTTAACTTTAGTTTTTGTGCATAGGCCCAATGTTTCGCTGAAAATTTTAGGAAAATTTTCTATTAGTTGCTGTATATATTCATTTGCTAACGACGATGATGATGTGACTGAATTACAAATTGAATTTAGTGGAATTGACCACAAATTAAATAAATTAAACCATTTTATTCCAAATAAATTCAAATTTGGAATTTTTGTTACGTAACAAGTTCCTTGCTTCGTAATTCCATTTAATTTGATGTCACATTTGAATTCGTCCGTTATTTCCAAACGATGACCTGTAGCACTATTAGCTGTAAAAGTTGTAGGTGTTTTAATTGGTTTACCAATTTGTTTCCACATTTCTTCACTAATAATTGTTATATCACTTGCTGTGTCAAGTTGCAGTTGTATTAGGTGATTGTTGATTTCTACATTTACAAATTTTCGGTCATCAACGTAATTTACCTTGTTAACTGAAATTACAACTTGTGATTTAGCATTATAATCATTTTTCTTTACCTGATTGTTATATGTTTTGTGTTTATAGCTTGCTTTTACTCTTGATGCGCTTGTACAATACCCTTCTTTATGTCCAACTTGATTGCATTCCTTGCATTTATTATTTCGAAAATTGCATTCTTTTGCAAAATGCATTTGTCCACAATACCAACATGGATATTTAGGCTTGTTCTCTTTTTTTCCTTCGTTAGACTTATTTTTCTGACTTTGCTTTTGCTGATATTGTACCTTGTTAACATTTGGTTTCGATGAATTTTCAACTAACGCTGTATCCATTTTAATTGAAACTAAACGTTGACATTCACTAATAAGTGTATTCAATGTTACTGGAGTATTTTCGCTAGATTTTTCTAACATTTGCAGTAATCTGGTGCGCGCTTCAAAATCTTTTGGTGATTTCAATCCACATATAAAAATTAAACATTTGAAATGTTCTATTGACAATTTACCAAATTCAAATTCTTCGCATGCACGATTAACTACACCGGCGTATGTAACGTAATCATCATATTCTTTCTTTTTAATTTGTAAGCAATTAAATCTTTTATTGAAAATTGTTGTTTGTGGACATAAAGTTTGTTTAAGACATTCTACCGTTGTTTCCAAATTATTTTCTTTTGGTGTTTTAGGTAAAATATAATTAATGTATTTCGTATGTGACTTTTGATCTAATTTTCGTAATAATAACCGAACTTTAGCCGCATCATCTAAATTATTTGTGTCTGAATTTATTACATCTTCGTATCGTTCATACCATTTATCGAATGTCAACCCATTATCTGGATCATATATGAACTGTTGCATGCTATTTGCTAATGATTCTATAATAAATTCTACATTATTAACTGTGAGACTTCTATTTGGTTTTTCTTCATCATTTCGTTTTGATATGGTTGTTATTAATTCTGCAAATAATTGATGTTGCTGCTTTTGGTTTTCCTGCATTTGCAGTAAAACTTTTTCTAAAATGTGTTCTGTCATAATTATTACAATATGTTATATTACCAATATCCTCGTCGCCAATTTGTTATATTCTGTAATAGGTGGTCGAATAATATATAGTTATAACAAATTTAATATTTATTTAATTCATAATGATTTACAATATAACATGACAGATATATATATTTTATAATATATTATATCGATTGTTTTTTTATTTTCTATATTTTAATCAAGTCGCCAACAGACATCCTATTAACAATTAGAAATACAAATATTATGTTGACTAAAAGGTCGAACGGCGTTCCATAGAAGTGCCGAGGTATTATAGTAAAAATTTTTAGGCAGAGGAGTCACGTCATCAAACTTTGTAACTAGATAATGACGTATAATGACGTCACGAAAATAGTAGATTTACATGGTACACTAATTTAATTTTAGAAAATAATTGTATTTACCTGCGATGCTTTCGGCATTGTAAAACGACAAAACACCAATAAAATGAAAGAGACAAAACGAAAATCACAACTGAACACAGAAAGAAATGAACAGTCAGTACAGTAGTGTACAGAGGTTATGAATAAATAAAATAACAAAGAAACACAACTCGAAAAACAGTTACTGTTTGTATTGAAAAATACAGATTTGATACGCAACAAGGCAACAGTAATGGAATTCTGAGAAAACAGAACAAACAACGTAGACAAAAATGTTAATTATACGAAAAAGTAACGAATAACTAATGACAGTCGACGGTTGACAATTCCGGGAGAAACATGTGTTATAAATGACGATTAAATGTTAGCGCTGAAAATTAGAATATTAAAACACATTTATCACCCAAACCGGTATATACAATATTAATACAAAAATAATAACAAATCTAGATGACCGTCGCCTGGCCGAACCCGGTCACGCAGGATCCTCCTTCACGCCGTGATTATTTCTGTAAAAGAATTAACACATGAGAAATACTCAATGAGGAGGCAATCATTTACAAAAGGTTCAGGCATTCACACACCGTACACACATGTTGGCAACTACGGGCAGTACCGCTAGTTACTACGGACCTCTGCCGCTTCGGTGGTGATCCGGAGACAATCCTCTTAACCAACTGGATCAGATCACTACAGCCCTAACTGCTGCTACGCTGGCGACCACAGAATGTGGGTCACTACAGCCTTCCCTGCTGCTACGCTGGCGACCCTCGGGTTCACACGAGCGGCCACTACGGAACCACTGCCGCTTCTGTGGTGATCCGGAGACATTCCTCTTAACCAACTGGATCAGATCACTACAGCCCTAACTGCTGCTGCCGTTGGCGACACCAGATGTGGGTCACTACAGCCTTCCCTGCTGCTACGCTGGCGACCCTCGGGTTCACACGAGCGGCCACTACGGAACCACTGCCGCTTCGGTGGTGATCCGGAGACATTCCTCTTAACCAACTGGATCAGATCACTACAGCCCTAACTGCTGCTGCCGTTGGCGACACCAGATGTGGGTCACTACAGCCTTCCCTGCTGCTACGCTGGCGACCCTCGGGTTCACACGAGCGGCCACTACGGAACCACTGCCGCTTCGGTGGTGATCCGGAGACATTCCTCTTAACCAACTGGATCAGATCACTACAGCCCTAACTGCTGCTGCCGTTGGCGACACCAGAATGTGGGTCACTACAGCCTTCCCTGCTGCTACGCTGGCGACCCTCGGGTTCACACGAGCGGCCACTACGGAACCACTGCCGCTTCGGTGGTGATCCGGAGACAATCCTCTTAACCAACTGGATCAGATCACTACAGCCCTAACTGCTGCTGCCGTTGGCGACACCAGATGTGGGTCACTACAGCCTTCCCTGCTGCTACGCTGGCGACCCTCGGGTTCACACGAGCGGCCACTACGGAACCACTGCCGCTTCGGTGGTGATCCGGAGACATTCCTCTTAACCAACTGGATCAGATCACTACAGCCCTAACTGCTGCTGCCGTTGGCGACACCAGATGTGGGTCACTACAGCCTTCCCTGCTGCTACCGTTGGCGACCCTCGGGTTCACACGATGCGGCCACTACAGTACCCAGTACTGCTCACATGCACACTCACAATCATACACATGCTAGATTAACTCTCTCACCTGAATCAATATAATATCGATGTACTTACACTGAAATCTAGAAATATACTGAAATAAAATACGTGAATACCAGTATCATTAAATGTAGCTCTTATCCAACAGCATCGGTTACGTACATAAATAGCTAATTAGAGACAAAACATAATAAATTTAATAAAAATAATCTTACGCAAAATAATATCTGTGACACATGTCATGTAAACGTTTAAATATTGAAATCCAATAGTACCAACATGTGGTGAAAAAATGAACTACAATTATTTTAAATAAATTAAAACTCATTCAAAACATTATGTTCGACTTTAAAATAATTGTAAATTTAATTAAAATGTACTTTACTTATAGTATGCAAAAAATAGTATTTATTTTCTTCGTTTTCCTAAACATATACATCACTCGGCCAATACTACAGTGATTTTTCATTTTGTAATGAAATGATGACGTGACTCCTCTGCCTAAAAATTTTTATTATAAGAGCATTATTTGGATATTTTACAACCCCTAATAAATAGACTCTCGGCCGGCAGATAGTGGCACTGATTACAATAATATATATAAAGATAGGCCACCGTGTGCATCATTTCGTCAACCTAGGTTAAGCGGCAATGAGTAGCAGTGCAGTGCTGCCTCTAGCGTGATTTTAGAACAACTCAGTCGGGCGTACGGTGCGGGGAAAGGGAATGTGCGTCTAGCGATAACGGCGAAGCAGGTAGCAGCGTCTTTCGTTGCACTTTACTGGGACTGATGTATAGCTCTGGAGTTGTTATATTATAAGACGTCGAAGATCCTGATTTATCCGGCGTGATATTTTTAATTTCTGATAGTTTTTTCACAGGGGTGTTTACATTATAATTGATTGGCACTGCTTTGTGAGTTAATTTATTTTTTAACTCATTCATAAAATCTTCGTGTCTCTCACATATTAATCTTCTACATAATTGTTTCTCTGTTAAATTCACTAATTGTTTATTGCCACAATTTTTAAGCCATTCATTGCATCGAGATATATCTTTTATTGGAAACTTGAAAAAGTGTTCTCGGTTACTCACTTTTTTGCTATTTTTACATTTAAAGTACACACACGTATTTGACGCACAAGAACTCATTATTGTGGTTATGTTTTTAAACTTGTACTTTACAGAATTTAAAATACTTTTATGAACGATTCACAAAACTATCTGCACTCTTCAATGAACAAAATTCTTTTACGAATGTGCTATGTATGTCTGCGTTCTGGGTTTATTTATTTTCTTAACAAACCTTACTGTAGGAAAAGAAACAAAATACTGTTTACATAGATAATTCAGATGAAATATTTACATCAAATTATATTATTATTATTATTATATATTATTCTTTAATATATTGCTTAATGTATAAACTACTCAATTATAATAAATCATGCCTATATTATTTTGTTTCAAATAAGAGTAAAACAAATTATTAATTTATTGGATTCTCATCAAATCCTCATCGGGTGCTTACAACTTAATAATGTTATTTTCGCAACACAAGTTTTTACCTCCCGCTACCCTTAGTAAGAGAGGTATTGGGATCGTGCTAAAAATCGCATATCGAGATTTTTGTAATTGACCACGTTTTAAGGTCTCTAGAATCCAAATTTAACATTTTCACGATAATGTCTGTGTGTATGTGTGTGTGAATCCTGCACTCGAACTCAAATACTATCATTCAGAAAATTTTGTGACCATGTATTTCGAACTTTTTCTGTAATGGAACATGTGTAAATGGCGGGAGATATTGTGTTGGTCAGATTTTTTTATTTGGCGGCTGCAGAAGTTAGACATGAAAATTACATTTTAATAGTGCAAACCCAGGAAGTAATAAACAAGCAAACAAAAATGAAACAGCACATATTTCGTGTCGTTTTGTTTTAATTATAGAACTCATAAAAATAATAACAAATCTTAAAACGCAGCCTTCACGTTTGCAATGTTTTTATTTTTTAATAAATAAGAACTTGATGGGAATAAATATTATCCCGGTAGGTCATGGTTTGAGTACGCGCTAATAGTACATATGTTCGGTAACAGATGTCCACCACTAGCGCTCCTAGCGGCCGGCCTATTTTCCGCTGATGGTATTCCCCGTATACTGTCTCTTCTTGTTTCAAGAACAGCAACATAGCAAGTTCCTGTGTGTAACGGTTGCATAAGATTTCGGGGCAAATACGAAATTTCTATTCACTCCGGAGCGGCCTTAATACTCGCTCGAAAAACATTTAACTGAATAACATTTAAATGTTATTAATTTTAATATTCTTATCATTTACGATACACAAAACAAGTATACATATAATTATTATTTGCACAAAAGACATTTGATTGAATATCTTTATCCATATGTATATGTATAATATTATAATAATGTATTATGTTGTGTGAAATCAACCATGTAGGTCACAATGGCAACTACTGAAAAAAAAAGTAGTCGCCATTGTGATATGATTGTTATATTTAATTCAGACTTTAATTCTACTTATGACGTGCTTTATTTATTTATTAATTTATGTTTCGACGATACCTACATGGTTGATTTCACACAACATAATACATTATTATAATATAGTCTACTGTCCTGATGAAGCTTCAACAGGAAGCGAAACGTTGACATTTGACTAAATAAATTTTACTTATTGACTGCATTCCTGCTTAATTCTTTTGTCCAATATACTTAACCTTAAAAGTATACAATGTCTCAAAATTCTAGGAATACTCGCGAATTTTATTGTATAATCAAACAGAGGAAGTGTTTACAATCATTACAAATAAATATAAATTTAAATACTTTTTTAAATTTAGAATTTTTAAAATCTCGTCTAAAATTTTAACGTTCCTTCTTACAGAATTTAGGAAACAATACTTGTTGTGACGTCACAAAATTAGTGCGATGTTTGGTCACCAGATAGAGTAATTAGTGCGATGTTTGGTCACCAGATAGAGTCCGCTCAACTTGAATCGCGTAATCTAATGTTTTATATGAAATTTTACTGTATTTTTTATAGTCTATTTACTGGCATAGACAAAATTTTGTTCGATCACTATCTTTGTCAGTTTATCTTAATACAAAATGGGCGCTTTCTCGGAAACAGTTAAAGATCAGACCTATGTTGATATTAGCAGGCCTATTCTGTAACTCGGTGGTTAATTTTTAACCACTGGTTAAATTTTCTAACCAATCAAGTATGTTGACATAAAAAAAACGGATTTTTAGTTGTCAAATCAATATCTATTGGATAAAACTGTTAATCAGTGGTTAAAAATTAACCACTTAGTTACAGAATAGGCCCGATGAGGCCTGTTATTTTGTATTACACTAACTTGTACAACATGTACTGAGAATATGTCATTAGTCCACTTTAGTACAAAATAGTACCCACTTGTATTCTAAATACAAACGAACACAAATTTGAAAACTTAGTGCAGATAAGTTAACTAGCTAAAATAATAATAGTTTTCAATGGAAAGGAATTTTTCATCTTCATATCTCACAGAAAACATTTCTTTTGATTCATATTTGGAATAGATTTCGATTTTTGAAAAAAAATATAGTGCCAGTTACAAATACACTGCAGCCTGTTTGTCAAATTACTGTGTGTACTAGATGTACTTGCTCGGGAGGTAGTGCCATTCTGACAAGTTAGTGCAATATCCACGACTACAAACGAACACATTGACAACTTAGAACACACAAACGAACATATTTTTCACAAAATTACAAGTTCGTGCATCTAGAACCATATGAACAAACAGACTAACCTTTCTTTTACTCATATTGGTCAGTACTACATGCCCTTTAAGTTTGTACCCGAAGTTGTGAAACACGCTTAAATAATATCTCAAAATATTGTTACGAGTAATATTTTTTAGATTAAAACTATATGGAACAAATTCAATAACAATAGATGTTAAATCGTACTGTCAATTATTTATAGATGAAGTATTTAATCCGTTTTATTTATTTCAAATCTTTTCTATCGGTTTATGGTCTGTCGACGAGTATTACATCTACGCAGGATGTATTTTATTTTTATCTCTTGTCTCAATTGCTACCTCATTGTATGAAACGAAAAAACAAAGTATTGCTCTGCATAATTTAGTTGAATCATCCAATAGTGCAATAGCTCAGGTCTGTAGGCCGAAAACAACGAAATTTGAAACTAACTGTGATGATCAAGATCAATTTAATTACGAATTTATCAACGCTGCGTTGTTAGTACCTAACGATTTAATTGTCCTACCCTCAGATGGCTGTGTTATGCCTTGCGATGCAGTTTTAGTCAACGGGCTGTGTATTGTTAATGAATCTATGCTCACAGGTATGTCAATTTCATCAGATTTCGTACAAGATTGGGTAGTTACCTTAGACCAGGAATAGAGGGGGAGACAGGCTATGCTATGTATTTCGCCATAAGACGACTTTCCAAATCATCCTAGCGATTTTCGACCTTATTGAACTGTCAGAATCAGCCGCAAAAGGCTAGTCGGCCAAATGTGTTACATACGTGTGCAGTCGAACGAATAAGTTTTCAATGTCAACAAGCGTCACTTACCGTTTTAACTTGTCCGTTATTTACATTACATTTTTCTTTATTAATATTCTTTCGTATTTATTTTAGTTTTATAAAACATAATCAAGATAATTTGTAGTTATGGATAATAAAGTATTTATTTAGATTTGGCCAACTGTAACATAACAGTATTTAACTGGTCGACTAGCCTTTTGCGGCTGATTTTGACATTTCAATAAGGTTCAAAATCGCTCAGATGATTTGGAAATATACGCGTGACTATGCCTTGTCTCCCCTCTATTCCTGGTCTAAGGTAGTTACCATATATTGGATTTCAATAAAATTCTTATTTATTTGCAATATCTGACTCATAATAAGATATATACTGTAATAAAAGTTATTTAAAAATAATATTATTCAAATCGATCTACACCCTGACGTCATGTTCGCTTACTAAAAGCAGCAAATAGCGCTAGTGTCGTTTTACTGCGATGGGATACGAAATGTCAAAATGAAAGTTGATATCTGACAAAATAATTAGAAATGTTTATCAGCTAAACAAATTCACCTTATCCAATAATTTTTATAAAGACCGTCTAATAAAAGACCAAGTGGCACAACCGATTAAGGAAGAATAATAATTTCAAAACCAAACCAGTGGCTCTTAAGTTACAGCATAAAGTTATATTTATGGGATGGTGTGTATATTTTTTAGAATTATTCGATAAAGTATTTTTTCTGAATTCGAGTATGTAATCATTTTATATCCTTACATAACAAAAATATTGAGAAAAATTCAATTGAAATTTAAATGGATTTTATTTTTAAAGTAATTTTCAGTAGGCTATGTATGAAAAGCAAATGAGCTTAAATGAAAACGAAACATAAGTATAGCCGAGAAAACCGAGATTTATAGGCAATAGTTATACATACAACAAGAGGTTTGAAAATAATCGAATATACAGTTTGTTGAGAGGACGAGATGTGTTGCATAGGAAACACAACGACACCGTAGATGGAGTTGTGTTTTCAGGTAACACATCGAGTCCGCAAACTGTATATTCAGATGATTTTCGAAGCTCGAGTTGTATATGTTAAGACTGTACAACGAATCAACCAACTATATTTTTACGAAATGTCAAAAACATTACTTTTTTATTTATATCTATGGATGATATGATTCATTTGTTTGCGAACTGAAACACCACTGTTTCGCGAAACACAAGTTAGCAACGCAAATAACCGATGTTATACGACGTAACTAAGAAAAATTGAACTATATGATTGGTCCATTTTCCGATGAATTGTATAGTCAGCTATAGTGATGGGCAAATTTAAGAAACTTATTTTTTTTAAAGTTTCACGAAATGTTTCATTGTAAATTTCAAGAAGTTTCAGAAAAAAAAAATTAAATGGAAATTTCAATAAAAGTTTTATGGAAAATTTCAAGTAAAGTAACGTTTTTCAGTTAAATTTGAAATACCTGGACATTTTTATGACAAAATGACACAAATACATTTAAATTGTACTGATTTTTATAATCAACAAAATATACATTCAACGTAGATTTACCGAACATTATCTTCCTGTTCAAACGTCATTATGCCTTATACGACAAGTGCAACTGCACCCAACCATGCAAGTTGATCTATACGGAAGTCTAGAGAGGTGCAACTTGCAACTGGCCCATCACTAATCAGCTATATTCGTTATTTACTTTTTATCGGTCTAATGACGTTAGTAACTACTATATATAGTGTTCTATTTTATTTCTATCCTAAATAATTCAAATAGGCTATCCAAATAGCTGTTTTGTGTCGCAGACCACGTATCTGACGGATTTCCCGTTAAGTAGCGCTGGGTACGATTTCTTACCTGTAGAATGGAGTCATATATAACCGAACCATTTTGTCAGTTTAAAATATATTTGAAGCACCACTTGAAATAGAAAATATGTATGTTATCATAAGTTGTGGTTTGAAAACGTCGACATATCTTTCTTATATGTTTGCGTGGTAAATTCGCGCCAGTGTAAGGACTTTCACTTCTTGTCGCAACAATTTGGAAAATATTTCGCGTTGGTTTGGGAGAGCCTTCAGTTAATATGTAATTTATGTATTTCTTTTACTTACTACTTCTGTTTCTTAAACTTTGACGCATTTTGTCAAGGTCATTTTAAAGATTATCTTCGTATGCTTTGTATAAAGGGGTCTACTAATAATTTGTCGTAGATCTCATAAATATTATACAATAAAACATTTTACATTGAATAGCATGTATATTTCATAAACATTTTATTTTATTTTTCATCATTGTTATCATATCACAGATATAGGCTTGTCACATAACATATTTTGAATTCAAGTATTTCGTTCCTAAGTTATAATTGAACTAAACTTTTTATTTGACAAAATCACAAAATATGTAAATTTTAAAACCATGTTATTATTTATAATTTACTTGAGAAATATGTAATTTGATTTTTAATGAAATTCAACTGTACTTTACGACATTCGACGAACCGATACTATCCATTTTTGTCACATTTCCTGTTCCCAAGGATAATAAGGGAGGGAGTAAAATGAATCACTGTTATATTTAGATTTGTACCCTACGACACAACAAATTTAGCGGCTTTTACCAGGGTTTTTGTGCTCTTATTAAGCGTGTTTATGAACTGTCATTTAAACAACCCAGCGCTAGTGTTTAAAAAATCCGCGAGTGGCGCGACAATTCGCACTTGGTTAGGCTATTGATAAATAGCAGTTTTTGTTTTTCACAGATAGCCTACTGAAAAATTACTATAAAAATCAAATTTTAAATTTCAAAATAATTTTTCTCGATATTTTTGTTAAGGTATAAAACGATTACATGGTTGAACCCAGAAAAAAATACTTTATCGAGTGAGCCTAAAAATATATACCATCCCATTTAAAAATATATAACTTTGTGCTGTAACTTGTTAACCGCTGGTTTAAAAAAAATATTTTTTTTCATAATCGGATGTCCCTTGGTCTGCTATAAGATTGTCTTAGCTTATACTATTTTAATACAACCGATAAATAACATTTGCTTTATTCTTCATTATTTACCGAAGGAAATAAAAATGACGTATTCAAGGCCATTGGCAGTGGCACATAGGAAGAATTTTATTGTTAATTAATATTGATTAACAGATATGTCGAATATTATCAATTATATTTATTTAGGAAAAAATATGAAGATTTTTGTGAAAAATTATAAAATTGTTTTTTTCGTTTGGGGAATAGGGATGTGCTACAATTCTTGCTAGTTTTACATGCTGCTAATAGTCTCTTTTGTTAAATAACGAGTTTTTTCGTTTGTATATAAAATATCGTGTATAACACGGGAGTAAAGTGTCATTATTTGAGAACAAAAATTGTGCAAAATAAAAAAGGGAAGATTTAAATTTCAAATTATTTTCATGTATTAAAAAATCAAATTAGGCGATAACTACCCCATTGAAAATAGCTCCAAGTGATAAAGTGAAAAATTTTCACTGCGTATCACTTCGGTGAAAATTGAGAATCGAACCTTTGATGGAATTATTATTATATTTTTAGGTGAAAGTGTACCAGTAACTAAAACACCCCCAAATCATAGTGATGAAATATTTAATGTTGACCTACATAAACGGCATACAATTTTTTCTGGAACTCAAGTAATTCAGACAAGATTTTACGGAGGCAATAAGGTGAGTGAAAATTTTTTAATCATCTTTCATACACAGCCAACTTTCAGGTTTCTCATTTATCGATAAGAGAATTAATTTTTTACATACTATAAAAAAGTGCACTTTTTACCTTTCGTCACCTTTAGGTAAGGAAGGTATTGTCTTTGGTCAAAAAAATCGGTGGTGAGTTTTTAATGAATAAGCACGTTTTAAGGTCCCTAGAATACGATTTTGCTATTTTTACGATGATGTGTAAAAAATTGTGTGCAACTAGACAACTAGAGTAAAAAGGCTTTCCTATTCGTGAAATAAGACTATAATTTGTACTCATGTTGCATTGATGACTATTTATTTACTAGAACATCTTGTTCTACATAAATTATACTGAAGTTATAATTATGGAAAATATGTAAACAACAAACTATAATCAATAAACGCGAGTAAAATTGCTTTTAAAACTTAACTAAGTATAATGTGTAATATAAATAGCAATTTTTTTTCGCTGCATTAATTATTTATAGTACAAATTGGATACGAAAAAAAGATTATAGATTCGGACCACAGTAAGGCACGTGTACTCGCTTTTCGGCCAATAACATATGAATACACAGTGCAATAATTAAAAATGAAACAGTTCTGAAATTTCTGGACAAATATTAATTAATATCTCGAAATATGAGAAAACAAATTTCTCGCAAATATCTTGAAAAGAAATTCTAGTTGCCTTGATCTTTTGTGGGACCATATGCCATACTTTAACAAATATACTTATAATAAATACTTCAATATGTATATCCGTAATTTTATAAAGTTACGTTATTTATTGTTCGTTCTATGAAAAATAGTGTTTGACCCGCGCATTTCCACGATACTCGATCACAAATGTCCGTGATACCAATGAAAATCGGTCTGACGAATGTTAAATGCTATGAGAATTTCTGTAAAGCGTCGCTACGATTAGAAATATTTTACTATGACTTGTTACACACAATTCATGAACCGCTTTGTCAATCTGTATTTAACTATAATAGACCAGTAAACATGAACACTATTTCACAGTAATGTTATTTCGAGACTACAGTTTGTGTGTGTCATGGACTGTAACTGTATTCTACCTCTTTTACTTCTCTTCTTCTATTTCTATTCATTTATTTCTCTTGTGTGAAAATTTTAAAGGTATTTAAAATCGTGTATTAGATAAAACTTTTGTCTCTTTACATTCATTTTAAGAATGTAAGATTATTAAATTGTAGTAATTTATTAGCAGTAGTAATATTATAGGTTCATAATTGCAGCAATCAACCTTCGCCACATACGTTTATCCGAATACGCTATATTGAATATTGTTTTTAGGTTCTTGCTAGGGTGATAAGAACCGGATTCAATACATCAAAAGGAGAACTAATTAAAAGTATTTTATATCCAAAACCAATTGGTCTAAAATTTTACCAAGATTCCATGAAATTTGTATTATTTTTGTCATTAATTGCCACTACTGGAATGGTGTATTGTATACATCTTTACACTGAAAGAAAAGTAAGTACAATTATTTTTATTTAATTTTGCTAAATATTTTTTTTATTTGCTATAGCGTTATCTTGAGACGAATTTGATTTTGTGCGTAGTTTTCTGCTTGCAATTACTATATTTAATGTGTTCGGAATAAAATAAAATTTTATAAATGTTTTAGGCGGAAATTAGGGAGATTTTCATTCGAGCTTTGGATATCATAACAATAGTTGTCCCTCCGGCATTGCCTGCTGCAATGACCGTTGGAACAATTTATAGTCAGAATCGCCTTAGGAAAAATAATATATTTTGTATTAGTCCTCCTCGAATAAACGTAGCCGGAAAATTAAAATTAATTTGTTTCGATAAGGTACAAATATTTAAAACATAATTAGAATGAATTATATATTTGGTTTTTATAGACAGGAACTTTAACGCAAGATGGTTTAGAATTTTACGGCATTATTCCGTCTATTAACAATAAATTTGTGGATTTAATTCAAGAGCCGCATGTGTTAGATCAAAGGAACGATGTTCTTCATGCCATGGCATCGTGCCATTCTTTAACTAGGATTGATAATGTTATAACCGGGGATCCTTTAGATTTAAGTATGTTTGAAGCGACGAAATGGGTAAATTTTGGTAACTTATGCCTTGTGTCATATTCATTGATCATTTTTTATTTATATTTAGGAATTGGAAGAACCTGGAGATGAAAATGCGCGTTACGATATGATAACACCAACAATTGTAAAACCAAAAATTGAAACAATTACAAATGATATTCCCATTGAAGAATTATTCAATGTAATATTCATTCAATATTTTTGTTTTAATAGCATTTAATAATTATTATTTTTAGTTACAATGTGAAATAGGTATTCTTCGTCAGTTCCCATTTACTTCAAGTCAGCAATGTATGTCAGTAATTTGTCGTATTCTGGGCGCTCGCAATATGGTTGTTTTCACAAAAGGCGCTCCTGAAAAAATTGAAGCTATATGTGTTGAATCTTCATTACCAGCAGATTTTTCTTCTGTTTTATCGAATTATACTACTTCCGGTTATCGAGTTATAGCTTTAGCTTGTAAGCAACTTCCGACGAAGCTTTCGTGGCGAGAAGCTTTAAAAATTAAAAGAGATTTAGTAATAAATAACCAAAAAATATTAGTTATGTATTAATTGTTTATTTTTAGATTGAATGTGAATTACACTTTCTTGGTTTTATAATAATGCAAAACGCTTTAAAACCAGAAACAACTCCAATAATAAACGAACTACATTCAGCAAAAATTCGAACTGTGATGGTTACAGGTTTGTAACGAATAACAAGTTTCTCAACAAAATTAAATGATTTTATTATTAGGTGACAATATAATGACTGCAATTTCGGTTAGCAGAGATTGCGGTATGGTGCTCCCAGATGAAAATATTCTTCTGGTAAAAGAATGTCTCGAAAGTAATGAAAATCCTCCAAAATTAGCTGTGGAACTACTAGGCTCTTCCCATCAACATTATCAGAATGGGGATTGTATATTAAGCATTCAAACATCATCAGTAAATTTTTAAGCATTTTTATTTTCCTAAATTTATTTGTGTTTATTTTAGCGTACTCATATAGCTCTAGACGGCAAAACATGGTCAATTATTCGAACTCATTATCCGACAATATTTCAGTTAATTGTTTTGCGTGGCACAATTTTTGCTAGATTTCGACCAGAACAAAAAACTCAACTGGTAACTAGTTTGCAAGAAATTGATTATATTGTAGCTATGTGCGGCGATGGAGCCAATGACTGCGGGGTAAATATACAATTTTTCTTTTGCAACACACCATTTGTGAATCCCTTATAACAGGGTTCCACGCAATCCCTCCGCGATACAAATATCTTTTTGCACGATTTTTTTTACCAACAATGTTTCCAAGACGTTTTATTTACTGATCAAGAGTTGGTTGTCACAATAACAAAGACAGTAAAGGCCTGTGTCCACGATGCTAGAAATCGTTCCGAGTTTTCGATCACATTTTTTGATCATTAACATTGAACTTGTATGACTACAGATGTCAGGTTGGTCGAATTTAAGAAGTCACTTTCAGCCATTTCTACCAATACCAAAAACTAATAAAACATAACCAAGAAATTATCCCGGTAGTAAGTAAATTTTTACTACGAATATATTATTATTTTATTTATAAGTAATTATTTATAATAATTGAAAAAATGAGTAAAATTAAGTAATTTTATAACCTTATAATTTTTTAATGAAATTAGCAACTTGTACGAAAAAATGAGACAGAACGCATTTTTCCATTCTAGTTTTCTATTCGATTTTTGCGTCCGAGTTGGTAATGTCCACGATCCGAGTAAATCGAATTGGCGAAAAAACTAAACTATAGGGCGCGAGCAGACACGTGACTCGGGCGTCCTTGACGTACTTGGGATCAGCTGATTTGTGTGCGCATGTCGTTTTGACAAGAACAGTGTCACTTTGACAAGACCAATCTTTTGACTTATTTTGATTTTGAACTGCTAAAATGTTATTAATGTACAATTTTCAGGCAGTAAAACACATAAAATTAGAAATAATAACTTCTTAACAGTTCAAAATTAAAATAAGTCAAAACATTGATCTTCTCAAAGTGACATTGTTCTTGTCAAAACGACATGCGCACACAAATCAGCTGATTTTAGGTAAGTCAAGGACGCCCGAGTCACGTGTCTGCTCGCGCCCTATAGGTGGCAGTATGGACGGTAGCAAGATGGCGGAGAAATAAGGAGAGTTCTCTCATTCCTTATTGCTGGCAATATGCATTTCAAAGTGCAAAGTATTTAATATGGAGAAAATTAACATAAAGTTAGGTGATATTTTTCAATACACGTCCTATAAAGGAAGACGAAGCAGTTTTTAAGGCAGGATATATATTTCTTTGTGGAATAAAAGTTGATGGATCAGGTACAATACTGGGATCTTGTTTAAAAACCACTCATATAATTGAAATTTTATTAAATGAGAATATAAATTACTGGAAAGAAAAATTTAATTATAGAGCAGGATTGGGAGGCAAGCATATTGTTCGATATGAACAGGTTAGTAAAAATCAAAACTATATTTATTGTTTTACAACAAAAGTTCTCATTATTATTATGCTATTAATTTATTTGTTTATGGATTTGTGTATTAAAGTGCAGAAGAAATAGAAAACTTGTTAAAAAGTATGATAAATAGTATAGTTTGGCTATAAAATTAGAAGAATTTTACCATCCTTTTTTAAAAAAGAAAAAAATTGAACCTATTGGAGACGTCAAAACTATATGGAAAGAAAATTTGAAGATCATATTTTGTCACTTGGGATTTAGTGTAAATTTACACTTTATGACTTGTAATTACTGTATTGTGGCACTGAGCAATACCTATGGCATTTACTAATCATTATTTAAATCTGAAAATGTAATATACACTATATATGTCACTTTCTTTTACAACAAATATAAATTAAACCTGTTTAAAATTACATACTATCAAAGTTTCCTTATTCCTCTAGTTCACAAATCTGTCGCCAGACGTCACCTACTTTGAATTTTTTAGTCAATATCCGAGAATTCGGATCGATTTCTATGATCGTGGGCACAGGCATTTAGGGCCAGTTTTTCAATCTCTGCGCAATACATAAACATATCATTTGTCTAATTCTCTCTTTTGACCAACATCCATTCTCCTTTTATGCTTTACCATTCATTATTAACTCCATTTTGTATTTATTTTTAATTGAATTCATAATGTAAATGATTGAGTAGGCATTGAAAGCTGCCGATATTGGAATATCTCTGAGCCAAGCAGAAGCTAGCGTCGCTGCTCCATTTACATCAGCAATTCAAAATATATCTTGCGTAAAGCATTTAGTTTCTGAAGGGCGCTGTTCTTTGGTGACCAGTTTTGCTGTTTTTAAATACATGGCTATGTATAGTTTAATCCAGTTTTTCACTATTTTAATTCTTTATAGGGTAATGTCTAATTTATTAAATGAAATAGAACATTTTAAATAGTATTTAATTTTAGCGTTATACTACTTTAGGAAATATGCAGTTTCTATATATCGATCTTGTTATAACAACAAGTTTAGCTGTAACAATGGGTTACCAAGGCTCAGCACATTATTTAGTCGCAAAGCGACCAATGGGTTCATTAATTTCTTTAGTGAATGTGATTCCTCTTTTATTACAAATTCTGCTATGCGGGGTTATTCAGTTTGGTGCTTTATATTTTCTCACACTTCAACCATGGTAAATATTCATCTAATATAGTAACAAAAAAAAAATGTTAATGATAAATAATTTAACCAGGTTTAAGCCGTTGTTAAAAAGTTCTTATGTAGGTGAAGAAGTTATAGTTTGTTGGGAGAATACAGTTGTATTCAGTGTTAGTTGTTACCAGTATGTTATTCTTGCTTGTGTTTATTCAAAAGGTCATCCTTATAGACAATCTATTTTATCGAATGGTAACTTCTAAATACATATTTTAAACAGTAAATATTAAAGTTATAATTTTCAGGACTTCTCTTATTTACAGCTGTCGTTTTAACTGTCTTTACAACAGTTTTATTAGTTTATCCTGTAGGTCCATTAGCAGAATTATTTGAAATGATTCCTGCAACTTTCGATATTGACATATTTCTTTTCCGTGCGAAGTTACTACTTTTTCCAGCAGTGCATTTTATTTTAGCAATATTTATTGAATGTATTTTAGGACAACGGAAATGTATGAAAAGTATTACGCATTGTTTAACATGTAAGAAAAATCCGAAAAATAAGTACAAAAGAATGGATCAAATTTTTGATATTAATGAGTGGTTAGATATTTATGGTCTTTCTCCTCACAGTATATATTGTTAACATTCCACTAGTTTTTACAATATATTCTTTATAAATTAACTAATATATGTCAGTATTAAGCCAAAAATATATATTATACTTTGTATATTTTATTATACATATATTTTTACAATAAATAACTATATACATTTCTCTCGCTCAAATTTTATTACAAGGAGTACAAACAAGAACAGAAGAATAAATTACAATAAAAAAACAAAAATATTGGGTGAAATTTAATATTCTATAAAAATATGGTACTGATGATATCTTTGTAAGTTTGAAACAAACTACTTTTACTGTCCACGTCCAAAGATGGGATTGACCACGTTGCTCATCTGTTCATGACCAGGTGACCATAACCTACAAAATAATCCGCAGAAGCATTCGTTCAAACTGTAAAAACATGACAACTGAAGAAGATGTAATTAAATCAGGGGATTATATCGTGGTCCAAAGACAAAGTTTTGTTAAACTACATAAATTAAAAGCCAATGGAACAGTTACTTTAGGAAAAGATACTGTAGAATTAGAAAATGTTATTGGAAAGTCCTATTTTTCTACATTTCGTATGGTAACAAGACCCAAAAACAGAAGGGTGTATTCCCTTGAGTTAAGTGAATATAAAAATTCCATACAAAATTTAAACATTGATAAATCTGGAGTTGATAATAGAAATATAGTAGATGATGGCAGTTCTCAACAACTCACAACTGAAGAAATTACAAAATTAAGAGACGATGCTTTAAGTTCATCTGAAATAGTAGATAAATTAATATCTAACTCAAAAACTTTTGGTACCAAAACCGAATACAGCCAAGAAAAATATTTAAAGAAGAAAGAAAAGAAGTATTTTGAATATATCCAAATAAGAAGACCTTCCATTAGACTAATTGTTGATATTTATTATCGTCAGGATTCTGGAAAAACTCTAGGTATTCGACTAGATGATTTGTCCCAAATTTTAACTTACTCAAACGTTCAAGATGATTCAAAAGTTTTATTGTATGATAGCGGAACATGTGGATTACTTCCAGCTTCAATTACTCACAGACTTGGAGTGAATACTCCTGGTACTTTAATTCATATGCATCCAGGAAATGTTTGTCAGAAAGAAGCGTTTCAAGCTATGCATTTTCCACAAGAACAAAGTGAAAGATGTATAAATGTTTGTTTATATTCTGTTCTGAGATGTTTTTATCAAAAGAATAAAACGTCGATAGAAGTACAAACAGCAAAACATTCTAACGATGAAAATGAAATAAATGAAAATAATAAACGAAAATGTCCAGATGAAGAAGAAAGCCGACCAGCCAAAAGACCATGCTGGCAAATAGAAAATGAAAAAGCTTGTGAAATATTACAAAATAAAGTTGATTCGTTGATAATTGTTGCTAAGGAGCATCCATTAAATATTGTTAATGAATTAATACGATTTTTAAACGATGGTAAACCATTTGTTATATTTAGTTTAATACGAGAAACCCTTGAAAGTTTATATTTCGAACTTAAAAATCGAACTGACGTCATTTCGTTACGATTATTAAGTACGATGATGCGAAATTATCAAGTATTACCAAACAGAACTCATCCGGACGTTACAATGACTTGTGGTGGTTATATTTTAACTGGATTTGTAATTAATACCAAATCAGAATAATTTTGTACGAAAAATAAATTTGTAACAAGATTTTAATCTGGCGCTTTTCATTTGTGTAGGATGTGAGTACCTCAGCGACATCTACTTATATTTTGTTTCTCTGTGACGTCATGCATCGTACATGACACAAGTAAACGATCAGTAAAATTTGTAAATATCAGTTTTTATTAAATTATATTTATTATTATAAATAAATAACTTTCAAAATGGCTATGTCAAAAACTACCAACACCTACAACAGGCAAAACTGGGAAGATGCGGTAAGAATATTGATATATTAACACATTAACCTTAAAGTGATTTGTGTCACAATTAAAATCATGGTTTTTGTTTGTAGGAATTTCCAATTTTATGCCAAACCTGTTTAGGAGACAATCCCTATATTCGTATGGTAATATTATAACGCATTTATAAAATAGGAAATTGGTTACATGAGTTATTTTACAGACCAAAGAAAAATATGGCAAAGAATGCAAAATTTGTTCGAGACCTTTCACAGTATTTCGGTGGTGTCCCGGGGCTCGTATGCGTTTTAAAAAGACAGAAGTTTGTCAGACATGTAGTAAAATTAAAAATGTTTGCCAAACTTGCTTATTAGATTTGGAATATGGGTTACCTATTCAAGTAAGAGATGCTGCTCTTAAGATGAAAGATGAATTGCCTAGGAGTGATGTAAATAAAGAATATTACATTCAAAATATAGAAAAAGATGTAAGTGTATTATATTATTTTTCGTTGATATTCACTTCATCGGATGTGAAAATTACATAAACCAATATATTTTTGTACTCTTCGAGTAGAGTCGATTCATATTGCAAAATACAAAACTTGTGTAAAAATCCGTTTTGCATCAAACAGAACTAGTTTTTGTCCAATATTAAGTTCCAGTTGCTCCTTTATCCCAGTTAAAACCTCTGTTAATAGAGTTCTTGTCGTCCCTGAAAAGTTAGAGACGTTATTATACTGAATTTCAGATTAGAATAGACTTGGTGGCGCTGCTGTGGCCGTTTGTTTTACACATAAAACTTATGAACTAGTTTTCGTTTCGTGTATGACATACTTGACAGCTCGAAACCTCAAAATTTGATTATTTTTCAATATTTTGTAAATAAACAGTTACTTAAAGTTGTTACATAGATTATAAAGTCAAAATGGAATAAATAATATATCTGCTTTACATATTGCCATTGTAAACTTGGTTTGCGTTTAGACCAATCAGAAAGCTGAAATCGTAAGCCCTATCTTACTCCCAAGTCCATTCTTATCTGAAATACAGTATAAGCGTCGAAGCAGAGTGATTGGCTTCCGGCGGGTTCCCAGTTAGGATGTAAAATTATTTTTTTAGTCGTTGAGCAGGTTAGGGTAGGTTTTTATACCAAGCGTCATATTTAGACGTTTTACATAAGAGATAAAATATATTGATTTTAT
The DNA here is from genome assembly GCA_963082715.1 of Harpalus rubripes. NCBI lineage: Eukaryota > Metazoa > Arthropoda > Insecta > Coleoptera > Carabidae > Harpalus > Harpalus rubripes. Next base: position 29,637,058 of record OY720454.1, read on the forward strand.
ATGATTTTCACATCGCACAAAGAAAACATTTCCCATATACAATTATGATTTTATCGTAAAATAATTATAATTTAGTTGAAGAATAACGACAGCGCGTCTGGTGGAGTAAAGTCCGACAGTTCAAACGATCTACTCATGAGATTAGCGCGTACAGCGCCGTACTACAAAAGAAATCGCCCTCATGTTTGCTCATTTTGGGTCAAAGGCGAATGTAGAAGAGGCGAAGAGTGTCCATACAGGCACGAAAGACCCACCGATCCGGATGACCCACTCGCCGACCAAAACATCAAAGATCGTTACTATGGTGTCAACGATCCTGTCGCTGACAAATTACTCAAACGTGCAGCTGCTATGCCGGCTTTACCTCCTCCAGAAGATCAGACAATTACCACTTTGTATATCGGTAACTTGGGCTCTCTCACAGAATCAGAGTTGCGCGATCATTTTTACCAATATGGCGAAATTCGTTCAGTTACTTTGGTTCCTCGACAACAGTGTGCGTTTGTTCAGTATACAACACGAGCTGCTGCGGAATTAGCTGCAGAAAAAACATTCAACAAATTAATTTTGGGGGGACGAAGATTAACAATAAAATGGGGCAGATCTCAAGGGAGACAAGGACCAACAATTGGTCATCAAAATTTGGATCCTTTGGAGCCGGTTCCTGGATTACCAGGCGCTTTGCCAGTTCCATCGGGAGAACTCGCCCACAATTTCTTCAATTTGGAACCGGGGCATATTCCTCTGCCGAATGTTCCACCGCCGCCTCCTTTGATGGTGCCTCCGATGTTTGGGCCCCCTCCAATGCCGCAGTTCTTCTTCAACACTCCCATTCAAGGTAGCGCTACTTACGTACCTTCTGCAGATTTGGGTACAAGTACGGCGACTAGTGCAGCAGTTACAACAGCGAAACCTGTGGTTCATTATCCGAGTCAAGATCCCGCTCGGTTGGGTGCGACGCAGTTAAACGCAGACAGACAGGAATAAAGATAATGTTACATCATGTGCACGCGGTTGCAACTTGATGTCACGGCGTTTTATCTAAGAGATAAATTGATGAGTAAGTTCTAAATATTGTAGTAAAATTTATACATTTTACGCTGTATGTTTTACAAGCAGCATTTGAGAAGAAGAATCAGTTCTGTAAAGTAAATATCGGTAAATCATTTTAGGTTATGTTTTGACATCGTTGTCGAATTACATCTGTATTTTATCAACAATACTTTTTAAATATATACATAAAAGTGACAATGTTCTTCGTAATATATTTTTATTTATTATTAATAACACATAATCTAGTTTATTGTAAAATATACGCAACTTTATCCGTAAATGTAAATACTGCAGTTTGTTCTACAGATAAAAAGTTCTTTAGCGTTGCGTTAGATACAGCAGTAGTTGCAGATCATTTTAAAGACTTTGATATGCAGTAAGTAAAATAAATCTTTAAATTAGGGTAGCATGATATCAAGGGATGCCTGTATTGATTATGAATGTATAATGGGGTCCTCCACCTTAAAATTGAGTAAAATGATGTTATATTGAAAATAGATGAGAAAAAATCATGTTACATTTTTTTTAATTGTTAGTTTTTGAAATATTTGAGATTTTAAGCGTCTAGTCTTTACTTCTATGTCACAACTATTGCTATCTTTCTCGCGTAGCTTACTACAGAAACTAGTGCGAGAAAGATAGCTATAGGTTTCGTTAAAAATCAAATGCAGTTAAACTAAAAACAATTATGACTTTAATATTACGAATTGCTTCAAAATTAAACGAACTTTCATTTAAAATAATAATAAAAAAAATAGAGTTGAGGGCACCATTGAATTTTATTTATATATTATATTTTATGTCTTTTTTATTGTTTGGTAATAGTTCTTACAGACTTCATGGAAATAATGTTAAAAGTTATATTACGAAGGTAAAATATCCGTAAACTTCCAAGTTTACTACATTAATTACTTTTTTTCTATAGCAGATTTTAAAGTGTGCTTTTGACTCAAAGTATGGTATCAAAATAAATAACATAATACTTAGCAAGGGTAGATTACATTATTTTTTTATTTAAGTTTTATTAAATGAAATTAAACTAACGGGGTACTTATGTTAATAAAATTTAAATTGTGCAATTAACGTTATCAGATCTATTCTTGGAATAGAACCATAACATTTTAAAACTGTTCTTAAATAATAATTTAATTTATAATTAATTTTTCTTATTTTGTAAAATCTGCTATAGAAAAAAATAGAATTTTATACATGACGATAAAATATAATTATCGACTTACGAAAAATAATTCACTCGTAATTTCATAGCTTGTGATTTAACACTTTGCACTTGACAATCAAATAGAATTTTATCGTCTTGCATAAAAATAACTATTTTCTTTTAAGAAATAAGCGTTTGTATAAACTAATAGAAGCACTTTCTCCTGGTTATTTACGTATTGGTGGTAACATGGCAGACCGCTTGCATTTTTCTATAAATGCAACAAATGTTACAACTTTTGATTTTGAAATGAGCGATTTTATCCAAGAATGTGCACACGAGGAACTTGAAAATTGTAAACATAATTTTCCAAATTTTACGATGTCTGGTAATGTTTTTATTTTTTCTGCATTTCTAAAATTTATTATTATTTATTTTCAGGGGAAGAATGGATTAATATTAATAATTTTTCGAAAAAATTAGGAGTAAAAGTATTATTTGATTTAAATTGTTTAATACGGCACAAAAACGGCACTTGGAATTCGGAGAATGCTGAGGAATTAATCTCTTATTCAAATAGTAAAAATTTCGATATTGATTGGCAACTTGGAAATGGTATAATTTTATTTTAAACCAAATAATATTCTCATTAATTAATATTTCAGAACCAAATGCTTTTAGACATGTTTTTAATTACTATGTAAATGCAACACAGTTAGCACAAGACTTTACCGTTTTAAGAAACATTTTAAATAAATATCCCCGATATAAAAATTCCTTTTTGGTTGGACCAGATGTTACAAGACCAAGACCGGACCATCCACGAAGTGAAAAATATTTAAGATTGTTTTTAAGAGGGCTGCGTAAAGAAAATCCTATAAACGCAGTATCGTTTCATCAGTATAAATATTTATAAATTGATAGTGAATTTTTTATTATTTAATAAATTGTAGATATTATTTGAATGGACGATTAGCTACGAAATCAGATTTTTTAGATGTAGAAACATTTAATGCACTTGAAGAACAAATTAATATAGTAAATAATATAGTACAAAATACTAATTTACACAGGCTACCAGTTTGGCTAAGTAAGTATAAATTTTATTACACTTTTTTATAATTTTGTCAACTTCCTTTATTTTTAATTATATCAAAATGTAGTGAACTCTTTGCAATATTTTATAAGTGCCAGAAAAGATTCTGATCTGCCACATTCTTAAAAATGTAAAAGATGTCTTTCGTTTTCCAATATTCTTATATGAATTGATCCCCTCGTGAAAGATTTTTTATTTTTAAGCTGAAACAAGTTCTGCTTATGGTGGAGGAGCTCCAGGATTATCAGATAGTTTTGTCGGCTCTTTTCTTTGGCTTGACAAACTTGGGCTGTCGGCAAAATTAGGTATAAAGGTTGTTGTTCGTCAATCTATAAAACGGGAGAGCTATTCTTTGATCAATAAAACTTATAATCCAAACCCGGTAAAGAATTTTTTAAATATTATTTTTTCTAGACCAAGAAACCGAAATAAATAACAGTTTAACCAAATTCGGTTTTTGATGAAAAATAGTATTCTTAACCGGCTTTAAAATCATTCAGCAAAAAAGTATAAATTATTTGTGAATTAGAATGTCACATTCTAGCACGTATATTAATGTCAGAAGGAGCTTTAAACGATTTTTGCGGATTATAAAGTACAAATCACTGTCACCGACCTAATAAATTCTACCAAAAATTTCCCTTAATGGAAAGTTTTCAAATATTTTAATAAAAAAAATAATATAAATGAAGGCCTCGTGAGCGAATTTGTAACTCATGCTATAATACGTTGCCTTCTGTAACTTATGTTTTAATATACTATTCTACACTCATTAATTTTTATTGAAAAAAGTAGTGTTTAGTTAAACTTTAAAAGTAAAAAAGTGCATTTCCCCGTTTAGATATGGCTTTAAAAAACTGGTTTTAATTTATTTATTTCGGTTAATGGTTACCGTTTTTTTTTAGTAAATATAAATATCAGTTAAAAATCACGTTTTTAGACTGGATAACTGATTTCTGATACCAGTTTCTTGGTCTGGTTTCTTTTGTATTATTTTTGTATATTTGTAGGACTGGTGGTTGAGTGTTTTATACCAACAATTAGTTGGCCATAAAATATTAAATTGTGACATTATTGCTCCCGAGACAATACGATTATATTGTCAATGTTCTGCAATAAATTCATACTTTATTATTTTTGGTATAAACATATCAAATTCAACAGCGCATATTCTAGTTGAAAATATTAACCATCATGTTAACAGTTCTGCATATATTTTGAGCGCTAGAAATGGCGATTTACTAACGAAGTATGTTTTATTATATCATAATTAAGTAGAAATTGAGGAACTTTTTGGTTGAAATTTTCCAGAAAAGTCTTACTTAACGGTAAACGACTTGAGTTATCAGAGGACGCAGATCTGCCGGCATTTTACCCAAAGACTGTGGACGTAAGCAAACCTCTAGAGATGCCTCCCTTTTCTTTAGCGTTCTGGACGATATCGGCCGAACATTCCAAAGCATGTCGCTAAATGAATCATAATTAACATACTTTTAATTAGAACGTATAGCTACAAATATGAATAAATTTTAATTTACAAACATGTAAGCGAATATTTCGAGCATCTATTTAGAGTTGTGAATATTTAGAAGTAAGTGAGGTAGGTACATAATTACAAGGCATGTTCTGTATCTACCGAAGCGACATAATTGTCATCTTTGAGGAAAAAAAGTGTTGAATAGACTATTTGAGATTGATTTCGCATGGGCGCAGTTGCGCGGACGCAAGTCTTTGGAAGTCGAGTGAAAAGGCTACTTGAATTCTGCTGGCACTTGTATTCGTGCTCGAGGGCTCGACTAACAACTAAAGTAGATGACGCGATCGGCACATACATCTACGCACGCACACACACACACACACACATATATATAGAAGGGATACTTTCTCATTATAACAAATTTTTCAAATTGGTAACTATATAAAATTTAAAAATTCTTATTTAAATTTATTATAAATGAACTGGTGCTTGCATTCTTAAAATGTTAAATATATGAAATTACAGAAATATAAGTAGAATTTCTAAATCTACATGAAATAATTCGGACAGATTTAATATGAGCTCCTAGGCAGTAAAGTTCGTTTACTTTTTAAATTTAATGATACGTTCTTCACATTATTTTGTAAAATATAAACTTTTATTAGTGCCATAGTACGTATAGTTGTTTTGTTTGAAATTATAAAAACCGAAACATCCAAAATAAAAAAAAAACCTAATTTTTTTCCATACATAAGACGGCGGGATAGCACAGTGGTAGAATGCTAGCGGGTAGGGTTGTTAATTTTTCCCGACTGGCCTTGATCGGTATCTTTTCCCGCTACCTTTCCAAGTTGGGATACAATTAACTTGGCAACCTCTTGTTATCGGGTACCGACACCGACTAGGGGCTGTAACAAGGGCTTGCGCTGGGTAGCTAGCAACACACTCCGTGGCAAAGTAAAAGAAATGTGTTCAGTTTGAAATTTTATTAAATAATAAAAAAACATCAAGACTTGTTTGATTTTTTAACAAATTTTCCAATTCCCCGATGAAATAAACTATGAAAAAGGAAATGATGTTTAAAAACTAGTCAGTATAAATTTCAATTGGACTTGTTCGATTATTGTGGGAAATCCCTCAAAATGATTATACTTAATGAATTAAAAATATGTAAGCGTCCTTTGATGTACCGATATATCGGAGTTACTGAAATCTGCAAATAAAAGCAGATTTACACATCCAGCAGGAATGAATTAAATTCAAGAACTTTCAGAATGGTGTTTTAACACTAGCTATCTTTTACAGTTTACACTATTATTGTGTAAAAGACCATTAAATTCCTTAATTTTCGACGTAAGCTCTGTTTTAGTGTTTTTTTATTCAATTTTTATATGCCGTTTGCCTGCTTACAATAAAATTGAATATTAATTATAGTATTTTTTGTATACTGTAGTACAAACAACAATAGTTCTTGTTGAAATTTCTTATTATAATCGTTTGAAAATCTGTGCACTTATGCCTGAAGCAAACTAGGTCATTTGCTTGGCAAATTAGAGTAGCAATGTTGAAGCTCGTTGGAGTTGAAGAATGAAGTGGCGTCGAGATAATGCGCGGGAAACCATCTGTAGGGAGGTAATCGGGGCACGACGCCGCATAAGAGGAACAAATGGACGTCTTCCTCAGCAGTTATGTGTAACGCCACACACTGGCACTGGCGAGGTGGTCAATCTTCAAGGCCTGTAGTGAGGTAAGAAGATGAAACACACAATATTTAATAATAAAGTGTTTATCGTTTTGTTGGTAGATTGTGCACGAAATGGGAATATTATTTAAATTTATAATTTTCCGAGTGGGGATATATTTATTATTGTTTCGATATGCTGTCTGTTCTGATCACCAGTAAGTTGTTTTCCAATTTATTTTATAATAAAAATCATGTTCCTTAATAATAATTAAATTGTGTAATAATTAATTTTGTAACAAGTGCGGAAAATTAGTGATTCTGAAATGAAAGCAAATTTGCATAGAGTGTCAGAATCACTTTTCGACATGTAATACAAATAATATTATTTATGCAAACGTCTATAAAAATAAGAAAAGTTAGGGAATGTATTCTAATTTTTTGACATATGTGCTAGATTAGATTATATTTATTCTTGCTAAATTGGCTTAGAATTTACATTTTATATTCCCATATCTACTACTTAGGCGGCTATGCGTTATATTTTTAAGCGATCATGGCATGACAAAAAACCAAAATCTTATAACTATTTCTCATACTATTGCAGGAATTGATTATTTCCCGCATTCATTTTGAGTTTGAGAATATTTATGGCCGTATTCTGCACAAAACTGTAAGTCTTACAGATCTAAAAATTGACAAAAACATCAATTTTTGTTGATTAATATAAAATTTTATATAAGATTAGCAGGTTCCGTTGCGATTTTGTTCATTCTTTACACATCTGTATTCGTACAAAATACGGATATTATTTCCCGCACGATTATGTAAAAAATAAATATCAATTGTTGGATGGTGCTAATATGATTTATTCGGATTCGTAGATTTTGATACCTAAAACTATCGCTGAGAGAGCACCGCATCACTTGTATATAATTTTCTGTCTTAATTGTTGGATTCAAACCCGGGTTATTAGAACCACAACCCATAAAGGATTTTATAATATAAGTTTATTTTGAATGACACTTTTTGTGAATTGTTTGACCACTTTACATAAAAGTACCTTAAGAGTCTTTTATATTCCCCTCTTTTGTGTTACGCTCAGAATTTTAATGACCGAGTAAAGGGGAGGTATTTACACAAAAAATTTCAAGGAACATGATTTTTAATTTAAAATATTTAAAACGATTTAAATTTATGTAAAATTTGTTTATTAGAACTAGTTTGACATTTGCGGACCTTCTACCGGAAGATCCTAAACTTTATGATAAAATGCGACCACCAAAAAGAGATGGAAGACCCACAATAGTTTATTTTCATGTCACTGTAATGGGTTTGGATTCCATAGATGAAAACTCTATGGTATATTTTTCACGTAAACACAATTCTATAAATAATTATATTTATTTTTCAAGACTTATGCTGCTGATATATTTTTCGCTCAGACTTGGAAAGATTATAGATTACGATTACCAGAAAACATGACTTCAGAATATAGGTATATTTTAAAGTTTGTTTTAAAAATATATTAGCACCTCATTTGTAGATTACTGGAGGTAGATTGGTTAAAAAGTATGTGGAGACCGGATTCATTTTTCAAAAATGCAAAATCGGTAACGTTTCAAACAATGACTATCCCTAATCATTATATGTGGTTGTATAAGGACAAAACAATTTTATATATGGTCAAGTAAGTAAAATCATTACGTGAGAAAGTGATGTGTTTTATATTTGTTTTTATTTGAAGGTTGACTTTAACGCTCTCCTGTGCAATGAATTTTTTAATTTACCCTCATGATACTCAGGAGTGTAAACTGCAAATGGAAAGCCGTGAGTTTTTATTTTTTAAATTATTAAAATAGTTTTCAGAAATAATACAATACTTTTAGTACTGGTAGATCTGTTTTCACTGACGGTTATTTTATGCGAACGCTTCAATTTTCTGTGTAACGAGCGTAAAGAATTGGAATTGTAACTGTTAACTGCTCAAGAGAGATATTTAAATTCGAGAGGCTTCAGAGGGATTTTTGTATGTCCCATTAGAAAGAAATTCTACAAAAAAATTCGATTAACTGCCGATTAATTTGTTCTCTTTTTCGTTTTCATCAGCAATTGATAATGCATTTTAAAAAAAAATGTGTATTGCATAGATTGCATATCAATTTTAGCCTTAAGTATGTGTAATGAAATTAAGGTAATGTTTAATTATTAAATATATTAAAAAAATTAACGCCCGATATTTCAATCTCCTAACAAATGTTCCTAACAACTATTCGGTAAACAAATTTATTAGGTAGATTTATTAGGAAGATAGCAAATTTCGGTATTTCAATGTTAAGTTGCTATGCAAATTGTTATTAGATACTTTTTTGGAATCTAGTTGTAAAAATATAGAATAAATTAAAATAATACATGACACTGACATTTAATGTCACATACAAATATTTACAATAATATCTTAAAAATATGGACAAGAAACGGACATCAAATTTTTCCAAGACTGAAGTTCTGTTATTAACCGATTTAGCATTCAAATAAGACTGCGAACTCCACAACGTGGGAAAATAAGTAGGAGATTTGGGAAATCATTACTAGCGAATTTAATGTACAATGTGGTACCGTCCACCGCGATAGCAAATCATTTCGTTTAAAATTTGATTGCATCAAAAGGACATTAAAAGAAACTGCAAACAACAAATTTGTATTTTGGACTAGTACTTCTACAAGTACTCCTAAGTTTTCTTAAATTTGTTAGTGCTCTAGTAACTTTTTTGATAAGTTTTCCTGCTGTGGATTTATGTATAGCCGGAATCTTTTGCAAAATTCTTCATTGGTCCAAATATTTAAATTATTAGGTCTTTGTCGTACACTATATATTATACTTTCTTTAAGGGATTAATATTTTCAATAATTTCAAGTTCTTCCTCTTCCAATATATAATCAATTTCATCAAAATACATTACCATTTCTTATTTCAAATGTAAATGTGATGACAACTGACAATGACATTCGTTTTATTAGGTAGCTAACAAATTTATTAGCTACTAGAAGTTTCTCTCAAATTTGTTAGCGAATAAACAATTTATAAGGTACCTAATAACTTGTTTGACATTGAAATACGCAAAAAAAATGGTTGTTAGGTAAATAAAATTTATTAGGAAGTTGTTAGGAGATTGAAATACCGGGCCTAAATTAAAAAAATTAGGCCTGATATTTTTAATTCTAGTTAAACTGCTAGTTAAAACAAAAAACAAAATAGCATCGATATTATAGCATAAGATTTACAAACTACATATGTGTTAATTTTTCTATACGACATTTTTCATTTTAATTGACCGTTAAGTTAACAGATAGTTTAACCAGAGATGAAAATGCCGGGCCAAATAATTGTGTAACGTTACAATCCGCGCGCAGCTTCTTGTTGATTTAATTTACTGCGAATTTACTTGTATTTCGTTTTTTCTCGGGTATTAATAAGTTGGAAGACTAACGCTCAAAATCAAAATAACGTGAAATTCTCATTTTAAATAGCTGATTATAATCTGGCGTAGATCTTATTTTCATTTATGCCCGTATTCTGTTGAAAACTGTATATCTTACAGATCAGTAAATCTGTAAATAATGAATAAAATCGCAATGAAAGCTACCACTCCCATGTATAATTTTATATTAATCAGCAAAAGTAGATGTTATTATTAGATTTTTTGTTATGAATTTACAGATCTGTAAGATAGTTTTGAAAAGAATTCGGCCATTTATTTCGTTTTTATTTTTTATTTTAGTGTCTCATACGACGGATGATATGATCTTCCAGTGGGATCCGGACGTTCCTCTCGTTGTGGATGAGAATATCGAATTGCCCCAACTTGCTCTGGTGAAGAATTATACGGCTGATTGCACTCAAGTCTACTCTACTGGTCAGTATTCATTTGAGAGCCCTTATATGAAAATCCTCGATATTCCCGACATCTTCTTCAGCATTGCTGGCTTTTTATGCTTGAAGAGATTTTTATATTTTTCAGGGAATTTCACTTGCCTTGAAGTGGTTTTCGTGTTGAAGCGAAGGTTGGGTTATTATTTGTTCCATACATACATTCCTACTTGTTTGATAGTTATAATGTCGGTATGTTTTGTATTTGAAATTTTGTTTATTGTTGTTGATAGTAATTTTATTTGTAGTGGGTGTCGTTTTGGATCAAACCAGAGGCTGCACCAGCAAGAGTGACGCTTGGAGTGACTTCTTTGTTGACGCTTTCTACCCAGCATGCCAAGTCTCAAGCATCTTTACCTCCTGTGTCTTATTTGAAAGCGGTCGATGGGTTTATGTCTGTTTGCACTATGTAAGTTGACAGAAATTAAATACTTTTCAAATACGTTCTTTTTGTTTAATAATACTTACAAGACGTAATAAACATTCTTTGATAAAGTTATTATCCTTTTTATCAGGGTAATAACCGTTTTTAGTACTTAACTGCACTCAAAATCTGTGCCTTAGAGGTAAAGAATCGTATTTCATAATTTACTTAAATTATATAATCTTAAGGATCGCATGTCCAGTATTACTAAAAGTACTATAATATATAGAGTTCATGTTCATTTTTATATTACTATTTTATTTATTAATATTATTAAATCAAATTAAATTCTGTTAAATTTTCAGAATTTGTAATAACGGGCATACAATTGAGTATTCCGGTGTTATGAATTTTATGCAAATGCAAAATAGTAACTATTTTTTATAGTTTACACTTTCAAATAATAGCAAATACAAAAAAACATGTTTAGGAAAAAGTTCTCATTAATAATTTGATGTTAGATAAGTGAAATTCTTTACATATCTAGAAACGTCATTGAAAACTGTGACGTCGATTCTATTGTTGTAAGAAGATTATAATGCCTTCTTACCAGTCAAATTACCCTTATTATTCCCGCGAATAATCTCTGTAGCTTTCTTCCCGTCTTTCTTCTTCTTCAATCATATCTGCGGCTAATAAAACCCTATAAATATATGCCATAATCTAAAATTATTTTTAAAAAGGCTGTTAGAATTATAAATAATTATTATAATTTAAATATGTACTTACAATATATAGATATAAATCAAATATTATTATGATATAACACAAGTATTTTAACACAAAATTGAAAAACCGAACTGCTTGTCAACTTGTCATTCAGAGTTATCAATCACTTTCAAAACAAACATTCATTTATAGCGTGACACTTTGCTCGAAGCGGTACCACTGGAGCTCTCGCTACAGATAGCCACATGTGGCTATATTACTATAAATTCCACTACTGGCCAGCAGATGGAATCCGAGTCGAATAGCGGGATTGGGCTATGATAGCCTCTCGCTATAGGGCGCGAGCAGACACGTGACTCGAGCGACCTTGACGTGCTTGGAATCAGCTGATTTGTGTGCGCATGTCATTTTGACAAGAACAATGTCACGTTGACAATACCAATACTTTGACTTATTTTGATTTTGAACTGCTTTAATGTTAGTATTATAGAATTTTTAGGCAGTAAAACATATGAAATTAAAAATAATAACATTTTAGCAGTTAAAAATTAAAATAAATCAAAACATTGGTCTTGTCAACGTAACATTGTCCTTGTCAAAATGACATGCGCACACAAATCAGCTGATTCCAAGCACGTCAATGTCGCTCGAGTCACGTGTCTGCTTGCGCTCTATAGGAATTAAAATAGATCCCATATGGTCTATTCTTATTCATAGCCACATGTGCTATCCGTTATAAAAGTTCCACTACTAGCCAACAGATGGATTCAAGTATTTTAAATAAACGTTTATGATATATATTTCATAGTAATAAAAATATATATTAATTTATTGTTATTTTAGTAAATAATTAAATAGAAAGATTGGCGCCAGAAATAGTTATGAAAAACAACCCTCCACTCCTTTGACGTCCTAGTACATACTGGGTGTTTTTCAACTTCGGGTAAAAACTTTCAGTACTGACTAAAATGAGTAAAAAAGGCTTAATCAACAGGTCCGAAATTCAATAGTTTCCGAGATATAATGCAGTGAAAAATGAGTTTTTACGGGGTTTACCTCTGCTACCTCGAAAACTATAAGAGTTGCGACTTCGATTAAATAAGACTTTTTGTTTACCTTTAGAGGTCAACTTAGATATGTGCTTTTGTTTTTTAGAAAAATCAAATAGTTGTACTAAGTTAAATGTGGCAACCTTGGCCAATATTTGATTTTCAAATAACTTCGTTACTATTAGAAATTGAGAAAAATGTTTCATATACAATTTTATTGTTTTTTTTATAGTCTATTTAGTGACATAGACAAAATTTTGTTCAATCATTATCTTTGTCAATTTTTCTTCGATTCTAATAGTAAATGACCCCTTTCTCGGAAACAGTTGAAGATCAGACCCATGTTAATTAAGCTTTTTTATTCATTTTGGTCTGTACTATAATATGCCCTTAAAGTTTTTACCCGAAGTTGGAAAACACCCGGTATAATATGTCATTCATAGCTAATAGACCACGGGGCCACTACGTCACGGCAGCCATTTTCTTTGCGGTAGGTCATGGTTAAGTTTCCAAACAGAAGTTTCGTTCCATGCAAGTGCAATAGGAGAACTGCTTTGTGTTCTTATTTTTCCTAGTTTTGTGTTCAGAGGACCCTTATCAACAGTGGAAAGACTTTCAAAATAATAATTAGTTTTGTAACTGTCAATAATATACATCCAGAACCTGCTGTGACCAGTTTGAGCGGAACGTGTTTTGAGGTTAGTTTATAATAATGCTATTTTATTCAAATATATAACAATAATAACATTTGCAGGTTATTAATGTAAAAAATATACAATGGTTATGTGTTTCGTACCTGATTGCAAACATTATTCCGAGAGAGAAGAATGCAAACAATTTTTTAGATTTCCTAAAAAGCCTCAAGAAAAACAAAGGTGGATTGTCCTGTTAAGGCTATTCTGATTATATGCTTTTGTGATCCAGCCATGTCGTCATACTAACAAACTTTGCCTGGCAACAATGCTCACAACGTTTTTCTTTTCTAAAATGCAAGCATATGAATTGTAAACAGCTTATAGGTATTTGGTTTGAGGTTACTTGTTACCTTGCTGTACGCTAGCGCATAACTTGGTGAAATAAATTAAACACTACCCAACTAACGGTTAAAAGTCTTTAGGATTTCACCACAAATGACAAAAATGTGTTACTACTCTGTACTAATTGCAAAATTGTACAATTTTTCAACTGCTTATGTTAAGCAATAGGGACATAGCACATGGAAACTTATTGTTTGGAAACCGAGCTCCTGACCTACCACAAAACAAGATGGCGTGTGACGTCATTGGCCCCGTAGTCTATAGGAAAAGAGTTTGCTCATCATCTACGCTATTTATATAAATAAAGTAGGCGATAGTTTGTCACATATTAAACGTATGTGCTCTGACGTCACACTTTGTTGCAGATCACGTGACTTTTTCAATATATTGCACAAATTTCAATAATTAATTGTAAAAAATCTAATGAATATTTCGTAATATTTTCAAATTTAAGGCTTTTAAAAGAACAATACCTTTTAACATTTAGTACTTAGAAGTCATATAAAAATTCTTGCAACAGCCCTATTCTAAAAACTACCGTCAGCCAGTTAAAGTTCTGAGTTTGCCAATTTTTATTCAAAAGTGAAATTTTTAACTGACCCGCCAGATGACAGTCGAGTTGAAGGCTTTTTACGCATGCTCAGATTCGAGAGCTCAACATGTAAAGAGTTTAATGCCGAACGCTACAGATTGCTCTAATGTAATGCCGAACGTAAACGAGGACACGGAGAGCTCAAAATGTTAATGCCGAACGTACCAAAGTTTATACATGAAACAAATAGCGAAACAAGCTTGTAAACAACTACTAAACAAAGAAATAAACTTGAAAGACGCTGGCTAACAGAAATGCAGTGAACTCTATACTAAGGCTGCATCCCCATGAATCCGTACCTGGAAAGGCCGCGCAATGCAAACGACAGCAAAAGGAGTTAGCATTACTGTTCTGGTGATATGTCAATTTAAGATTATTTTCAACACAAGAATAGACCATTTCAGAAATTCAAAGCGCATGCGCCAAGTGTTAGACTGCGATAAAAAGTTAGTGCCGATTGCCGTATACCCGTCCTTGTTTATGTGACAGTTCTATCAATTTTACAGTTTTGTTGGTTTCGTTTTTCAAATAATTATGACTGGTATTAAACTTCTGGTTCACAATTTATTGCCATTTGAAATGTTTTGTCTGGTTTAGAAAATAAAAAGTTAAGTTAGGTCACAGTATAAAAAGTATTATACAGTAGCGAAACTCACGATTCTCTGTCACAGCGCGCATGCGTCAATCAGCGCAACGAGAACATGGCTTCTCCTTAGGAACTTGAGCGTAGAGTTTAACTTTTATCACAAATAAAATATTCAATACAAATATTTGTTTGTACATAAATATATTGAACGGTCATATATTTTAAATTCATAACAATTTAGCTAAATTTCAGTATATTTTGTATATAAAATAAGGCTCAAGAAATATGCATCCGTATCTGCCTATTGATATCGCCGCCTATGGCATTGTTTTCAATGATTCTGACAGAAGGCGGGAATATAATAGTCTTGAACGATAATAAAATCGCAAACAAAAATTTGTGTATAATTTGTAAAAAGACATTATGTTGTATACTGCTATTATACTAAAACTATGAAAAATACTTTTTATTTGTATTGTATAACTGGTTGTAATATAATACAATATTATACTTTGCGGTACCATTTGAATTGGCGCCACTACGCGCAACAGAAACATGGCGGCATTCAAGGTCACTCAATTTGGTATCAAAACTTCAAAGGTGCCGACACAGAGTTTCGGTACTGTATATGTTGTGTATACTGTGGGTTAGGTTTAGTAATAGAATTTTTATAATTGATTGATGAATGGACTTCATTTTTTCACATAGTAAAATAAGTTTTTATTTGTAAAATAAGAATTGAAATCATACTCAAATTCATATTAATAACTTCTGTGTAGTTCTAAAATTTAAAACAGAATATCGGGGTTGCGTATAAATTTGAAATGCCGCCATTTAACGGCACTAACTTTTTAGTTCAAAAAGTAAATGTAGTGGTCGCTCAAATTTCTGAAATGGTAAATTTTAGGCCTAAATCTTTAATTATTGTAAATTGGAAATACTTAAAGCAATTGGAAGAAATTCAGGAGGAACAACAATTGCGGTTGGCAAATTGTCTGACTTCAAATCACATTTATTTTAAGAATATAATTATGAAAACTCTGGACCATTTGGAATTGTATTTTTCATGTATAAGGTCACGAGGAGGGGGGAACAATAATCCTAATTCCTTACTGCTGTTCAGAAATTCAATTAGTTTCAGCATAAATGCAAATTGTGGCGATTTTTCTAATTTTTGTACTCCATCATTTGAATTTAGATCAGAAAATAGAACTTCCGTTGAGTTAAACAATAATGAAGATGATTTAATTAATTACACAGGCGCTAATTTTAATTTAATGGATTATCAGGAAAATATCATTTATTATATAGCCGGATATATCGTACGCAAATTAGTAACTAAAACAACTTGCGAAGCTTGTGTTAACATATTATTGTTTAAAAAATTTAATTTAAGATATGATCATTTATACACACGAAGTGAGAATGAAAATTTTAAAAAATTCACTTACTCAATAAAGGCGCTGGTTTACTTTATGCGTCGGACATAGTATATAAAATTGTGCATTTTATAGAAAGAAAAGTCCGTATTTTTGCAAACAATGAAGGACTAACAAGTAACAAAACAAATATAAAGGCACGTTTGCAGAATACAACAATAAATCATTTTGCTACTAATGGACCATTTTCACTGAAAATGAGACATCTGTCGGAAGTTTGTAAACTAAAAATAGTAGACATAAACAAACGTCATAAGGTTCTTCTTTTTGGTTATGTGAATTTAAAGGCGGCAAGATGAGGGTAAACATTATCAAGTAGGTTTAATAAATAATAAATTAATTTACTTTTATTCATTACTTATGTCTCCTATTTTTAAATTTAAACCTAATTCTAAATCTTTGTTACAATAAATTACTTTCGTACTAACATCTTCTGTGTCGTTCGGGAAATATACAGGATACTTATTGTACACATTTTTTTGCCAGATTTATTGAAATGCACCCCACATATTCGATGAAAATATTTTGGTTGCCATAATGATCCATTTACATGTCTTCGATTTATCCGTCTTATTCATGCCACGAAACATTTTTGATACGTTTTGAGTTGTTTTTACACCCAGGGACACAACAATACACATCCATTTTATATTTTACCACAATAATAACCTTAATAATAACAATCACACAAATTTCAAAATAATATACAATGGATAGGTTAGCTCAAGGTTAGATAACAACAGCAAGATTTGACACTTACGACTAAATTCATGTTACAGTTCGGATCTCTTTTTCTAATGTCGTCGCGCATGCTCATATCGACAGTGAAAATGGTCCATTTAAATCTATTTCAACCAGTACATCCATTTTCTGAGGAGTATATGTCTGAAGATTTACATGAAATTCATTTAATAAGACAAATTGTAAATTTATTTATAAAATGTCGAATGAATCATCAAGCAAGACTTTTAAAATTCAAACGCCTTGGTAAAGAGGCATCTATCAGGCAAAAATATTGCAGATTTTTTTTATTTAAAAATTGTTAAATGTGTATATAATTAAAAACTGAAAGTAATATTTACATTATATTCGTTCGTATGTTTGTTTTATTTTTATAAATTGTTTTATTTAAAAATTAAAAAATAAAAACAACAGTCATTTTTATAAATATATTTTACATGTCATACAATTTAAAATGAATGGACGCGTTCGGCGAGCCGCAGCGGCTGTAAGACCGCTGGGTGACGTCACACAGCGGCTGTCGATAGCCGCTGGATGACATCGAACGCAATGCCCGCGCATTTTCAAAACACCAAACGTCAACATAGAACAATTGAACTCAGTTGTAAATGTAATATAAATCTATTTATTTTTCTTAAACAATACAAATTGAATAAATATAATTTACGGAGTACTTAATAATATGCTTCCTGCTTTGTCTAAATTAACAAATTTATATATTTTTTAATAAACACATTTTGCAATAATTTGCATTCGCATTACTTACTTTCGTTATGTCCCAACACCCTTCCAAAATATCGCTCAGCATAATCCGGATCAAACAAAAAAATTCTGTAAAATTTTATAAAATGACAAATAAATAACAAATTATGAACCTCTTCTCTATCGTTTACTGCAATTATATTGTTGTTGTACGAATATTGTACCTCGTATTCCGCCATCTTCTACATGTACAAATGACAGTGCTAGACAAGGATAGATGTACACTGTCTAAATAAATCGTATTTAAGCCGTGTTCCTTCGGGCTGTGATTCGTAATCTAAATGATAAAAGTGATAATGATTAAGAAGAATAATGTTTTACGTTTCCTAATCGTTATCCCCACTTTCTCATTTTGTGATCACTAGACAACATTCCCCCTTCCCTTCAGAATCAACCTTTTTGAGTGATTCACATGGATTCAGTTCAGAACAAATTGAAAATATACATTTTCGGGCGTAGAAATTTACGAATGTGGGGTTTGTGGCATCAACGGAAATAAGATTTTTCTACAAAAGCATGTAATGAACCACATAAAGATTTGTTTGAAATAAACATACTTCATATTCCTTACCAAGAACATTATTTTTTACTTCAATGTAATCCATTTTTAATTCTGAATATAACACTAGACAGTTGATTATTTATAAAATAAAGCAGGATAGCACCCAGGATAGTTTGCATTAGTCTGCAGATGACATTGACATTTGATACTAGATTGTGTTGTTTTCTTGCTATAATTTTTAAATCCTGTTTCAAAAGGATCACGATTAAATTAATCAGGATTCACAAAATCACAATCACAACCCGAAGGAACACGGCTTTAGATAGCGCTGTGAGCGCTGTCGCAGCAGCTTTGAAAATCGGCTGTGAACAGCGGGTCGCCGAACGCTTGACAATTAAGAGCTGCACAGCCGCTGGCAGCGCTGTGAGCCCGCCGAACGCGCCCGATGTCAAGTAGTTAAATTCTCCATACTTGCAATGAGATAGAAAGAGACGGAAAAACTACTCAACTGTGGGTTGCATAATAGTTATTTGTATCACTAGTCCAGAAACTGAATATTTGCGAGGTCTGCAAATACGAGATCTCGCAAAACAGTTTCTGGGCGCGTGATACACAAGATTTTTTGTGCCGACATCTCCATACATTTGTCGTATATTTCTCAACACTTTATTCTATTTTACATAACCTAAAAAAATGAACACATATTTTTATCGGTTTTGCATTGCAAGTTTAAATATAATTATGTACTTACATTTGAGCTTAAAATGCGTAATTTTTTTATATTTATTGAAAATATATCATACAAACATTAGTTATATTGTATATATTTTATATACTTTCGCATATTTTCAATGACAGATAACGGAAACTCAATTGTATCACGTGAAGTTAGTTGTAGTTACAAAAGAAACGAAATAAATTAGTCCTAAAGTTGGAACTTATAATTAATCTATTGGCAAAAAAAATCAAAGTGAGTGACGTCTGGCGGCAGATTTGTGAATTAGAGGAATAAGGAAACGTTGATAGCATACATTGAAACGTATGTAATTTTAAACAGGTTTAATTTATATTTGTTGTAAAAGAAAGTTAGATATATAGTGTATATTACATTTTCAGGTTTAAATAATGATCAGTAACTGCCATAGATACTGCTCAGTGCCACAATGGTGCAATTATAAGTAAAAAAGTGTAAGTACACTATTATTCACGAAAGATGACTATTCAAGGTCATCTGTTCGAAGAAAGAATACACATCACTTTATAGCAGAAGCTTAGCAATATTTTGTATTAGAAAGAGAAAGATTATTTGACCTATGTCTATTTAATTTATGTGGTGTGAAAGATACACGTAAATAGTGGCATTACTTTCTAACACACTATAAATAATAATGACGTATGTCGTAGAATTACAGATACTTAATTATTTACTGCACTGCCCTCTGTGCTAATATGTACCCAGTGGCGCTGACGTTTAAATCAAATTATTATTCCTTGGTTTATAAGTTAACTATATGTTTTTGTATTTTGCAAAAACATAAGTGAAGAACATAAATCTTTCAAAAAGGCATTATTTAGAAGAAATATAATTTTTAAATGAATTACTCTTAGTTTTTCAGTTAAAATGTGTCCATAAATATTACATGTCACACGCCTATGCATACGACATGCAATGAAGTTATCTGCAAGTAATATTATATCAGACGGCTCACAAATGACCTTGAATAGTCATCTTTCGTGAATTATAGTTTATACACTATATCCCAAGTGACAAAATATGATCTTGAAATTTTCTTCCCTTATAGTTTTGACGTCTCCAATCGGTTCTATTTTTTTCTTTTTTAAAACAGCATGGTAAAATTCTTTCTAATAATAATAGCCAAACTATACTGTTTATCATCCTTTTTTATAAGTTTCCCCTTACTTTGTTCCAAATCTGTAGTTTCATTTTCTATTTCTGCTACTCTGTAATACACAAACCCATAAACAAATAAATTAATAGCGTAATAATAATGATGACTTTTGTTGTAAAACAATAAATATAGTTTTGATTTTTACTATCCTGTTAATATGCAACAAAACTGCAACAATATGTTTGCATTTGCCTCTCAATTCTGCTCTGCAACTAAATTTGCTTTCCAGTAATTTATATTCTCCTTAAATAAAATTTCATCATATGAAGATCTCCACTCAAAAGACTGGTTTTTAAACAAGATCCCAGTATTGTACCTGGTCCATCATTTTTTATTCCTCAAAGCAATACATGTCCAGCCTTAATAACTGCTTCGTCTTCCTTTATAGGACGTGCAGAAGCAATATATTCAGAAATATCACTTAACTTTATGTTAATTTTCTCCATATCAAATACTTTTCACTTTGAAATGCATATTGCCAGCAATAAGGAATAAGGGAACTCTCCTTATTTCTCCGCCATCTTGCTACCGTCCAGCCTGCCATCAGTGCCATCTATAGTTCAGTTTTTTCGCCAATACGAGATGACAGCAATGACAGCATATTATTATTTTTATACAACATCGAAAAATGTTCATATCAAGAGTGTAAATTGAATCATAAGAAGCTACATTTTGTACTGAATTTCATTTTGCATCGGTTGCTAGGCAAGTTACTAGACAACAAATGCAATATGAAATATTTCGTGTTCGGTCTGCTGTTTTTGATGAAAAAACCTAAGGTGGCTCAAAACAATATAACGCCAAACGTCAAATGTCATCAGTTTCAGTTTGTGCATTACAAATAATTTCGTAGTTATTTCCAAGAAATCAGATAAGTGATAGTGACTTGGAATTGACACCTCCAAGTATAACAGAAGCAGCGAATTTAACAACACTAATAAGAAAGGAAGAGCCAAAGGAGGGATAGTGACAGGAATTAAAAAACATATTGAAGAACTACAAGAAGGCGCATTTAAACGAAATATCACCGAAAGAAAAATTAAGGCTGATAATGAGATATGGAGAATATTAACAATTTACAGTGGCAACAAACTAAACGATATATTAGGAGAGTTAAGAGAGAAAGTAGATGACACGGAGGAGAATAACTTGTTGATTGGAGGAGATTTCAATGCTAGGATATGAGAAGAAGGTAGGCTATGGAATTTTGAAAAAGGAGAGCATGACATAAGAAACACAAAAGACAAAACAATAAATAAAGAAGGTAAAACGTTAATACAAGAATGTAAAGACAGAGATTGGACTATTTTAAATGGTAATGTGGAAGGGGATGCAGAGGGAGATTTTACATATATAGGTAAAAGAGGGGAAAAAACGGTAATAGATTATATAATAGTAAATCAGGAGAGCTGGGGAAAAGTAAAAGGTATGAAGATAGTAAATACTGTCGAATCTGATCACCAACTGCTAAGTTTAGAACTTAAAACCCAAATAATTAGGGAAAAGGAAGAACCAACAATAATTCGAATAACAAAATGGGGAAAAGAAGATATCGAAGAGTATAAAAATAAGACAAAATGAATGATTCTTCAAGAACCCAACATAAATGAAGAACTGGACGAACTTATTCAAAATATAAATAAAGCCAAAAACACAATAGAGGTAAAAGTAAAACCAGGTATACCAAAAAACGATTGGTGGAACAGAAATTGCTTAGAAAAGAAAAGACAAATGAGGAAAAAACGAAGACTGTGGACAGAGGGAAGAATTAAGGAAGAAGAATATAAAAAGGAAATGAAAGAATATAGAGAATTATGCGAGAAACAAAAAGAACAAAAAAAGAAGGAAATGGTGGAGCAACTTCAAAATATAAGAACAGAAAACGAAGCATGGAAGTTTATAAGTAACGAGAGAAAAAGTAAACAAGTGTCACAACAAATATCTCTAAATGAATGGAAAAATTACTTCTGCCTATTACTGAAGGAAAAAGAGAGTAGGAGGCAAAGAACTGATGAATATAAACCCGTGACAGGAAAATTGACACAAGAATTGACAGTTGAGGAGGTCACCTTACAAATCAATAAATTAAAAAAACGGAAAGCCGCAGGCGAAGATGAAATTACAAACGAAGAATGGATATATGCGGATAAGAATGTGGTCACAAAATTAACAAGTATATTGAAAAAATATGGCTAAAAGCAGAAATTCCCCGTAGGTGGCGAAAAGGGATAATTAAACCAATTTATAAAAAGGGAGATATTAATAAAACAGAGAATTATAGGGGGATAACATTATTAGACACATCTTTCAAGATTTATGCAATGATTCTGCAGGAAACATTGGAAGAAATATTATTAAAAAATCTAATACCAGAAAATCAAGCTGGATTCAGGAAAGGTAGAAGAACAACAGATAACATATACGTACTTAACCAGATGATTGAAAATGAAATTCATAAAGAAAAAGGAAAATTATATGCTTTCTTTATCGATCTGAAAGCAGCATTTGATAATGTAAATAGGGACATTCTTTTTAAAAGTTTAGAAAAAATGCACATAGATAGACACCTTTTGGCAAATTTCGAAAATATATACAAAGAAACGATCTCAGTAATAAAGGTACACGACAGATATGCAGAAAAAATATGGACGGAGAAAGGATTAAGACAAGGTTGCCCATTGAACCCTACACTGTTTTCACTATACATCGCGGACATGGAGGATTTTTTAAGTAAGGAGCAAACAGGTGGGATTGTGTAGGGAAAAAAGAAAATATGGTCTCTGGCATATGCAGACGATATAGTATTAGTAACGAAAGATCAAGCCAGCATGAAAACTATGATCAAACGAGTCGAGCTATATTTAAAGAAAAAAGACCTCACATTAAATGTGGGAAAATCAAAAATTATTAAATTTAAAAAAGGAGGCGGTAGAGAAAACAAAGAAGTTTGGAAATGGGGGGACCAACAATTCGAAGAAGTAAAGGAATTTAGATATTTAGGCTTCACATTCCAAAGAAATAATCTACCCACCAAGCACCTGGAACCCCAGAAAATGAAAGCAATTGCGGCCATGAAACAGATATGGAGTCTAGGAGAAAGAAAATTTAAGAGAAATATAAAGATAAGAAGAATGATATTGTCAAAAGTATTTTGATGTACGGTGCAGAAATATATGGATGGTCAGAGAAGACATACAGGTACGATATATAAAATGAATCTTGGGCCTAGATATATGTACACCTGAATACATAGCAATGGAAGAGATGAAGGTAATAAAATTAAGAGTAGAAACAGGAAGAAGAGCAATGTAATACGAAGAAAGAATAAGAAATATAGATAACTCAATATTACAAGAGTGTTGGCGAGTTGTGAGAAGAGGGGAGGAGGACAAAACCATACTAACAAGATGGGGGCATACAAGGAAAAAGTATTAAGAAAGAAACGGATATTCATCAATACAAATAGAAAGATCACGAATAAGGGGGGAAAATATTACACAAGAAGTATATCAAAGAGACTGGGATATACAAAAGCAGGAACAGCAGGCAAAAATACAAATTTCGAATTACAACAACAGATATAAGCACATCCAAACAACATGCATACCACGCTACATACTTAATGCAAAGAAGAACATCAAAATGATTGCGAGATTTAGATGTGGGAACGAAGAAAGGAACAATAAATATTGGTTAACGGACGAAGAACGAAGATGTAGAATGTGTGGAAGAGAGGAGGAGACAATAAAACACTTAAGAACATCGTGCAGAGAAGTTAAAATGGAAGAGAGAGGAGAAACTGAATTGCTAGACGAGACTGGTTCGGGCGAGGAGTGGATGAAAGAAATTTTGGACAAAAGAAGAAAAATAATATAAAATTGTATAGATTTATGTAATGTGTTACATTTATGTAGATTCTAAGCCGGAAGGCAAGAATAAAGTTTAACTAACTAACAACACTAAATTTATTGCCGGAAACATCGAAGAAAATGTACAAACGGGCTTATAACCTATTCTTGGAGTGGAAAGGAGATCGAAACGTAAAATCGTTTTCCGAGAACATTTTAATGGCGTATTTTGGCGACTTGGCGAAAAAATTCAAAAGTTCCACATTATGGACACAATAGTCAATGCTGCGAACGACTCTCAGTATTCATAATAATATAGATGCAAAATACTTAAAACTGAAAGCATTCCTTAAGCGACAGTCCGACGGCTATAGACCCAAAAAGTCGAAGATCTTTACATCAAATGACATCAATAAATTCATTAAAGAAGCCCCAGATGAGATCTATTTAGCGACAAAAGTAAGTTTTATATAGCCATATAATGAAATATATATATTTAGTCTATATTTTAGGTCGCATTAATTATGGGCATAATGGGTGCATGTAGAAGACATGAATTACATCAAATGAAAATTACTAATTTCAATGATTTGGGTTCAGCTGTTTTAGTAACTATACCAGACACTAAAACCAAAATTATACGAAATTTTACTATAACTAGTCCTTTCTATGAAATTTACAAAAAATATGCAAATCTCCGCCGTTCAAATGTAAATGGTCCATGGTTCTTCATTAATTACCAAAAAGGAAAATGTACCGTCCAAAGAATAGGTGTGAACAAGCTTGGAAGCATGGGAAAAGAGATTGCTAAATATTTAAAATTGCCAAACTACGAATTATACACCGGACACTGCTTTCGTCGATCTTCAGCAACAATTCTTGTTGATGCTGGTGATGACATAACTAGTTTGAAGCGTCACGGTGGCTGGAAGTCCACGGCAGTCGCCGAGGGATATATCGATGATTCGAAGAAAAATAAATTTGACACAGCTAATAAAATTGTAAATGCAATACAGAGCATTTCAAATATACCATCGACTTCAGAAATAGGAAATCGTGAAATGCCATCTACTTCGACAATGGAAAATTGTCAATATCAAGAAAATTTTAGTGTCCAGCATTCCACAAGTTCTCCAAAAATGATTTTCAATAATTGCACATTTAACTTAAATAAATAAAATATGTATGTAGGAAGTTATTTCATAGTTCTTCTTCTTAATTGGTTGGGCACTGCTGTCCAGGCTCTGCTAATGAATAGGTAATTTCGTATTTTCATGGATCCAAAGCAATAAATAAAATATTTGCATATTTATTTGTATCTATTCATTTTGTGCTTGTTACATAATATACTATTTTATGACAAAATTTAGTTATTTATACTCTATTTTTTGTAAGAATATAGTGGTAGGAAGATAGGTGCAGTTTGATCTTGTGTTTCGATTGGATAATACCCCGATACTATCCAATCAAATAATAAGATCAAACTGCTCCTATCTTCCCACCACTATATTCTTACAAAAAATAGAGTATGTTACAATAATTAAAGATTTAGGCCTAAAATTTGTAAACATTTTGCTAATTCTTGTGTTGAAAATAATCTTAAATTGACATATCACCAGAACAGTAATGCCAACTCCTTTTGCAGAAGTGTATATATGTATAGCACTATAAGATCTATGATGAACATGTGGATTTAGACGCTGAAGTTTATTGCAGATGTCACTATCGATTTGACGTCATAAGCGCGCCAATGATAAGAAAATTTGAATGAGGTGTTGCAAAAAAAAATTAACATATCTTTTTTCTTCTGAAATTCGAATAAGTACGTTCTACAGTGTGATTAAATATGATTTTCTGTTCAAATTCCTGTATATATTAAGCACAGTAGCAGTTAAAAATTTACTTTTTATGTTTTGCGTTCATAATGAAGTCATTACGATACGCGATTGCGTATCGTAATGACTTTCATTTCGATACGCAATTTTTTGTTATAGACGGTTGGTACTAGATGACGTTTCTTTAACCCATTTTTACCTAATTTATTTTTAGTTAATTGACAATTCATTTTAATAATATAATGTCGAAATTATTATTATTATTTTTTATTTAGGGAAGATTATTTACATGAAATGTACAAATGGTTACAAATATAATCACAAATTGAATAAGTAAATGTTATTGTAGAAGGCGCAAAATATAAAAAATAGTATAAAGAACTCATTTTATAAGACTTGCTTTCGCACTTGTCAATTGGAAAACTCGCTGGCGCTCGTTTTCTAAATATTGACGCGTGCGAAAAAACATGTCTTATAAAACACGTTCTTTAATATACTATTTTACAACCATGTTTGATTATTTCCAAATACAAAAATCAGTAGTAGTTGACAGATGTCATGACTGTCACTCGTTTAAATTCCGTCGGAGGCAAATGTAAGCCACACCCTCATTGGTTAGGTTTATTCTGACGTCATCAGGCGAAAGGGGAAGCGGAAATTCAAACATTATAATTTCAAAGACAATTTTCTCATGAATAAAGAATAATACGAAAAAAATAAAAAATAGGCGCTAAATATTTTTTCTTATTCTTTTGATTAAAGCAAAGAAAAAAAACCGTGTAACACCTCATTGTAATGTAATTTTTAAAAATTCATATCTCACGTGATGTATACATTTTCTTACTCAAAATTAGATATGCAGAGTCCTACTGGTATATACTAAAGAAAAAAAATATTTTTAAAAAATGTCGGAATACCCCATTGAATGGATATGTAAACTTTACATATGTCAAAAACGTAAAGTTTGTAAAAACATGGCTGATTTGACAACGACTAATCAGAATCGAGACGTATGTCGCCACTGTTATTTAATAGAGGCATTGTAAAAGCGCCCCCCCCCCCCGCCATCTGCTATTTTCTTACGTGAAATGAAGTCGGCATACCCTATTCTTTACCAAATGGCAAAATAATAGTATATTGGTGTAATTTAGGAGGGCGAAGTTTGAAACACAAGCCTCAACCGAGTGTTGTAATTTATTCCAATGAGTTACAGCAATTACACGCGACTAAAATACTAGTCATTATCTTAAACGTTTCGGTCTGGATAAATTCACAATTTGTGTCATTTCAACAGTATTAGATAAAATATTTTTGTTCGTTACAGTTTCGTCTTCATGGCATTGATGGAATATTGCTTGGTGAACATAGTTCTTGGTGATTCTGATTTACCTAAAGCTCCTGAACTACCAAAGGTTGACAAAATATTTGAATTAGCAAAGGTAAGCAATAAAAAACCAAGTATTTTCAATAATTAATCGCAATCGTACATAAAATTTCCCCTCTCGTGGCGCAAATCGGTACTACGGAAATCAATCGTACAAGCGCCATATTGAATAAGTGTTAACTGAGTGAATAGTGTAGTAATTAATAATTAAATATTTAAACTTAACGCCTTTATATAAATAAGTTTTTAAATTCGGTTTGTATACACAGTTAATAAAGCACAATGATCAATGTAAACTGTCATATGTCAAATCCATCGTATGGCGGCCATCTTGTTTCGAAAATCAGCGCCTCTATCGTTAATTTCGATTGCGAATAGGAGCTGACACAAAGAAATAAAATATTTATTTTAAAAGTTGCTAGATAACAAAGATCTCATATTAAAGTGGTAAAGAATATGTAATCTTATAATAATGAACTGGCTTTTCCTAACTTTCACAGCAGGTAATTTTTAAAGAAAATTATAGGGTTGGAATACAGAACCGTATTCGAATTTTCCAAGAGTTCTTTTAGAACCGGTGTTATTATATTCACAATTCAACATGATACACATTCTTAATTAAATTTAGCAAATCAGATAGATTTGCAGTTCAATAGACAACTTATGATACTTGCTCCTATACAATAGCGATAAAATGTTCAAATGAAATTGAAATATTTGATTGCTTAGCAAGAGAACACTCTCCTTCTAACTGGACAACCGAAACCTACTCCGCCGATAACTCCCGCTCAACGAAGCCGCAATCGAGCTATCAATATTGATCGTTTCTCAAGAGTCTTCTTCCCTGCTTTGTTTACTTTACTGAATGCAGGTTACTGGATTATGTTCGCTGAATACATTTAAGCTCTTACTTCGATTAGAGATTCCGAAATACGTTATTTATTGAAAATAGATAGAAACTCTTTCTTCTAGTACAGTTGTAAATGTTTCAATTATAGCAAATTGATAAATATGTGTATACTTATTTCAGATTAGATATTAATACAAATATTATGCTTAAAACTGATGTAGTATGTAAATAATATAATTTAATTATCTATAAATGTGCACGTTTATTGTAAAAATGTCTTCATAAAAATATATATCTATTATGTATTATACTTGTTTAATAAAGTCTTTGTAACTAGTTTAGTTACAAAACCTTCCATTTCAAACATTTTTGTTATAATAATAAATATGTTTCAGCAGGGATTCAGTTTCTATTTTCTTTGGTTTCTTAAAATTCATAAAGTCTGGTAATAATAATTTATAAATTTTTAAGTGTAAAGCTAGTTCACCTCCTCGTGGTAACGCTACAGAAGAAGACGACGACCAGGCAATTTTGAGAATCTTCTGGACGCTACAGTTGTCACAGCTCAAACACAGTGGTGTAGCGACGCAGAAGTTTCACGAATACTTTTCGGTGATCCCGGGTGGGGTAAAAAAGACAGTACTACACCATTTTCAACGGCGTCTTCCTCTAATCAATCTCTTCAAGTGTAGCACTAACCTCGGTGGCCCCATCACAATAAGCGCCAATAGGGTTTTCCAAGGCAACGGCTTTTGATGAAATAAGTATTGCATATAAATTTTAGTATAAAAGTATATTAATGTAACGTTTTTATTTATTTGGGTGAAGTGTAAATATTAGACAATTGTTATTAATGAAAATAAAAGTTTATTATAATGATAAATAGATATTAAATATAATTAAAAGATGATAAATATAACGAACACTAGGATTAAACAAATATTAAACATTAATTAAGACTAAGAATATTATAAAACGCTTAAACACTAAGATTATTTACTTCAACAATATATAGATCACTTATTTATTTATACAAATATATTTATTTATATTCGACACTTGTCTACTATCTGTTTATATCACGAACTGTTTAACACGCAACGAATATTTATATCAGACTGTCTAGTGCCTTCGCCAACGGTGCTTATATACCGTAGCCGAAAATTCGAGAACTCACGGGAATATTTCTAGATACAACACAATAGGTTACATCAACCGCGTAATTAAGCAGGCGCCGGCCAGTCGGTTGCGTCAACGCTAACAATAGACGCTCGCTCGTCCCTGCGACAGCGGCGGCGACACCGACGGGGACAGAGGCGGTAACAGTGGCGGCGAGGGCGGGCACTGCACATTACACTGCCCCCTGCTTAAGACTGTTTCGTCCCGTAACAGTTCATGATGACGAAATCTGCATGCATTACCCTTGGTGCATTTCGAAGTTTTGAAGAAATGACAGTCGATGGTCCGCTCGACTTCTTCTTTATGTCCGTTAGGGTTAAAGCTGCAAACGAGAATTTCAACACCGGTAAAACGGAAGAGGATTTCTATCATGTTCCTAACAATCTTCCAATCTAAACCATCTAGACCACAGCCTAACTTCGGTACGGCTAGCTTCAAAATGTCATTCTTAAGCAGATGATCCCTCAAATCGCACAACGAGTTCCACAGGTCACGATACGACGGTTTCTGGTACGAGCGTGGTTTTGTAACCAGGTAATAGATGTATCGCTGATGGTCTGCATTGTTATCCCTCAGACGCAGCGTTTTCCCAACAGTTGGGCGTTGGTTGGCCAGTTCTTGTTGTCGCGCAAATTTCGCCTTAAAGGCTGAAGCTATGCCACGGGACATCTTTAAGTCTTCTGATACGCAGTGACCGAGGGAATAATCTGAAGACACGGTGAATAGATCTCGGTGTTCTTCTTTCGTCACGCCGAACCGCGCCTTGCGGCCAAAGGAATAGTTCTCCATGAAGTCTTCAAAAGTTGGTTCTTGTGTTATGATCTGACGAACCGTTGCTCCGTTATGGACTTCGTGGTTGTCTCCGGCGAAAGGGGCTAGCCGATTAAAGTGTACTACTCTCGGCTTCCCGCCAGGTTGTTTCTTAATTCTGTATACCACGTCGTTTATCCTTTTGACTACCTCATAGGGGCCTTCCCAATTATTTTGCAGCTTTGGTGATAACCCACGACGTCTTTGTGGATTGTAAAGCCACACTAAATCCCCAGGTTGATATCCACCCTTTTCGGCCTTGATGTCATACCGGTCCTTCATTCGGTCGCTGGCAGCTTGAATGTTCGTACGGACTTGTTCATGAATGTCATCCATTCTTCTCCGTAAGTCCGTAGCGTAATCTTCCCCGGCCAGATCTTCCCCAGGTTTACTGCCGAACACCAAGTCACATGCTAAGCGCAACTCACGCCCGAATAAGATGTTCGCAGGAGTTTGCCCTGTTGTTTCATGCACGGATGAACGATAAGCCAACAGGAACAGATGGAGGTGTCGGTCCCAGTCTCTTTGGTGGTTGGAGACTACCTTCGACAAATATCGGTTGATCGTTCTGTTCATTCGTTCAACCATGCCATCAGACTGCGGATGTAATGCAGTTGTTCTAGTTTTATTAATTCCTAATATCTTACAGACATTTTGACAAACGGCAGACTCAAAATTTCTTCCCTGGTCGGAATGGAGTTCACGCGGTACTCCGAATCGGCATATACATTCCTTAACTAAAGTTTCAGCGACCGTGGTGGCTTCCTGGTTGGGTAATGGATATGCTTCAACCCACTTGGTGAAGTAGTTCATAACAACCACGATGTATTTATTTCCTTCGTCACTTTCCGGGAATGGTCCAGCCACATCAATCGCAATACGCTCAAATGGACTGCCAACGTTGTATTGGCTCATTGGAGCTTTTCGTCGTTTATGCGGACCGTTACTGCCAGCGCAAACCACACATTTCTTGCACCAATCTTTAACATCTTCCGTGAAGTTAACCCAGTAAAACCGCTGGCGCAATCTTTCTAGCGTTTTGATGACTCCGAAATGGCCTCCAGATCCGTCATGGATCTCTTTCAACACGTCTGGTACTCTACTCTTAGGAATAAGTAACTGAGTTCTCTTCTCAGTTCCATCAGCATTTTCTACCACACGCTTTAACATGCCATCCTCAATCACCATGGAGTCCCATTGCGCCCAGTACGATTTTACACTTGGTGAGTGTGGTGCAACGTCTTCCCATACTGGTTTGCTCTCCTCTGCTTTCCATTCGAGTATAATTTTCAAAGTTGGGTCTTTTCCTTGATCTTCGCGTAGTCCATCGGGCTGCCAATTATCGTCGACTACTGTTGTTCTGGCGACGATGGAAAATTTCTCTTCTAGTTGACTACAATGCTTGCAATCATCTTGGCACGGCCTTCTGCACAATGCATCGGCATTACGATGGCTGGTACCTGTTCTATGCTCGATTTTGAAATCGTATTCCTGTAGTCTTTCAAACCATCTAGCCACCTGACCTTCAGGATTCTTGAATTGTAACAGCCATTTTAATGCAGCATGGTCAGTTCTAATCAAAAATCTTCCGTACAAATATTTGTAGAAATGTTCCACGGATTTCACGACTGCCAAGAGTTCTTTCTGGTTTTGACAAAGTCTTACTAAAATAGGCAATAACCTTCTCATGTCCGTCTTGTATCTGGGAAAGAACGCCACCAATTCCCACGTTGCTTGCATCTGTGTCTAGTATGAATTCTCCTTCAGGTAACGGATAACTCAGGAGAGGTGCGCTTGTCAAAACATGTTTAAGTTCTTTGAACGCAACTTTGCAGTCCATTTCCCAGATAAATCTTCGACCTTCTTCAGTAAGCTTTGTCAGTGGCTTGGCTATGTTGGCAAATCCAGGTACATATCGCCGATAATAAGTACACAAACCAAGAAAACTTCTAAGTTCGTGTTTATCTCTAGGCGCTGGCCAATCTCTCACAGCCTTTATCTTTTCCGGGTCAACTGCAATACCCTTATCTGAAACCACGTGTCCAAGGTAATGAACTTCCTTTTGGAACAGGTGACACTTCTTGGGGCTGAGCTTCAGGTTAGCCTTCCGCAATCTCTGGAAATCCTCTTCCAAATTCTTCATGTGGTCCTCGAATGTCTTACCTACCACAATAATGTCGTCGAGATAGACTAAACAAGTTTTCCATGATAGCCCAGCCAATACTGTCTCCATAAGTCGTTCAAACGTTGCAGGGGCATTGCAGAGCCCAAATGGCATTACAGTAAATTGCCAGAGTCCGGTACCAATGGTAAAGGCTGTCTTTTCCTTATCTTTTGAATCCAAATCCACTTGCCAGTATCCGCTCTTTAGATCCAGAGTAGAGAAAATCTTTGAGCCAGCCAAAGTGTCTAGTGTATCGTCTATTCGAGGTAGCGGGTAGCTATCTTTCTTAGTCACGTTGTTAAGTTGACGGTAATCGACGCAAAATCATGTAGAGCCATCCTTCTTCTTTACTAACACCACTGGTGAAGCCCATGGACTGCTTGAAGGTTCAATCACACTTTCCTTTTTCATGTCCTCGATAATTCTTTCCGCTTCCTCACGCTTCGCCAATGGTAGTCTTCTTGCTGGTTGGCGGATGGGTCTTGCGTCGCCGGTGTTTATCTTATGGTGAACCACATTAGTTCTCCCGTTGATCTTCTTGTCCAATTGAAACACATCTTGAAATCTTCCAATTAATTTCTTCGCCTTGGTTCTCTGGTCGGCGGTCAGTTCTTGGAAAGATGTTGATAATTGGTTACTTAAAGTGTCCGGAACTTTCTGAGATATGTTTCCCTTGGCCTTCACAGTTCGAATAATCGAGGAAACTTCCAAGCATTCTCCTACAATTGTTCCTCTCTTAAGAACAACAGGATAAAAATTTACGTTCATTATTCGAACTGGTATTAACTGACTGGCTTTGATCAGTGATTTTCCTACAACAACTCCAGTACCAGTCTTCACATCATCATTCTTGGGCTCAAGCATAACGATATTCCCTTCACAGAAACTACCATCTAATTCTGCTTGCACGATAGATTCACTTCGTTCTGGAAGGGTAACATCTTCGGCCATTAGTACGCGCACAGCCTTGTCTTCTCGTGGGTTTAAAACAAGTTCTTCTTCATTGACCATCATTACTCCATTCTTCAGGTCAAGTTTAAAACCGTGCTTTTTCATTACGTCCATACCGAGTATTAATTCATCTTCAACGTCAGCTACCAGCGCACGATGTTTAAAGGATGTGTTTCCAATAGTGATGGTCATATCTATTTCTCCTAATGTGGTAGCTTGTTCTCCCGTTGCTTTACGTAATCGCCACTTGGTTGGTTGAAGATCCGTCTTGCTTGTGTTCTTTATTAAGTCGGGTCTAATTATAGTCTGCGTCGCACCCGTATCCAGTAACATTTTTAGTGGTCTTCTATCAACAGAGCCATTCACGTAGATGCTGCTGGCTTGATGATGAAGGGATGCGAATAACTGATGGATTGTGGGGCTACTAGATTACGGGTCGACGATTGCCCCTTCGCATCAACCCGACTTAGTTTTCCGACTCCTTTTCTTCTTTTCCCGATTCTGTCTCTCTTTGCATTTTTTTGCAAAGTCTCTGCGGATGACCCTGTTTACCGCAATACCAACAGACGAGTTTCTTTCTTCCGGCAAACACTTCATTTACAATTCGTCGCATTTTCTCTTCTAGGTCTTCCGTGTCTTCTTTTCTTTCCGCATCAATATTTCGCACTCGAGATTGATTACGTGAAGCTTGTTTGGCAGCTTCATGTTCTAGTGCATATGAGAGTGCGTCAATTAATGTTTTTGGGCGGGCCAATCGTAGTGCTTGCTGTGTTTCGCTGTCTCGAACTCCGTAGATAAATGCTTGAACGGCCAAGCACTCCAAAACGCTGTCAGGAGCTGCAGGATGTGCGAGACGAACCAACCGAGCTACGTCGACTTCAAATTCTTGAAGGCTTTCTTTTGAACTCTGATAGCGGTTCCTCAGTTGCATCTGGTACACCTGCTCCAGGTGCGCATTGCCGTACCGCATATCCAACCGCTTGACTAGTTGGTCGTAGTCTTCTTGTTCTTCTTCCTTCAGCGTTTGTAGGATGTCGATGGCTTCCCCACGCAATGAAACAGTCAACGCTGTAGCCTTCTCTTTGGACGTCCAGTTATGTGCATTCGCAGCCGCTTCAAATTGTTTTAAATAGTTCGGCCACGAAGATTTTCCATCAAATTCCGGCGTTTTAATGTGCATTGTTGTACTAGTATTAGGTTTTACTACTTTCTTTTCTTCGTGTAAACCTGACTTCACTACATCGGAATTCGACATTGACGACGATGTAATTTCAGTGAATTTTTCTCGTAATTCTTCAATCTTCTTGTCATAGTCAACTTTTAAATTCTTCAGTTCTTCTTCAGTTTTTCTAGAATTCTCTTATAATTTCTGATCTAAACTGCTAGAATTTTCTTCTAATTTTGTTCTAAACTTCTAGAATTTTCTTCTAATTTTTGTTCTAATGTCTGCTCCAGAATTCTAGAATTTTCTTCCATTTTTTGTTCTAATGTTTTAGACTGTTCCAATAATTCTTCTTTTAATGTTCTGGAATTTTCTTCTAGTTTTTGTTCTAGTGTTCTGGAATTTTCCTCCGCTTTTCTAGAACTTTCCATTAATTTTTCTTCTAATGTTCTAGAATTTTCTGTTAATTCATCTTTTAATGTTCTCGAATTTTCTGCCATTTCCTGTTTTAATGTTCTAGAGGTTTCTATCAATTTTTATTCTAACAGTTGACTAATGTCACACTGAATTTCGAATAAGTAATCGTCAGGATTTTCAACAGCATCGATTAATGCTTGTCGCAGACGAGATTGTAGAACGATTTTCAGCCCTGTTGTATCCAAATCTCGCTCATCCAGTTCTTTCCTGAGATCACTTACTTTTAACTCACTTAATTTTACTTGTTTAGTTGCCATTTTATTTATTTTTATTTGCACTTCACAATTTATTAACCCCACACCTGACACCAATTGTAACGTTTTTATTTATTTGGGTGAAGTGTAAATATTAGACAATTGTTATTAATGAAAATAAAAGTTTATTATAATGATAAATAGATATTAAATATAATTAAAAGATGATAAATATAACGAACACTAGGATTAAACAAATATTAAACATTAATTAAGACTAAGAATATTATAAAACACTTAAACACTAAGATTATTTATTTCAACAATATATAGATCACTTATTTATTTATACAAATATATTTATTTATATTCGACACTTGTCTACTATCTGTTTATATCACGAACTGTTTAACACGCAACGAATATTTATATCAGACTGTCTAGTGCCTTCGCCAACGATGCTTATATACCGTAGCCGAAAATTCAAGAACGCACGGGAATACTTCTAGATACAACACAATAGGTTACATCAACCGCGTAATTAAGCAGGCGCCGCCCAGTCGGTTGCGTCATCGCTAACAATAGACGCTCGCTCGTCCCTGCGACAGCGGCGGCGACACCGACGGGGACAGAGGCGGTAACAGTGGCGGCGAGGGCGGGCACTGCACATTACATTAATAAAAAATAAAAATAATGATAAATTATACAGGTGACACTGAAAAACAAGCCACTCGAAATAAATATTTTTTTTATAATTATTACCTTCCGTCACTTTTAGGTAAGGAAGGTATTGTCTTTGGTCAAAAAATTCGGTGGTGAGTTTTTAATGAATAAGCACGTTTTAAGGTCCCAAGAATACAATTTTACTATTTTTATGATGATGTCTGTGTGTGAGTCGCGCGCGCGCCTGCGTGCGTGGATCCTTGACTCTAACTCAAATACTATCATTCAGAAAATTTTGAAACCTTGTATTTATACGTTATTCTAATATGGAAGGAAGCCATTAGATTTTGATGTAAATCAGATAAATATGGCACTTTACGTGAAGCTTAAAATAGATTTTCTCCGAAAAATACCTTTAAATGTTATTTTTTCGAGATATATGTTATTATAAAAATTAAAGATTATTAAATTTTCTACAGGCTTGCATTAATAGTTCTTCTATATATTTTATGGATTTTACTATTTTTACGATGATGTCTGTGTGTGTGCCGCGCGCGCGCCTGCGTGCGTGGATCCTTGACTCTAACTCAAATACTATCATTCAGAAAATTTTGAAACCTTGTATTTATACGTTATTCTAATATGGAAAGAAGCCATTAGATTTTGATGTAAATCAGATAAATATGGCACTTTACTTGAAGCTTAAAATAGTTTTTCTCCGAAAAATACATTTAAATGTTATTTTTTCGAGATATATGTTATTATAAAAATTAAAGATTATTAAATTTTCTACAAGTTTGTATTAATAGTTCTTCTATATATTTTATGGATTTTACTATTTTTACGATGATGTCTGTGTGTGTGACGCGCGCGCGCCTACGTGGGTGGATCCTTGACTCTAACTCAAATACTATCATTCAGAAAATTTTGAAACCTTGTATTTATACGTTATTCTAATATGGAAAGAAGCCATTAGATTTTGATGTAAATCAGATAAATATGGCACTTTACTTGAAGCTTAAAATAGTTTTTCTCCGAAAAATACATTTAAATGTTATTTTTTCGAGATATATGTTATTATAAAAATTAAAGATTATTAAATTTTCTACAAGTTTGTATTAATAGTTCTTCTATATATTTTATGGATTTTACTATTTTTACGATGATGTCTGTGTGTGTGACGCGCGCGCGCCTGCGTGCGTGGATCCTTGACTCTAACTCAAATACAGTGAAACTTCTCTATAGCGGACATCTGCGGGACAAAAAAAAAGTCCGTTACAGAGAGGTGTCCGTTACAAAGAGGTTGTACAAAAATTAAAAAGTAGGTATTTATTGAAAATTATATGTACTATATTATGCAAAAAATATAATGTAAAATAAGTCAAAATATGTATGTGGAAATTCTATTTTTAAATTCTTATTAACATAAAATTTTTTAAAAAAAGTTGGGCGCGCTCAAAAAATCTTTTTTACCACAATCTATACAGGATGAGCGGCCACCCGCGACAACAAAGCGCTGATAGGTTTAAACAGAACGGATTGAACGCGTTTTATTATGAATGCAAAAGAGTGTCTTTTGTGATAAAATCTAATATAATCCCGTTGTGTAATGTCGGTTATTATAATCAAATGTGGTTTAGACCGGTATACATTAGTGTATTTTTCGAAACAAAAGTTTAAATGAAGGTAAAAAACTATTTCTTTTTTGCTGTAGAATGAAATGTGACCAAGTAATTTTTATTGCTTAAATAATTTAATAAGTAAATATATATATATATATATATATATATATATATACATATATATATATATATATATATATATATATATATATATATATATATATATATATATATATATATATATATATATATATATATATATATATATATATATATATATATATGTCGGAGATTGTAATATCAAAGCATGTCGTAACGATCATTTAATGAATCAAGTATTACATGAATCACTTATAATCTTTTAATTGTATTGTCGTAATCGAAACGTCAAGCATTCTTGGCTAGAATGCTTGGATGGAATCAGTGTGTAGCGGTGCTCAGGGTGAGTGCATGTCCGCCTCGCTGAGATCATCACGTTTATATTATCGCTGTGGTTCTGAAATAGTGTTGGTCGACATAGAGTTTGCCAGTGATACTACCCCGCGACATCAGAAGTGGGATTCGCCTGCGATCCACAATATTGTATGTGGGTTTGTGTTCTGTTGGTGAATTATAAAGTGAAGTGTAGGGCCAAGCAGATTAAGATGGAAAGGCCGTCTAGCAATTTTTGCAGGTTTTCATCATAGGGCATTGACCAGTAACAAGGATTCCGTCTGTGTCCCACCCAGAGAGTGGTGACGCAATTACAAGAGCTCGTTAAGTAGAACCGTGAGTAATGAGTACTGAATTTATGTTAAGCGGTCTTCCAATACTGGTAAGAGATTTTATTACAAAGCTCAAGATATCGTTGTGAGCTATGTTGGTGGCAATTGGGTTGCTGTTGTAATGAAAGCAATTCGGTCAGTTGCTTGCTGAGAAACGAGAGACGAAGTTGAGTTTGTTGTTTATGATATTGTGATGATGATTTAAGATATTATTCATTACAGTAGGTGTTCCTGGCAGTTGTTATATTTTGATTGATGTTTTGTCATTGAGCTTGTATGACGTAATAAGTATTTCATTTTTGGTAGCTTGATTCTACTCCTTTACATCGTCTGCGACGTGACAATATTATTAAACTGAATGTAGGTCAAGTAGTCACAGATCGGGAGTATCAACCAGTTTGCGATTTAGTTAGTTATTTGTGAAATAACAAACGAACTAATACAAATTCCTTAAAGCGTTTCGGTATGTCAAGAAAGATTGTAAAATGTTTTCATTGTACAAGTTTCGCAAACTAACAGACACGTTGAGTAGGTACACTGCAACCTTGAGGCACCTGATATATCGTTACTTACTTTTTATCCAGATATGACCGATGCGGGTGCAGAACCATGATGTACCGAAATAGAAAACTATGCTAAAGATTAATATTTTATTAACTGCAGATAAAGTTTACTGAGCTACAAATTGTAGATAGATGATATTGTTATTATCATTATTAGGTTGAGGGCTTTAAGCGCTGGTGACTTTTGTCACCGCGACTAGCAAGATCTGCTGTAGCGTGTTTTGACTGAATGTCTGGAAGCCACTCCAAAGTTTTGATGAACTGAAATTTGGTATTTTATAGAACAATGACTAGTAAAGATACTTGTCATAATTCAAAGTCCCTTTTGTTGAGAGCTAATAGCAGTTTAACGTTTATCGTCGAGGGTGAAATGAATATCTCCAGGCTATGAATTATGGCTTTTCAAGTATCCACAGGAAGTGCCTAAGACTCACTTATACTACAGTACATATTTTAGCTTTGATTCACAAGTGAAAGCAGCCTGGTTATCTGACGTTATGTAGATTGCTTCTCCTTTGAGAGCTTGTTTAAGTTTATTGAGCACACATATTTATTGCTTGAGATATAATGAAACCGTTGTGTATGGATTCCTTTATTTGGCAGCACGGACCAAATAAAATCGATCCAGTTTCTGCTGACTCTAGTTTAGAAATATCCGTAAACCAGGACAGATAGTCTATTTGGAAGAGTGGCCTTACTACTGTCCACCGAAGACGATTACCAAAAACTCTCTTGTGCAGCTTTTTGTTTTAGAAATTATGAGTGGCCTACGAGATCTCCAAACTTGAAGTGTTTTGTCTTGCAGAGTGCAAAGACGTTGGCCCCAGAATCAATTCCATTACTGCACTTGGACAGGTATTCATAGCGCCTGTGGTATGTGATACAAAGAAAAACTATCGTTGCGCTTCCACAAAGACGCTTGTGCTGTGTTTTGTTACATTTTGGCCGCCATACTAACGCTGCATGAGTGATCATTGGTCCAAATACGGTGATGTATGGCCAGTGGTTCGTTTCTGCCTGCAATCTCTAGTTTTTGCTAGAAGGACAGCGGCTTGTGTCCGAGGCTGCTACGAGATTTGTTTTGATGATTTTGTTAATGTATAAATTGCATGTGGACTTTTGAGTATTCAGGTTTCAGGTATCTGCGTTGACATTAAGGGTAATGTGATTGAAGTGAGAGATCGATGCATTCGATCAGTTACCGTACGATGATGCTATTTGGGAAAAATATTGTTGACAGTGGCGGGAGAGCTGTAATTATGGACGAAGTCTGTACCAGTCTGTCTCGAAATAATAAGCCAGAATGGGCGAGCATCCTGGCCAAGATCTACGAATGAGGCGATGTGTAGCACTAATAGTGAAAGAATGTATTGGATGTAGCGTGTTAGCGTGAATAATATAGCGCTGTGCAGACAGTTCAAATCTGAGTGAACTTTTATCAATTGTTCATGGTATAATTTGTATGAAGTTATTCAAGTTCCTGCACGTTCATGTTCCAAAACCCTGAGTCGTTATGGATGGAACTTTCATGAATATTGAAATTTAGGTACAAATATGGTAGTGGTTTGAAATAGTCCCTGAGTCTATTCCCAGAACATACTATATGACTTTATTAAATTTCCGGAGAGCATGGTCGTAGCTATAAAACTTGGCGTTTTGGTTTTGATGGGGCTGTGGCCGATCAGGCTCCTCGTGACTGTTTTCGGGGTGACCATGCCAGTTTTGTCAAATTGTGAATTTGTTGAATGTTTAAATTGTGGCAAGCTAGATCATCCGCAGAGGAGTTGCACAGGACAGTTGGTGCCCGGACTGGAGCCTGCCATGGTTGCGAAGCCGACTGTTTTACCTGAAAAACAATTGAGCAACAGAAATCTGTCAGCCATTGGAAGCAGAGAAGTCTGACAAGACGGGACTTGCTTTTCAAATGTTTGTCTTAATGTTTGGGACGCCTAAGTGCAGCGTGATGGACGCTGGAACAAATTGCTTTAAAATATTTTGATCGTATCCAAGGATAAATTTAATTGAAGAAAGTTCATCGGATGATGGATATAAAGGAAGATAAAAAAATTGTTTCTACATCTCCTCTTGCAAACGTTTCAGTATATTATTTTACCTTCATCAAGTGCTACAATAAAAATATATGACACAAATCAACAACAATCATTTTCCAGAGTATAATCAAGCAATAATAAACAACAAGTTTAAATAAACAACAATTTTTTTAATAAAATACCTGTGAGGATTTGTAGGCCAAACGAGAAACATTATAAAAGACAGCATCACCTGTGACAGTGTAAGATCAACTGACTAAAACTTACTAACCTCCAATAAGAGCAAAAACCAACTTGTCAAAAAATTAAACTAAAAAAAACACTAAGCCAAAATACAGTTAGGAACACGAAAAGAAGAACTATCTGTTTGAATTATTTAACAAATTTAGAACATTTTGATAGCTTTAAGCTTAAGCATGCCGGATTATTTCGATTTGGTATTACGTATTATTTACATAACACATGAATCCATGTTCTAATTTTTAAGTACAGCCGTTCATGCGTACAATAATGAACTTTCTGGAGTTTGAGACCACAATTTAGTTAGGCTAATCGAGTGGATCGTTGAAAATCCACAGGGGTGACTAAAACTTTGAAGAGCCGACAAACTTTTATAACAAAAGTGGCTAAGGAGCAATTGAGGCGTTGGTCTGGACATTGGACATTTTCGTTGAATTCTTTAGAATTATTAACCGTGATGGAAGATGACATGCTACTGGATGCCTCTGTCATGGTGTTTCGGTATGCTACTGTGATACCTATGCCGAAGGTAACATGCTAACTAGGTGCCTCTGTCGTGTGGTTTTCCGAGCTGGTTAAGCGATGACGGAATAGTGTTCCATTGCTGGGTAAGCAATGACGCTGTGGTTTTCCGAGCTGGTTAAGCGATGACGGAATAGTATTCCATTGCTGGTTAAGCAATGACGGTGTGGTTTTCCGAGCTGGTTAAGCGATGACGGAAGGGTGTTCCATTGCTGGGTAAGCAATGACGGTATGGTTTTCTTGCGCTGGTTAAGCGATGATGGTCTGTCGCTGTTGGACAAGCTATAACAATGCTTGAATACTGATATTAGTAGTCATGTATTTACTGGTGAAATGTATTGTCACAGAATTATGTTTTGTTTGACGTCTTGTAAAAAAGGCGTCCATTAAATAATTTAGTGTACTATAGCTAAATTTTGAGCTTAATATAAATGTGAACAAAGTTGTAACTATTTGAGCACTTATTGGTCAGAGATAGCCGAGCGAAAATACTATGGATAAATTCTTTGTTTTCAGATAGTTCACACGAGGACGTGTGAAACGTCAGAATGGCCGTGTCGGAGATTGTAATATCAAAGCATGTCGTAACGATCATTTAATGAATCAAGTATTACATGAATCACTTATAATCTTTTAATTGTATTGTCGTAATCGAAACGTCAAGCATTCTTGGCTAGAATGCTTGGATGGAATCAGTGTGTAGCGGTGCTCAGGGTGAGTGCATGTCCGCCTCGCTGAGATCATCACGTTTATATTATCGCTGTGGTTCTGAAATAGTGTTGGTCGACATAGAGTTTGCCAGTGATACTACCCCGCGACATATATATATATATATATATACAGAGAATTTATTTTAACATGCAACATATGATCAATCATTTCCATGGTTACAGACTAGTTTCAAATAATGACAGCAATGTAATATTTGTCCATTTTAAAATGCAACATACAAAATTTGAAGTTATATATAATCAATACTAATTTCCAATAAATTAGTCTATACACGATTAACAAAAAATCAAAACTTTAAAGTAGTACATCTTAACAAACTTTAACTTACAAAAATTCATAATTTTTATGTAATGAAAGCTCAAAAATACCCCCATTCACACTGAGGCAATGTCCTAGTCCTAGTCGGTCGTAGAACGAATTGACACCATTTGTGATATGTTCTGGAGGTATCTCCTGTTCTGCAATACTATTTATAATGTTGCATTTTAAAATGGACAAATATTACATTGCTGTCATTTTTTGACAGAAGTGTGTAACCATGGAAGTGATGACCCATATGTTGCATTTTAAAATAAATTCTCTGTATGTATATATATATATATATATATATATATATATATATATATATATATATATATATATATATATATATATATATATATATATATATATATACGTAGCGTCATGGATCTCTTCAAATTCAATATCATCAGTTTGAACAGATATTTCACAGGTTTCCTTTCCTATGGATGATGTTCACGGTAATTCACCCTCTTCCAAATTTAAAACAATTTATGAATGATTAATTACCGCGATATTTAAAAGGACAGAAAAATAAATAAACATTTTACTCTCCCTCTTTCATGCTGTTCCATTAATCTTTTTCTTCGATCTGCAGATGTCGATATTTCTGCTCTTCATGAAAAAAATGTTGGATTGTAGTTTTCATTACGAGGGTCATTGGATTTTTCTCCTCCAACAAAATGTGCAATACAGATTGAAGTATACTTTGCTGGAATCATTTCTAAAAAAATAAAATATGGTTATTTTATTTCCAGATTGTTATATAATTTTGTCAGTTAACCCCTGGTGGGCATACTAGTGCAAATTTAATAATAATAATAATAATAATAATAATTCTTTATTGTATTTAACTTATTATAAATTATTACAATTGATATTGATAAGGGTGAGTCAGTTTTTACCTTACATCTTTGTAACATTTTTGCGTTGCGTTGATGGAGATGAGATGATAGGACAGTCACAAACATCCAAGCCCCTGGTGGAAATCGAATCCACGACTCCAAGAACCGAGCGGTGATGGTCGCTTCGAGCGCTGCAGAAGCACGCTTCCTCAACTCACTCGGCCACTGAGGCGGCTACTAGTGCAAATTTGCACCAACGAGAGAGACACTAGAGTGTAGTTTATGTTTGAGACAAAGACGCTAAAAAAGTGTGTCTACCAGGAGTTAATAACAATTTTGTTATATTTTTCAACTCAAAATAAAATACACTAATAAAACGTTTAACTTGATTAGAAACTACTATCATTTAATAATACTTACAATTCTCTCTGAACACGTGCAATTCAAAGTTATTTTCGCACAGTTTTCCGAATCACGATTAAAAAAAAAACTAATATTTCAGTTCTTGGTTGCGATGTTTCTCCTTGGTTGCGATATTACGTGCTAGGGCAGCCGGGAACATAACAGACTCGTCCTTCACTTTGTCTTTTCGCGGTA
Source organism: Harpalus rubripes (assembly GCA_963082715.1). Taxonomy (NCBI): domain Eukaryota; kingdom Metazoa; phylum Arthropoda; class Insecta; order Coleoptera; family Carabidae; genus Harpalus; species Harpalus rubripes. The sequence continues at coordinate 29,680,919 of OY720454.1, forward strand.
ACACTCATTTTAACGCAGTTGTACTTTTAATTTAACGCATTTTCATACAACTCAGCATGCATCGGTTGTCAACTTGTCAGCGGTTTCTTTACGAAAATGACCGCCAGATGTCGGCCGAGTAGTTGATGGGTTGGCGTATCACATTATTTTTAATAGTTGTCGTTCTTTGTCTATGGGCACGAAGCCATGTAAGGAAGCATAGAGTAACTAAAATTTTACTGCTACCCTGTTGCCATCGTGTGATTATTGTATGAAACATGGCCGCCATGATGTTTCTGACAAAGCACGGTTTGGTGTTGAACATTTTGATGCATTCCAGTTTCAGTGTTTGAGCATTTTGATGAAGGATGGTTTGGTGTCGAACATGCACCCGGCGATGACACAAATCAAATTATTATTTTATTGTTTACTTCAAGCACGGTAAAAGCTAAGGTAACGCTACTAGCTGTATTTCGCATAGCATATTCGCAGTGGTGGTTTTTGTCTATGGTTTATAAAATACTTGTTTGATAAGTTTAACGTCAATATTTAATTGTGTTGTGATTGAATTGCCTCTAATTTAAAGTAAGAACAAAGTAGAATAAGCATTTTTTATGTATCTCATTATCTGAGTAACTAATTTAACATAATTTTGTTACAATTGCATTACTGAGATCTCAACTAGCCCAATTTCACTGCAAAATGGTAAGCTTTAAAGCATTATTCACTATACATAAGTATATATCTATGAATAAATATAAAATTTAAGTATAATAGGCAACTTGCGTGCCATTTTTACCTCCCGCTACCCTTGGTAAGGGTGGTATAGGGATCGTGCTAAAAATCGCATATCGAGATTTTGGTAAATGACCACGTTTTAAGGTCCCTAGAATCCAAATTTAACATTTTCACGATGATGTATGTGTGTGTGAATCCTACACTCTATTGGCGAAAAAACTGAACTATAGATGGCAGGCCGGACGGTAGCAAGATGGCGGAGGAATAAGGAGAGTTCTCATTCCTTATTGCTGGCAATATGCATTTCCAAGTGCAAAGTATTTAATATGGAGAAAATTAACATAAACTTAAGTTATATTTTTGAATACATTGCTTCTGCACGTCCTATAAAGGAAGACGAAGCAGTTTTTAAGGCTGGACATGTTTTGCTTTGATGGAATAAAAGATTTTGGAACAGGTACAATACTGGAATCTTGTTTAAAAACCAGTCATTTGAGTGGAGATCCTATATAATTGAAATTTTATTAAATGAGAATATAAATCACTGGAAAGCAAATTTAGTTGTAGAGTATAATTGGGAGGCAAATGCAAACATATTGTTGCAGTTTTGTTGCATATAAACAGGATAGTAAAAATCAAAACTATATTTATTGTTTTACAACAAATGTGATTATTATTATTATTATTATTATTATGCTATTAATTTATTTGTTTATTGGTTTGTGTATTACAAAGTAGGGGAAAACTTAATAAAAAGGATGATAAACAATATAGTTTGGCTATAAAATTATAAGAATTTTGGGATCCCGTTTTAAACAAGAAAAAATAGAACTGATTGGAGGCGTCAAAACTAAGGTTAGAAAATTTCGAGATCATATTTTGTCACTTGAAATGTAGTGTAAACTTACACTTTTTGACTTGTAATTATTGCTTTGTGGCACTGAGCAGTATCTATGGCATTTACTGATCATTATTTAAACCTGAAAATGTAATATACACTATATATCTCACTTTCTTTTACAACAAATATAAATTAAACCTGTTTAAAATTAGATTAGTTTCAATGTATGCTATCAATGTTTCCTTATTCCTCTAGTTCACAAAACCGCCACCAGACGTCACCCACTTTGAATTTTTTTGCCAATACCATCATTCAGAAAATTTTGAAACCTTGTATTTCGAACTGTTTCTGTACTGGAAAGAGCCCATAGGGCACGGAAGATCACGTGACCTATCATATGTTTTCAGACTCGATCGTCAGCTCTGTCCCATGCTAACTTCAGACTGTACTTTCGACGCAGTGCGCATGCGTCAGTTTGAATAGCTGTTACATTTCTAGCAAGATATCAAATGAGAATAAAATAAAGACAATAAGAATCAAATAGGTTTTTATTGAGTTCTTTAACGATATAATGGAATATAACAATGTGATCTTATATGTATATTCATAAGTATTACGATCAGGATGCTCTTCGTCTTCATTCTTGCTTAAAAAGCAAATATTACCAACAGTAATTGACAATTTATAAATTAGGGCTTCATCAACGACCTACTATCAAATCTGAGTAATCGATAATGTCAGCAAGTGATATTCTCATAAATATAAACGGCTATGAGCCACAGATCACGTCTCTCTTGTTTTTCACATGTAACCTGCCTACTACACCTACCCTACCTATACAAATTGTCACTTGTTACTTATGTTCAAATATGATTAGGTTTTAAATATTACCTCGATAATCGGTGCTTGATGGGATAGCAAACAGTTTTATATTATAGTCCGACGACAAACTTGCACCCACCAACGCACTGGTACCGTTTGAAAAAGAATGACAACACTCACAACCAAAGAAAATAACAATAAAACAAATAACAACAATCAAGATAACAAAAAGAAACAAATAATAAAACACTACAATGAATAAAAATCACACAATCAATCGCTATTATATACATAAGAACCGCCAAATAACAAAATGGCAATAAATACCACGCTTGCGCAAACTCATTCTTAAAATTTACCGCTAGAAAAATATGACAGAGCTGAAGATCGTGTCTGAAGTGAGAAGGGACAAAACATATGATAGGTCACGTGTGTTAAATTCTCTATTCTAGTTGATTGAATTAAAAATGACAGTTGACTTTTATTTCATTTTTATTCACTCTATTCTTACAAAAACAAAAGCTCATAATATATATGCCAAACTTTTTTAAACAAGAAATACAACTTTAACACTTTCCCTTATTTTTGTGTTAAAAAATATAATATACATATAAATAAGACTCTTTTTATAAAGTTAAGACAGTCCTAATTTTTTATTAATGTAAATGAGTCTTGGCTTAGGAACTGCTTTAGTCCTTCTGCTGGTACGTGTTCCACTTTCAGCACTCCTTCCATAATTTTTTCTCTTATGAAGAAGTACTTAATGCTAATATGTTTTGTGCGGTGATGGTACTCTGGATTATGTGCGAGCCTCACAGTTGACATGTTATCAATCGGGAGAATTGGAATGTTTTTTCCACCCCATGTCCTGATACAGTCTACACAATCAGATTATCTCTTTCACAGCTTCATGTGCAGCGACTAATTCCGCTTCAGTAGTTGACGTGGCAGTCATGGCTTGTCTCTGACTAAACCACGAAATAGCTCCTCCTGCATAGGACACTACTATGCCCGATGTCGAACGTCCAGTTTTGTTGCAGCCCCCAAAATCTGCATCGCTGTAACAGTCTAGGTTTCTGTTGACTAGATTAGAATGATGAAGTTATGCCTAGATTGGATGATCCAGCAATGTATCTGAATACTCTCTTCAGTTTGACAATATCCTCTGCTGTTGGGTTTTCTAGGGATCTTGACAAGACACGCTATATGCTAAGTCGGGTCTTGTTCCCACCATCAAGTACATGAGGGCGCCAACAGCCTGCCTGTAAGGATAATCTACTCTCTCCGCACTTTCTTTTATAGGTTCCGGTTTTTCCATTGGAGTTGATACTGGCTTACACTCGCTGAAATTGAATCGTTCCAACAGTCTTTTTGCATATGCTCCCTGAGATATCTTGATGGAACCGTCATGAAACCGTTCTATTTCAAGACCAAGATAATAAGATGCTGGCTTTACCGTGATCTTGAATTCTTTCTCAAGCTCCTTCACAAAGTTATTGGCTTCTTGGGGATCATTTGTCATGACATAGAGAGCTATTAAAAGACTTTTGTCACCCACTTTTCTGATATGAAGACAGGGATCTGCTTCACTTGCCTTGAAACCAAGTGATTGAAGGAAAACACTGAACCGCTTGCTCCAGCATCTAGGCGCTTGCTTAAGCCCATACAAACTGCGTCTTAATTTGCAGACTCTGCCGGTGTTATCTTCGTATCCCTCTGGTTGTTGCATATATACATCTTCTTCCAGTTCTCCATATAAGAACGCTGTGGATACATCAAATTGCAACAAATGCATATTCTCAGTAGCAGCAATACTTAGCATCGCTCGGATCGTATTCAGTTTAGCTACAGGGCTGAATGTCTCATTATAGTCAAATCCGTAGCGTTGACTAAATCCTTTAATAACAAGCCTGGCCTTGTACTTGTCAATACTACCATCTGGATTGGTTTTATCTCTAAAAACCCACTTACATGCTATGGCTTTGAATCCTTTTGGTAGTGCTGTTAACTCCCAGGTATTGTTCTCCTTTAAGGATGCTATTTCAGAGTCCATTGCCCTTTTCCATTGAATTTTGTTTTTTCCGCTAAGTGCTTCTTCGAATGACTCTGGGTTGACTTCCTCTAATACTGCCTCGCTTTGCATAATGTAGTCCCTTAGCCTCTGTGGGGTTCTTAGCTGGCTGCGATCTCTCAACCTTCTTGGTGATATAAATGATGTATCTTTATCTTCATCACTTTCCGAAGTCTCCTCTTGTTCGGATTGGTCGACTTTCTCTTGAACTTCTTCTCCTTCTTCTTCTTGAATCTCTGCTTCCACTTATCCCTTGTTCAAAGGCTCTATATCTTTCAATGGTATCTTTATTTGCTCTTCACATGAACTCAATTTTTCTTGAAATATGACATCACGACACAGGATAACTCGTCACCATCATAGCCAATGAGATATCCTTTTATAGCCTTCTTGTCCATTTTGCGACGTTTTTGTACAGGTATGTGTGCGTAACAGTTAGATCCTATGACTCTCAAATGCTTAATTCTGGGCTTCTTACCTATCCACAATTCATAAGGACTTACACCCTCTACCGAAGACCTTCCTGTCCTATTCAGTATGTAGATAGATGTTGCGACAAGTTCAGCCCACATCGCTGCTGGAAAATTAACTTCTACATTGGAGTGCTTCAGTGTTCTAGCCATTTCTACAACTGTTCGCATATCTCGCTCACTACCGTCATTCTGCTGAGGAGTGTATGGCGCTGTCAGTCTCTGCGTAATTTCGTTTGCACATAAAATTTCATAAATCTCTTTGTTGTCAAACTCGCCGCCATTGTCGTTAATGAGCTCTTTTATTGGATGACCCATAGTCTTTGAATGTTTAAGGACCTTTTTAAGCATGTCTTTGACTTCTGATTTTTGCTTTATGAGAAAGCCATATCTAAACTTTGTAAAACTGTCTTTAAATAACACCAGGTACCTTTTCTTCTAAAATGACTCATTAAACGGTCCACAAACATCTGCAAACATTAACTCTCCTGGTATTTCAGATTTCTGTCTATTTCCAAATGGCAATCTGTGAGCTTTGCCATAAATGCAGGGCTCGCATAAACTGTTTTCTAAGTTTTCTACTATTCCCATTTCTTTCTGTAGAACGGCCTTTATATGTCTCTTATCCTGGTGCCCCCATCTCTCGTGATATAACTGAATGAGTGAGGTGTTGCTAATAGCATTGACTTCTACACTTTCTTTTGGGAAGACTGGCACAATTTCTGCTTTGAACAATGTACCGTTTAGCTCGCGATTTCCATGCAATAATGTTTTGCCATTACTCGAAAACCAACACTTTGTTGCCGTTGACTGAAAGATACTCTTTGGGTTTCGGTCTTGAGCTGCAAGCACAGAAAATAGATTTCTGGATAACTGTGGTATATACCAGACGTCTAGTAGCAAAAACTCTGCCATTTACTTGCGTTACTCTAACTGTTCCAGTCCCCACTGCCGTTAGGGTTTCGGTACCTGCTGCCTTAACATTAAAAGGCTTGTCGAACTTATGAAAAACTGAAAAATAAGACGGACAATTTGTAACATGTCTGGTAGCACCGTTGTCTATCCACCATGTAGTTGGATCTGTCTGAACTGAGAAAGCTTCTACTTCTGTGAGCATGAGTCCGGCTCCATCAATTGCTGATGCCTCCTGAGCTTTCTTGGGTTTTCCATTTGAAATCCACTTCTTGCAGTTTCTAATCCAGTGCCCTTTCTCTTTGCAGTAGTGACAAATATCGTTTTTCTTTGACTTAACTTTTCTACTCGTATTATTGATAGGCCTTACTGCATTTGCCACCAATGCTTCTTGTACAACTGAGTCACTTTTCTCAACTTTCATAAAGTTCCCTTTCGAACGTGCAAAGTTGAATAGCTAGCTTGTCAAAGGACTTGTTCTCTTCTTTGGTGAGCAACATCCAACTTGACTGGAATGACTTAAAGTCACTCGGCAAGATGTGTAACGTTTTACACACTAACATAAGGTCTGACAAAACAGGCTCTTTTCTTGCTTTCAACCCATTATTAAGCTCATTCCATAAGCTCTTTAATTTGGCTATGTGGGTGGAAATATCTTCACCTTGTTTCCAGTTGAATGCAAAGAAATCACTACATATTTTAAAAAGCTAATCTCCTGACGAAGCCTCAAATTGATCCTTTAAAGCATTCCATGCATTATGAGCTGTCTCTTGATTCATGATTTTTTGGTAAACACCATCTGTATCTGCACTTGTGATCATTGATTTGGCGTAGCTGTTAGCCTTACGATACAAATCGCATATTTCTTTATGCTTTTTGACATCTAACACATTAGACTCTGGCTCTAATGGTTCAGGCTTAACCAATTTACCATCAATCACATCTAATGCACCTTCATGGTAATCCAATAAATCTCTCATCTTTCTTTTCCAAATTGGCCAGTCTGTCTCACCAGTTAGAGGTTTAATATGTTTTGCTAAATCCATTTTTTCTTCTCTGTTAGAATTAGCACTACAGTTTTCTTTACAGTAATTATAGCGAAACTGGACCCATAACCTGTTAAATTCTCTATTCTAGTTGATTGAATTAAAAATGACAGCTGACTTTTATTTCGACTCTATTCTTACAAAAACAAAAGCTCATAATATATATGCCAACCTTTTTTAAACAAGAAATACAACTTTAACAACGTGATCTTCCGTGCCCTATTAGATTTTGGTGTAAATCGGATAACCGGAAATGGCACTTTACTAGAAGCTCAAAATAGTTTTTCTTCGAAAATTACCTTTAAATGTTATTTTTTCGACAATTATGTTATAAAAATTATTAAATTTTCTACAGATTTGCATTAATACTTTTTCTATATATTTTGTGGATAAATTTATAAAATTATCTATAATTGAAGACACTGGTGCAAAAAGGGGATAAGTTACATTTTTTGAAAAATACAGATTTGTGTAGAAATCTGATCTAAAGCAGTGTCTGCGTCTATACTGCAAGAACGGTATATGTATTGTGTCGCATACGACCATACGAGAACTACAACGTTAGGAAATGTGTTGTTAGATACTGTAGTCATGGATACATGATATATGATTATATTAGTTTTATATAGATAGCCAGGAAACAAGATAGTTCATATATAATAAAAATAAACTGTCATTCAGCTTGTATATATTATTTGTAATATTTGATAAAGGACAACACATGGTGGCAGCGGAAAGCGAATAAAATTAGTAAGAAAACTGTCGATGATAGGGAGAAGCAATTTACGAGCAAAGGCAGCGGAATTTAGACTGAAAAATAATCAATATTCCAGCAGCAAGTGGACAGATTGTAATCCATCAATCAAACAAAAATCTTTTAGAAATTAAATATAAAATCCAAATTAAAGGCAATGGCCAATAATAATATAAAACCTCCAGAGGAGTTTGACTTCACAAATTCGGCGGATTGGCCAAAGTGGATAAGAAGATTTGAACTCTATCGCGAAGTAACTGAACTTAGCGAAAAAACGGGGAAAAAGCAAGTTTCTTCATTGTTGTACCATATGGGTGAAACAGCACAAGAGATTTACGACTCGTTTAAACTAAAAGAAAATGACAAGAATAATTATGAAAAAGTCATTGACCAATTCGAGAAGAAATTCATCGCAAAGCGAAACGTAATTTATGAAAGAGCCATGTTCTACAACCGAATGCAAAAAGAAGGAGAGTCCATGGACGAGTACATTACGTCTTTGCATACATTAGCAAAATATTGCGAGTTCGGGGCGTTGTATGACGAATTTATAAGGGACAAAATAGTCAATGGAATTCGCGACCGCCAAATGGCCGAGAAATTACAGTTGCGCAGTGATCTAACTCTAGAGATTGCAATTCAGATGACAAAACAATCGGAGCAGATTAAAATTCAAAATAAGAAACTGAATGAGGCCAACTATCCGAAAAATATAGATCGAGTCGACACACGTAAATTAAAAACAGCTGATTTCTGGAAAAAGAAAACCGAGAATGTGGATAAAAAGCCAGATGGTAACCATATGAAGAAAGAAAATACTAATCAATCAAAAAAATTCAAGTCTTGTCATAGATGCGGCGGTCAATCTCACTATGTCATTCGATCCGAAAACCAAATACCCGAAATTATTCGATGGTCTGGGCAGAATCAAGGTACCGTATAAAATCCGTTTGAAACCAGATGCCAGTCCGTATGCATTAACGACACCTCGTAGAATTCCTATCCCATTATTAGAAGAAATTAAAGCAAACCTCAATAACATGCAATCTATGGGAGTTATCGTACCAGTAGAAGAGCCTACAGATTGGTGTGCGGGTTTGGTCCTAGCCCCAAAACCAAATGGGACGATCCGCATGTGCGTAGATTACGTAAGACTGAATCGTTACGTAATGCGAGAGATTCATCCAATGCCAGCCACGGAAAATATACTAGGTCGGCTTGGGAAAGCCAAATATTTCTCGAAGCTGGACGCTAATCATGGATTCTGGCAATGTGAACTCGATGAAGAATCTCAACGTCTCACTACGTTCATAACACCTTTTGGACGATATATGTTCAAAAGACTTCCCTTTGGAATCAACGCGGCACCCGAGTTTTTTCAAAAGAGAATGATGCAAATTCTTGAAGGACTGGATGGCGTACAGATCAACATCGATGATATGCTTGTCTATGGAACTACAATTGCAGAACATGATGAACGTCTGCAGAAAGTCTTAGAATGTCTACAGAAGGCAGAAGTCACGTTGAACGCAGAGAAATGTGTTTTTGGTGCCACAAGAATCAAGTTCCTTGGGCATACTATTGATCAGAATGGCGTACACATCGACGAAGACCGCGTGACAGCCTTGAAGAACATGGGAAAGCCAGAAAATGTTTCAGAACTGAGAAGCCTACTTGGATCAGTAAATTATTTGGGTCGTTTCATTCCAAATTTAGCAACAAAGGCGCATGCTCTCAATGAATTACTCAGCGACAAAAATGAGTTTCGATGGGGACCGCAGCAACAAACAGCATACGAAGCCATCAAGGAAGAGCTAACAAAAGCACCAGTACTCGCCTGGTTTGAGCCGAAGAAAGAAACGGTAATTACATCTGATGCATCATCTTACGGTGTCGGCGCTGTACTTAAACAAAAACAAGGCGACGGAAAATACAGGCCAATTGCGTACGCGAGCAAGACGTTGACAAAATGTCAAAAGAATTGGGCACAAATAGAAAAAGAAGGCTATGCACTCGTTTGGGCGTGCGAAAGGTTCAAGGATTTTGTAACCGGCATAACAATCCACTTAGAAACAGACCATAAGCCTCTAGTACCCATCTTTTCGTCAAAAGAACTCGACGAGCTCACTCCGAAACTTCAGCGACTAAGATTGCGACTAGCCCGATATCACTACGTCATTAGACATGTGCCAGGCAAGGAGTTGGGCACAGCCGATTTTCTGTCAAGACATCCATTACCGGAAATGGAAGAGGAAGAAGACCATGATAACGATGACGACATTATAAACGGCGTCATAGCATTCGTGCAGATGATAAAGGAACATCTACCCGTAACAGACCAAAAACTTGCAGAAATCATCGAAGCACAAGAAGCAGACCCAATATGCGCCAAGCTGAGAAAATACAGTCAGAATGGATGGCCGGGTAAACACGGAATTACTCAAGATATCAGAGAATACTGGCAGTCAAAGGATGACATCGCGATTGAAGATGGACTCCTTATGAAAGGTTCGAGAATTGTTATTCCAAGTAGTCTAAGAAAATTCATTCTTGGAAAAATTCACGACGGACATCAGGGAATAGTAAAATGCCGTGCAAGAGCAAAGACATCGGTTTGGTGGCCAGGAATATCAACCGATATTGAAGTACTTGTAAAAGAATGTACTCGTTGTATAATGGAATCATCAAATGCACATGAACCGTTGATGCCTTCGGCATTTCCAAAGAGACCATGGCAAAAAGTCGGAATGGACTTATTCCATTTGGATCAAAAATGGTATCTGCTCGTGGTTGATTATTATTCGAGGTATCCAGAGATACGACAATTAAAAACATTAAGGGAAGCGGAAGTGATTACTCATCTAAAATCAATATTTGCGAGACACGGTAATCCAGAAGTACTATACTCCGACAATGGAACACATTTTGGACCGATGCTTCAATCAAAATTCTCAAAATTTGCGAAAGAATGGGGTTTTCAACACAGAACATCAAGTCCAAAATTCCCCCAAAGCAATGGCTTTATAGAAGCGGGAGTAAAAATAATCAAAAGGAGCGTGAAGAAATCGGAAGATTGTTACAAAGCATTACAAAGTTACAGGGCAACACCTTTAGCGAATGGTTTCTCTCCGGCAGAACTTCTAATGGGACGAAGAATCAGAACACCTGTACCTATCAAACCTTCATTATTGGATCCAAAAATACCAGATCCAAAAGATCTTGATGCCCGAGAAGAGAAGAGAATTTCAACGCAGAAGAAAAATTATAATCGCCGACACAGAACGCGCGATCTTAAAGAGTTGCAGCCTGGCGACAGAGTTTGGATAACTGATCTGCGGCGAACGGGGATAATCAGTCAAAACTCCAAAGAACCAAGATCCTATATTGTCGATACAGATAAACAGACAATACGTCGCAACCGGTATCATCTTATTCAGCTCAAAGATGAAGGGGACGAGAATAGCAGCGACTATGATCTATTCGATGAGGAAAACGAGGAACAAAAGTTACAGTTGCCCAACGATTCAGCGGCAGGAGCATCGAGAGGAACAGCGGATCTACAAACACCTGCAGCACCAACGACAAGAGTTCCTGAGCAGCGAGTTCTCAACCCAGATCTAACTATTACAAGAAGTGGACGAGTTTTAAAAAAGCCTAATCGCTATATTGAGGAATATTAATTTTTTAAAAATTTTAAAAACTCATCCTTTTCATAACTTAGAAGGGAGATGTGTTGTTAGATACTGTAGTCATGGATACATGATATATGATTATATTAGTTTTATATAGATAGCCAGGAAACAAGATAGTTCATATATAATAAAAATAAACTGTCATTCAGCTTGTATATATTATTTGTAATATTTGATAAAGGACAACACAGGAAACATATTCCGTTTGTAGTTTAGGTGCAAGAACGGGATGTTTTTTCACATATCCCGTTCTTGCACTTAATTTTTTTCGGATTCTTTTTCACAGACAAAATTTTACTGCACAAATCCCCTTCATGCAAAAAAATATTAAAATCGCGAAATATAGTTAAAAAATAAGTTTATAATAAAAGAAAAACAACAGCATATTACTACGAATACATCAAATTTGCAATAAAAACATAAAAAATTGTTCTTTTTTGGGAATTTGAACAAAACTTTTCAACTTATCCCCTTTTTGCACCAGTGCCTTCAATTTAAATCACGGAGCCTACGCTTAGTTGGTTAATTTCAATTTTTCACGGATACGGATGACTTGACGCATGCGCATAGGAGTTAGTTTGTCAGTTTATGTTTGTTGTGGTTTTAATTATTATTGCTAGCACCCTGAATAATCCACTTCTATTCAGTAAAAATACTTCGAACTCAAAATTTGCGTCCATACTATTAAGTCTCGGGCCACACTATGCGTTTTGGCGGGACCGGTTTACCGGGAAGACAACTTATTGTTTTAAATGAATGCGTCCACACTGATGCGGTTGCGGTCCAGTTGCCGGACACTACCGCAGCATGTTGCGGTTTGACCGGACGGTCAATTTGCCGCATGACAACTACAACTCATTGGAAATAATGCGAGCGTTCACAAGGGTCTGGTTTTATTTTTTAATAGACAACGTATACTATTTGTACTCTGTACTGATCAGACATTAGTCAGACTGTGTTCAAATTGGGTTGTCAATGCTGCCGTCCTGTTTAGCGGGATATATGTAGACGCTGTATGATCCATCCCGTTTAATCGGATGCGGTTATACCGCTCCCGCTAAAACGCATAGTGTGGCCCGGGGCTTAAGGTTATTCAGGAACTCTGATTGTTGTTATTGTTGTTGTGATAAAGCTGTTGTGCTCAATTGACGAGCCAAACTGAGTACAGTTAAGTTAATATTAATGTTTTCGATTCTATAATACAAATCACTACTACCATCGATTTATAAATTCAGTATGGATACGGACACCGTATCTACTGCTCTCATAGGAACGGGCTAAATTTTTACGTACGTAAATCACGTAACACGGATACGTGAATACGGATGTATGGAGATACCTAAACAAAACTCCTTGGTTGCGCAGTTATTCAAATGTATGTAACTGACAGATAAATGTCACTGTCAAAGAATTAATCCTTGAACTAATCCTTTCAAATTAATAATAGTAACGTTTTAAAAAGAAAAATGTAAATAGAACAATAGGAAAGGAAATCAATATAGTTTCCAGCATATTTAAATATGTGGGTGTCATAGAAAAAACAGTTTACTTAGATTTTATTTGGAGTAATTTCCCTTATCGCCATGTGTCAATATTTTTGTTTTCATAAGTATTGTTAGCAGTCATTCAGTTTAATAAAGCCTAATTCAGGTCTATCGTTTTATTCTATTACAATTTATTAAACTGAATATCTTAAAGAATCATGGAACGAATTTTGCGTCCGGAAAGATTTAGTATTAATTCAAATGAAGAATGTGCTACTCAATAATGGAAACATTGGTTCAAAACGTTCCAAAATTTTATATCCTCAGCTAAGATTGAAGAATCTGATAGATTAAAAGTACTGATAAACTTCATTTCACCCGCGGTATACGAATGTATTAATGGATTGTCAAACTTATAACGACGCTATAAGTGTTTTGAAGAATATTTATGTAAAACCTGTAAATGAAGTTTTCGCTAGACATAAATTGAAGACGCGACGTCAAGACCCTGGAGAAACTAATGATAGGTATATAGAATCTCTCAAACGTCTGTTAAAAGACTGTAATTTCAAAGCAGTTAGCGCGAAAGTCAACAGAGATGAATGTATTCGAGATGCTTTCATAGATGGTTTACAGTCGTCTCACACTCGACAAAGATTATTGGAAAATTGCACGCTCTTATTAGATGAAGCAGTTACTCAAGCAAGAGCTCTCGAACTCGCTCAACAACAGTCTCAGCAGTATTTAACATCGACAATTAATGCTGTTGTAAATAACGAACAAGAGAATCCTGTTGTAGTTAAAAACTAACCAGGTCTAAACACTACAACAGAAAATGCTCTAGCTGCGGTCAATTTTAAATGCTACTTCTGTGGTCTGCAGAAACATAGTAGAACAGTCTGTCCAGCCAAGGATGCAGTCTGCAGAGGATGTGGTATTAAAGGACATTATCAAAAGGCATGTAGAAAAAATAAATCCACGGGAACCAATCAATCTTCTACAAGATTTTCAAATTGTATTGCTTCTTTGTTACCAACTTGTTTAAGTAAAGCAATTGTAACCGTTTCTATAATTGGAATTATAGCTTACGCTCTGGTCGATACAGGGAGTTCAGCTAGTTTTATTAGCCAGAGTACAGTACAAAGGCTCAAAATACCTATAATGCATTTTAAGAAAGAGGAAGTATCTATGGCATCTACAACTCTAAGATCATCCGTTAAGGGGCAATGTAAAATAAGCATTCAATTGCAAGGTTATAACTACAGAAACATTCTTGTCAGCATTCTCCCAAATCTTCGTGCTGATATTATTATTGGACGTGATATATTAAGGCATCATTCAAGAGTTCAGGTTTGATTTGGAGGAAAAGATATGTAGCGTAGCGGTTGCACTGGTCGATCCAGTACATCTTTTTACTAATCTGTCTTCTGACTGTAAACCTATATCAATTAAATCACGTAGACATACAACGTCTGATCTAATATTTATTGAAAATGAAACAAAACAGTTCTTAAAAGAACACGTCATCGAGGAAAGCGTTTCGCCTTGGCGAGCCAAGTGTTAGTGGTGTCTTCAAAGAACCATAAACGGAGAATGGTAGTTGATTACTCACAAATAAATCGTTACACGGAATTAGATGCATCCCCATTGCCTAGGATCGATGATATCGTGAATAAAGTTGCTTCATATCGGATATTCAGCTCAGTCGATCTCCGTAGTGCGTACCATCAAATACCTATTAAAGAAGAAGACAGGCCTTATACTGCGTTTGAGGCTTGTGGTAAATTGTATCAGTTTACGCGTATACCATTCGGAGTCTGAAATGGTGTTCCTGCTTTTCAACGAGCTATAACTAAGATTATTACTGTCGAAAAACTTGAAGGTGTTCAAGTATATTTAGATGATGTAACGATCTGTGGACATGATCAACAAGAACATGACAAGAATTTAAATAATTTCATGAAAGCTGTTAGGAAGTATAATCCTACCCTGAACATGAACAAGAGTTTCTTTTCATTAAAATCAATTCATTTGTTACGATATATTATCAGTCATAAATCTATAAGACCGGAACCTGAAAGTCTACAACCTCTTCGAAATTTGTGTATTCCTACGAATATTACGAATATTACTACTTTCCGTCGAGCGCTTGGTATGTTTTCTCATTATTCACAATTTATCCCTAAATTTGCTGAGATAATACGCTGTCTCAATAAAAATTCATTTCCTCTAAACTATGAAGCGATAAAAGCATTTGAAGAACTAAAATTAGATATTGAAAAAGCTGTTGTATCTTCTATTGATAATGAATCTACATTGACCGTAGAGACGGATGCCTCTGACTATGCCATTGGAGCTACATTATCTCAAGAAAATCGACCGGTTGCTTTCTTTTCCAGATCCCTTTCTAAATCAGAGCAGCATCATTCATCGATTGAAAAGGAAGCATATGCCATCGTAGAAGCTTTACGAAAATGGAGACACTACCTCCTTGGCAGGCAATTCCGTCTGATAATTAATCAGCGGTCAGTTTCATTTATTTTCAACGAAAATCATCTCGGAAAAATTAAGAATGGCAAAATAATGCGATGGAAACTCGAACTCTCAAATTATAAATATGAAATTATATACCGGCCTGGTAAAGAAAATAAGGCTGCTGATACCTTATCACGAATATGTTATGTATTTAGATTAATAAAAATTAACGATTCACCAAAAAGTTTAAGCTAATGGACCTTTTCAATTTAAAGAAATAGAAGATATGCGCAATGGGGATCTGCGCATAGTAAGAACAACTGAGATCTATGGCGTTTGTTTCTAAAAAAAAATAGACGTAAAATGTGAGAATATCTCAGATAACTTTAAAAAATCTTATCGAAATAAGTTACAAAAGCTTTTATTGAAGGTAAAATGTCTAATGATGCAAATTTTCACTGAGAATACAGGTATTTTACTAACTGCAATATTTTTGACGTTTCGTTTGACAGCCTAACTGGCAGTTTTTCGCGCCATTTTCTTACTATTCTAATTTTTAAATTCTATTTTATCCAGGTATTTAAAATTTAATCTTTATTTTATTATCAAAAATATAGTTAGTTAGATTATATTACACTATATCAAGAAATAAACTGCCAAAATTAAAATAAAATTCGGTAATCCAAAAATAAGTAAATAAATAAATATCTCATCACAGCTTATTACCCATTGCTGGATGTGCCAATCTGCTTTGTACACAGATATCGGTAATGATGAAATATTCGCACCGTGTGGGCGTTTACCAGGCATCACCTCACGTGCACTCATTGCTGGCGTGGGGAGTGCACCACAGGGGTCAATTTTGTGCCATTTAAAATTGGAAATATTTGGCGTTGGTCGGGATTAAACCCGGTTCCCCAGATTCGCGACATGACACTCAGGCACGCGGCTACGAGACCCCATGGGATCTCAAAAATAAAGATTAGCTTAATCTTTTTTGTGACTCAAGCGGTACATGGCAGGAGGTATTGTGTTGACCACACCAGATTTTTTTATTTATTATTTTTGAAGAGACGATAAAAACTTGCTACCCGTATTTTTTCTTTTGGCAAAATTTTCAGTAATTGACCAGAAAAAAATTAATGAAATTTTAATATTTAAATTACCGCCATGTATGACGTAGAATTACGCCGGACCAATGAATGGCCGTAAAGCAATCATATCGGTACGTCCAATAGCAACGGCATGTGCGAGTAATTTAAACATGACAGATCATCTGTTTGACGTTTGAATAATAGTTTGGAGGTTAATATTTTCGTTTGTCATTTTAATCTTGTACGAGTTCTTCAAAATCCCGCTTAACAAATCGAAATGCGTAATAAAAGTAACAGAAACCACGCAAATTGTAAATAATAAAGAAGAGAGACAGTGGCAGAAAAATGAACTAATGTCAAAATCAAATTAAAATTCGCACTCGCTTGCCATCTACAGGTTACATTCTTAAATATGTATCCCTTTCTCCAGTTCAAAATAATGACGTCAAAGAAAATCTTCTTTCTTAATTAATTAAAAAACATATATTTTTTTAAAAATCAAATTTATATTTTTACATACGTTTTCAACTTTAGGTATTTAGTGATAGATATCAGCTTTTCAGTACCACGCAAGTAGCCTATAGGGGACTCCGATCGTGACGTCACAAAGTACGCCATTTGCGGTGAAATCTTGAACTATGTGGACAAATAGACATTTTGTGTTGACATGTATTCGGTTAAAGATGAAAATGAATTTTTTTAGTGCAGAGTTAGTGCCAGGGGCGAAATTAAAAAAGAAAAATATTGAAAATCATTCTGTGAATAACCTAAAAGAGATGGTTAGTGTCGCAGTCTGAAAAAAGGCGGAAAAAGAGCGATCTTAATTTAAGATTTTAGTTTCGGTTAGTTACTGGGTATTTACTGATTTATACTAATTCAAAGTGTTTCAACGTTTTCAGAAATCAATTATATGAATGCGGGACGCAGTGATAATATATTACCCTGAATTGATGGTGGTAAATGGGTATCTGCGGTAATTGCATGTAATACGTGTGTGGTAGTTGATGTAAATATAAAGTGGGACTATTTTCCATCTCATAACATATCAAACCTATTTAACTACGGACACATATACCACTACTTCCACGAAACCATTTGGTTTCATGTAGTTACGCATAAACCATGAGATATGAGATCGGCTTGGAAAACGGCATAAAATGAACTCCTCTCATATATTTTTTATATTTATTCTTGTAATCACTCTAACAGAGGCCATAAGCGTACCTAATACCCATATTTTTAATACAAAACACAAATTTCACAAGGCTATCAACTTGACAGCACGATGACAGTTAGTTGTATGTCCACATAGTTCATAAAAATACCGCGACGGGGCGCTTAAAATTCGCTTAAGGTAGGGTACCTTTATAACCAGGGTATGGCCATGGGCCAAGATCGCCGCCATTATCGGTAATTGATTTTCCTATTTATTTGTAATAAATGTGATATTATATTATAAAATAATATTAAATAATCACACTGTGAATTAAAAAAGGTAATAAAAATGAATTAAGATATATACAATTATTATTAAGACATACATTTATAGGTTATGTAGAATATATGATATGTGTTGTTATTATCACATCTAATTTATTATCACTAGTTCTTAATTACATAATAAATATATATTCTAAACTTACCTTTTAAAAATTTAAATGATTGTGCTTAATATTGGTAATTTTTAGTTGTTTTCAGTGACAGTAATCGTGATGGGTATCTTAACAAACTACACAAGTAAATAAGATAAAATATATTACACACTTTAAATACATATTAAAATGATAATTAAATGTGTTTTTCATTAAAATAAAACAAATAGCCACGAAAATACATAATACTTTGCGCAAGAACAACACATATAACAGATGTCCCGGTAATGGCGGACGAAACGTGAGCCACGCCATGGCCATACCCTGGTTATAAAGGTACCCTAGCTTAAGGTAGGGTACTTTCATAACCAGGGTATGGCCATGGCGTGGCTCACGTTTCGTCCGCCATTACCGGGACATCTGTTATATGTGTTGTTCTTGCGCAAATTATTATGTATTTTCGTGGATATATGTTTTATTTTAATGAAACACATTTAATTATCATTTTAATACGTATTTATAGTGTAAGTAATATATTTTATTTTATTTACTTGTGTAGTTTGTTAAGATACCCACCACGATTACTGACATATTGAAAACAACTATAAATTACCAATATTAAGCACAATCATTTAAAATTTTAAAAGGTAAGTTTAGAATATACAATTATTATGTAAATAAGAACTACAGATATTAAATTAGATGTGATAATAACCTATGTCATATATTCTACATAACCTCTAAATGTATGTCTTCATAATAATTTTGTATCTCTTAAATTAATTAATTTTTATTACCTTTATAAATTCACAGTGTGATAATTTAATATTCTTTTATAATATAATATCACATTTATTACAAATAAGTAGGAAAATGAATTACCGATAATGGCGGTGATCTTGGCCTATGGCCACGGTGTAGTATGTTGCCAGAACGGCGGAATTCCCGCTAGATTCAGCGGATTTTGAATTAAATCGGCGGGGAAAAAATTAGTTTCGCGGATAGCGGAATATTTAGCGGAAAAATGACTTTTTTGGCGAAAATTATAGCGGAATTTTTATTCGTAAAAGTGACATGCATATTTTCTATGTAAAATTATTTCTTTTTCTCATAATTGATAAACAGTTACAATATTACAAAATGAAAACCAAACCTAGATGGCATTCGGCATGCAGTGGAATGCGTAGTTTGTTGAATTATTCTCATGCTAGCAGCTAGATGGTGACGGTATTTGCCATGAATTTGAATATATGTTGAAACACATTTGATATATTTGACGTTTATGTCGAGGAAGGGAAAAAGGTAATAACAAATATTATAATTACATTAATAATGTATTAAAAATAGTCAAATGTACTAACATATAAATAGCTTCTTATTATTAATAATTCATTTAATATGTTGAATACGTATTAGGTTATATTTTACAAGTGTTGTTTAATTTTGATTTCACTTAAAATTTAAAAAACTGAATTTGCTCTCATATTTATTATTTAGCGGAAAATTTAATTTTTATTGCTGATTTTAGCGGAAAAAGTATAATTTGAATTTCGCGGATTTTTAGCGGAGAATCAAGCGTCTCCTAGCGGAAAAGGATCTGAGGCATCTGGCAACACTGGTTCACTGAGTAGCTAGGTGAGAGCACGAGATGCGTTGACACGGCTAAGTAACTGGGAAACAAAATGGTGCTAACGCGACCCGTTACCATTTGACAGAAAATGTTTTGCTACAAGATGCACAACAGGGTATGGACACAGTATAAAAAGTATTATATATGTATTATATGTTGTGTATTGGGAATTTCAAGTATCAAGAGATGGCGCTGATCGCATTGAACACTGGTACACTTCTTGTTGACGTGTGTCAGCCAGAGAAATAGAGGAAAAATGAACCTCTATTTCTCTGGTGTCAGCGTAGCATTTCTGTCAATTGTATTTCTTTAGTTTTTGTATTATTTTCTCATTTATTACTATTTTTTATTTATAATTCAAGTATGTATAATAGAGTTTTTGTAGTCATATAGTTGTAGTTTCATGTAAATGTCAAATGTGTACCACTGTTTGTAGTTCCAAAAGTCGCCGCTAGTTAGCGATTTCTTATTTGAAAATCCCAATACTGTGGTATGGATCAAATAAAGAGAAAATGTGCAGTTTAGCGACAGCCAGCTACACTATAATCACAGAAACAGGTGCTAAGATAAATTTCTGATTGAAAGCTGTCAATGTCAAGTGTATTACATACATAGAACTGACAAAAGATAAAAGGTAATGATTGAAAATATAGAATATTATGCGTTATATATAAATAATTGAATATTTTAAATATTTTGTGTAAAAACCGGGTCGCAACAAACCCTGACATCTAGCGGCACACTGTATAAACTAGCCCAGTTAGTTAGCCATTCTTTGTAATGCATTGGAATACGTCGTGCACTCACCTATTGGGATTTTCAAATAAGAAAACGCTAACTAGCGGCGAATATTAGAACTATAAACAGTGGTACACTTTTGACATTTACATGAAACTACAACTATATGACTACAAAAACTTTATTATACATAGTTGAATTATAAATAATAAATACTAATAAATGAGAAAATAATACGAAAACTATAGAAAGGCAATTGATAGCAATGCTGCGTTTTCAAATGTCAACAAAAAGTGTACCATTCTTCAATGCGATCAGCGCCATCTCTTGATACTTGAAAATCCCAGTAGATACTACACCGTGGCCCACGGCCATACCCTGGTTATAAAGGTACCCTATATAACACACAACACTAGCGACGCCATCGGTAGTTTTAGTCGCCAATAACCAGGGTATGGCCATGGTCCAATATCACCGACATTGTCGGTAATTCATTTCCCTATTTATTTATAATAAATGTGATATTGTATTATAAAAGAATATTAAATTATCACACTGTGAATTTATAAAGGTAATAAAAATTAATTAATTTAAAAGATACACATTTATTATTAAGACATACATTTAGAGGTTAAGTAGAATATATGATACGGGTTGTTATTATCACATCTAATCTGTAGGTAATTTATAGTTGTTTTCAATATGTCAGTAATCGTGGTGGGTACCTTAACAAACTACACAAGTAAATAAAATAAAAATATTACTTACACTTTAAATACATTAAAATGATAATTAAATGCGTTTTTCATTAAAATAAAACAAATAATCACGAAAATACATAATAATTTGCCCAAGAACAACACATATAACAGAGGGTCCGGTAATGGCGGACGAAACGTGAGCCTCGCCATGGCCATACCCTGGTTATAAAGGTACCCTACTGACTTTTAGGGTACTTTGACGTATATTTTTAACTCCCTCCCTTTCTAGGCTAGACTTGGACTATGGAATTGGCAGAAATATTTATTGCTAGACTGACCGGTACTTTCTTTATCTGCAGCCATAAATAAAATTCAGGGTAATTTTGGACGAATTATTATACGATCATGTTACTGACCTCAATGTTCTTCAGATATATGCAAATTTCATAGAAATATGCAAAAATATGACTATGAGAAAGAGCACTAACAGTATTTGAAGATGCTGGATGCTTGTATACTCAGCATTATGAGAAACACAGAAGCATCCCTATCATTTCGGTTGTAGGAAAAATGTTGTATGCAATACGTGTGTAAAATAGTGTTTTTTTATCTCGCGCTACAATTTCCAAACACACTTGTTGCATAAATAACTATTTTTTAATCTTAATCGTTATTTATTGATTAATACTTCCAATTGTAGGTACATTTTATTATTTTTTGTTATGGTGGAGGACCCCATTACACCCATTTCTTGAAGACGTAAAAAAATTGTATGCAACTACCATGTGTGAGTGAAACAAGGTTATACTTTTTACTCTAGTTACATAAGTAACTATTATATCATTTGTTACATTACAACAATCAAAGACGAAACGTAGCAGAATAAAATAGGTCAAATTAGGACAGGACAGAATATTTTGAAAATTTCTCATTCGTTTCTATTGCTGTCGATAGATGGTGATGAGCTCATAATATGTGCCTTCAAATATCAACTTGACTTTTAACTGTCAACCATGGCGGCGGTAGAAGTAGAAAAGCCTGATGTAAGTGTAAATTGTTATTACTTCTATAATAATAATATTTATAATTTGTTATTAGTACGTGACTAATTTGAACACGTTAGTAAGTCAGTGTATATTCAATTTATAAAGGTATTTAGTCACAAAAACTTGTAGTAAGTAAAAGAACGTTAGGGCGTTGGTTTGTGTATTTGAGGGTGTTTGCCCCTTTAATAAACATTCTATTAAAAAAAAATTTTGTTTGTATTTATTTAAATTATATATATATATATATATATATATATATATATATATATATATATATATATATATATATATATATATATATATATATATATATATATATATATATATATATATTATAGAAATTTAATTATTTAATTTTTTGTTTCAATAGTTCATGATAAATGTTTATCAACAAAACTTTTAGATGGAGGCCCATATCCGAAACCTAAAATTAGCAGGTCATGTTGGCTTCGACAGTTTACCTGATCAATTAGTTAGTAAAAGCGTTCAAAATGGATTTGTTTTTAATATTATGTGCATTGGTAAGTTTTCTATTAGACAGAAATTATATATTTTCTAATTGTTGTAATTTAAAGGTGAAACGGGCCTTGGTAAATCTACTTTGATGGATTCTTTATTTAATACAAATTTTGAGTCCAGCCCGAGCCCTCATTCATTACCTACCGTAAAGTTAAAAGCTCATACTTACGAATTACAAGAAAGTAATGTAAGACTAAAGGTAATTACAATTGTAAATTATTAAAATAATCCATATGTATAATGTAACTTACCTTTTAGTTGACAATCGTAGATACAGTTGGATATGGTGATCAAATAAATAAAGAAGATAGCTTTAAAGCTGTTGTAGATTACATTGATGCTCAATTTGAAACATATTTACAGGAAGAATTAAAAATCAAACGCTCACTTCATACGTACCATGATAGTCGTATACATGTTTGTTTATATTTTATATGTCCTACTGGACATGGGCTCAAATCCATTGACCTGGTTTGTATGAAAAAACTTGATACCAAAGTAAATGTTATTCCTATTATTGCCAAAGCTGATACGATCTCTAAGACGGAACTTCAAAAGTTCAAAGTAAGTCATCATTATTTGTGAATTGTTTTTGGACAGGTCTCAACGTAAATGTTGCCTCCACGATATTCTATATAAAGCATTTTGCAAACATTTTTCGCAGTTCAATATTAATGCGAGTTACTGTTAAGGCTTGATTTACATTAGCGGTACGATGACGATACGGATACTTCTTGCTCCAATCTATTTTAATGGATCCATTTACATCAACGTTTACGGTACGATGACGAGACGACCCTTTGATATTTACTGATTTACATACCGTCACTGTACCATTATTGGACCGTCATTGTACCGCTAATGTAAATCAAGCCCAATAGTTGTATTTTACTGTGTGCTGCCTTTCGTTGAGCAATTCTGCTACTAATTTCTTCCTTATAGTTACTAATGCCCAGTTGTACCAACAAAATTTAAATTTTATACTGTTTAAATAAAAAAAATCTAATGTGGCCAGCACATTACCTTCCGTCAGTTCCGTATATTTTATACAAATTCCATACAGAAAGTTTCATGTATAGATGTATAGTAGCTGTTTCCATGGTTATAGCTTAGCTGGCTGCTTTATGAAATTTAATTTGTTGATTGAATATGAAGTATTAAATGTAATCAAATCGTATAGAGAATAAAATATTTAATATTTATAATAACATTAAATGTGGAAAAATGATATTTAACAGCGTTTTTTCAAGAAAAACTTAAAACCTTAAAATGAGGGTACTTCCAAAAAAAATTTAATTGTAGTATTGGAGTTATCGGATCCGAAAAAAATCACCTCACACACACACACACACACATAAATAATAATAAAAAATAGTAAAATCTTATTCCAGCGACTCTAAAACGTGCTTATTCATCAAAAACTGACCACCGAATTTTTTGACCAAAGACAATATCTTACCTAGACGTGACGGAAGGTAAAAAAATGCAGATTTAAATTTTGTTAGGAATACAATTCATTTGACATTTCATTTCGGTGCGAGATTGTCAATTTAAAAAACGTTTAAAATAAAGGTTCCCGTTTTCCGAGGCTCGCCATTCGGATCTCGGAAACTAAGAGATATGAAGTCAGTTAAATTAAAGCAAAATTGCCCCATTAGCAGATGTAATTGTTTTTCCCGAAAAAATCTAAGCGCGCTAGGCACAAATTCAAATTTTATTGATTTTATTTTTACAAATAGCTTCGAAGCCTCAGTATTGTCACAGTATAAAAAGTATTATGTTGTGTATACTGTGGTATTGTCATCTCTGTTTAAACTGTATTTTAATTTAACTGTCAGTTATAACTGAATATACAGGTGTTTCAAAAATAATTAAAAATAAATAGGGGCATATAGTACTGACCAAAATGAGTAAAAAATCTTAATCACTAGCGATGGCAAATACTCCCTCCATATTTATTCCTATCTTCATGGGAAACACAAATATGTACATATTTAACATGGGCTACTAATGGGGCATCTTTATTCTTTACCCTAATTTAACCGAGCTCGTGTTTCTTATACTTTCTGAGATCTTAAACTTGTTCTATTTTCTCTCTAGTAAAAAAAAACCTACGTAAATACTAATTAATTTCTATTGTTTAGACCAAAATATGCGAAGAACTAAGTAACAATGGTGTTGAAATTTACCAATTTCCCACCGACGACGAATCTGTTTCTGAAATAAATACCAACATGAACACTCATATACCATTTGCTGTAGTGGGAAGCACGGAATTCGTTAGAGTCGGCAACAAAATGATGCGTTCTCGACAATATCCATGGGGAACTGTTCAAGGTAAAATTAAAACACTACAATTTTTTTAAATTATATAAAATAATCATCTTTAGTGGAAAACGAATCTCATTGCGATTTTGTAAAACTCCGCGAAATGCTGATCCGTACAAATATGGAAGATATGCGGGAAAAAACTCACGGTAAACATTACGAACTCTACCGAAAAAAGCGTTTAGAACAAATGGGATTCAGCGATGTTGATGCTGACAACAAGCCAGTAAGCTTCCAACAAACTTTCGAGACAAAACGCTCTAACCATCTACAAGAACTTCAACAAAAAGAAGATGAAATGAGGCAGATGTTCGTTATTCGCGTTAAGGAAAAGGAAGCGGAACTAAAAGAAGCTGAAAAAGAGGTACACAAATTTAAAAAATCTGATGTGACCAACAGTTTACCTTCAGTCATTGCGCTGTATGTATTTTATTATAAAGTCCACATAGAAAATTTATTGTAAAAGGTTAAATGGTTCCAGTAAAATTACCTTGCTGACATATAGCAGTTTAATTTTTTAAAATGTCTGATCTAGGTTATCTGTATTATGAACGATTTAATAAGTTGGCATACATTTATTTCTCTCATTTTTACACTGACAAGGACGCTTGACAAAGGTGGATATAACACACTTGTGTTTCAAAAATTTATGCTGTTTCGACTAAGTTACAACATGCCATTTTAAAACGATGCTCGTTGAGAATACTGTCGCTGTAATGTAAGTTCATTTATTATTTCGGATATATTTAACTTGATTTATAGCCGTTTCTATAGCGTTATTTTACATCAATGTCACTAACACTGTCTCAGTATCTTATTTTTCACATATTTGGTTTCACATTTGCTAACAAACTTACTATAGTACATTCGCCGAGACGAGAGAGTGTGGAACTATTTCTTCAACAGAGACAATTGGTCAAAAGAGTATTATTTTGGAGCCGATTCAATATGTATCATATATTTTTAACAAAATAACAGTAGTATCTTCTGTAGCCCCATAAAAACTTTGTAAACGACACTGCTGAATTTTACAAAATGGGTGGAGCTAATATATTAACTCATACAATAGACACTTACATAATGGGGGAGTTTAGTCATGTAATGATTCTCCCACATTACTGCAATACTATACATTTAATATTAGTTTTAATGCAATAAAAGTAATAAAATATAGCGTTTTTTTTTTTGTACAAATGATATTAAATTTATCGTAAGTTAAATCGCCCACAATACGATGACGTATACAGCATCTTTGGTTCGCCGTAGTTGCCCGGTACTTCATTTCACGTAAGAAAATAGTGATGGGAAGATAGGTGCAGTTTGAAATTGTTTGATTGAATAATACCGGGGTATTATCCAATTAAAAAACTAGATCAAACTGCACCTAACTTCCATCACTATTTTCTTACGTAAAATGAAGTATAGCGCTAGTTTAGAATGAAAACATGAACGTATGTCTTCTTTTTTTGATATTGAAATTTAGTGTCAAATCGCAAAAAGCAAATTATTTGATTTTAAATATGTAAACGTAAAACCCTGAAAATACGATAAACAGGTATTTTTAAAATTTTTACAAAATATTAAAGTAAAAACGCTTTAGATTTAAAAATATTTTCGCATATAAAAAAATTAAAAAATTGAAAATTCTCCCATTGCAATTTGCACGAGCGCCTCTAGCGGCGAAGCATAGAACTAATGGCTATTATGGTTACGAAACAAAGAACTGTCACCTCTACACTCCAGCCATCGTATTATATCTGGTTTGGTTTAAGATTGCAGTGATACGAAGGTAAGGGCAGTTTGATCTTGTTTTCAAGATCAACCTGTTTCTATTTTTACACCACTGCAATCATAAACCAGACACAGTATATACTATTATTCACGAGACCTATGTCTATTTAATTTATGTGGTGTGACAGTTATACGTAAATAGTGGCATTACTTTCTAACACTATAAATAATAATGACGTATGTCGTAGAATTACAGATACCTAATTATCTACTACACTGCCCTCTGTGCTGATATTTACCCAGTGGCGTTGACGTGTAAAACAAATTATTATTCCTTGGTTTACAAGTTAAGTTAAGTCAATGTTTTTGTATTTTGCAAACACATAAGTGTAGAACATAAAAAAGAAAGGCATTATTTTAGAAACATAATTTTGAAATAAATTACTCTTATTTTTTCAGTTAAAATGTGTTATCTGCAAGGCCTCACAAATGATCTTGAATAATAGTTTAGTTGTAATATCGAATGATCTTCAATATCATTAAACAAAAAAGTTGCGTCAGGCACATCTTCTGGCTTTAAACACATTTTTAATAAACACAACGAACAAAACAAATTAGAATAGAGAAGTAGGTTACAACACTGAATGGCAGATGCAAACAGAATGACAAGTACAGTACTAGGGAGAGGGACGTAAGACGATGAGGGGGAGGGGAGATTGTTGGGAAGTAAGATCTATCTCTCTCTTGCTTGTGTCATCAATTCTGTAAGTGTCTATTGGAAGAAGAGCATGATCAGACATTTATAAAAAATTAAACTATACATACAGACATCATCGTAAAAATAATAAAATCGTATCCAGAGACCCTGAAACGTACTTATTCATTAAAAATTCACCATCGATTATTTTCTCGAAAGACAATGGACCGTATTACAAGATCACTTTTATAATAAAAGTACTTTAATGGAGCGCGCTTTTATATTATATTCTTAAGAGTGTGCTCCATAAAAGCACTTTTATTATAAAAGTGCACTCATAATATGGGCCATTACCTTCCTTACTGGAAGGTAAAACATGATTGATAACTAAATGATTACAGTTTTAAATAGTATATATTTTATTGTTAGTTACATGCAAAATTCGACAAGCTGAAAAAGGATCACACAGAAGAAAAGAAAAAGATAGAGGATAATCGCAAGAAACTGGAAGATGAGATTATTGAATTCAACCGGCGTAAACAACAATATCAACAGATGGGTTCCAGTCATCACACTCTTACACTTGGCAAAAAGAAAAAGTAATATTGGTTGTCACTAACTTGCATACAGAGTATTTATTCTATTCCAAATATTTTATTGTATTTAATTAAAGGAAGACACCAGAAAATGCAGAGCATATAGGTTATTTCATGTTAATAATTGAAGATTTTAACATTTGATTGTTGCAATTTATTGACTATGATTATATTCTGCAATCATTTTAAAAATGCACCATACAGGATTATAGATTTTAAATATTTAATAATAGGTACATATTCGCATTATCCATAAAAACAACTGTATTGTGTATTTTTATTATTTTCTTTTTTGTAGTTCGATTATGATTTTTTATTTGGTATTAATTAATTTTTCTTTTCTGTTTACAGCTGGAGTTAGAGTCAGTATACTTAATATACTCAGTAAACTCTCAAAAATTAATTTTGAATTTAGAAAATTATGTTTGGAAATTTAATTTTATGTATTGTTTTGTATTTTAAAATTAAGTTTTAAGCTCTAAAAATGGCTGTTGCTAATTTAGAATATAACTAAAAGAAAAATTATACAGTATTACTATTGTCTGTTTTATTTTTTAGCGCTAAATGTAGTCATTGTCAAATTTGCAATGTTTTATTCTGTATATTGGCTTTGCTGTGTTGTAAGCAGGCTGCATGTAGTTAACCCTGTGTCACTTTCTACATTTTCACACGTATTTTACATCAAAAATAATGATAAGCAATTACTACAGTATTCTTATCTCTAGCAATGTTGCGAATAGGCAATTGCCGATTTAATTTCTGCAAAGCCGTCTTCCTATCTTTAATTTTGAATTGTCTATCTTATATTTGATCCAAATAAAATTTTACTTTCATAAATGTTGTCTCCCGTCTTCTGCGTTTCTCTAATTTGTAGATGTCTTCAAGTTTTGCTCCACATCCTACTGTAATATGTGAATTTCTTCGCGTAATTTCTTATTTTTTGTGGCTTTGGGGCTCTGTATATTATTTTAGGCTTTATTTCTGTTTCGTGCTCCTGAAAATTAATAGATTATACTTTGTACAAAAATAAATCACATATGAGGGCTGTTCGATAAGTTCGTGAAAAAAAAGCACTTTTTCTATAGCAGGTTTTAAAGTATGCTTTTTCTCTACTGAAAATAGAGGATCAAGTAGCACTTTAACCCGAAGATAGATAAAATAATACTTTAACAGCAAGGGTAGATTTAGTTAGGTTCACGAAAGATGACTATTCAAGGTCATTTATAAACCATCTGATATAATAGTACTTGCAGATAACTTCACTGCATTTCGTAGGCAAAGGCGTGCAATATGAAATATTTATGGATACTAACTGAAAAAATCAACTCAATACGAATCAATATTAGCTGTATTCTTTTTGGACAAAATCTCAACTCATCTCAGATCACTTCAGACAAACTTAGGAAATCGTTGTTCTTTTTGACACAACTGATTTGAGTTTTATGAGTAAGCTCATTTCCCCCCTTTCCGATGCTACACTATAGGTTTACAAAACTCAAAATGATATGAAACACTCAGTTTGCATTTTAAGGTATGTATAAAACAAAGACGGAAAAACCTCGTCATGTTTTCTCTCTTCGCACCGTATGAAGCTGACGGCGCATTCCTGTAGTATATAGAGTTCAGTGGAAAAAATAAACGTAATTCATTAGAAAAATGTGTTTCTTTTTAAATAATGCATTGTAGTAAATAAATTTGATCTGTAACCCTACGACACTAATGGGTCGATTCTGTTCACATCTGTAAATCTTACAGATCTGTAAATTTATAAATAATGAACAAAATCGCAACGAAACCTGCACTCTTATGTATAATTTTATATTAATCAATAAAAATTGATGCGTTTTTGTTAGTTTTTTACAGGTTTACAGATTTGTAAGACTTACAGATGTAAACAGAATCGACCCATAAACTACTGGAATGCGCTGTCAGCTTCATATTGTGCGAAAAGAGAAAGCATGACATGGGGGTTTTCCGTCTTTGTTTTATACATTAAAATTTATTTCATTGACAAATGTCAAATAGTTATGGTCCTTAGCGCACTTTCGATATTGTTATTTTTATTCTTATTGTCTACATTACGGGTTCCTAATAAGTGGGTCGCGACTTATTTTTTATAAGTACGTACGTAGACTACAAGGAATCCTCTACTTTAATTTTAAATTGAATTGGAGTCGAAACGGTTGGAAACATTATTTATTTCAAAAACCTACAAAATTTTTTCTTATAAATATAGCATATGAACTATTATTCACGAAAAATGACTATTCAAGGTCATTTGTTCGAAGAAAGAATACACATCACTTTACAGCAGTAGCTTAGCTTATTTAATTTATGTGATGTGACAGATATACGTAAATAGTGGCATTACTTTCTGACAGACTATAAATAATAATGACATATGTCGTAGAATTACAGATACCTAATTATCTACTACACTGCCCTCTGTGCTAATATTTGCCCAGTGGCGTTGACGTGAAAATCAAATTATTATTCCTTGGTTTACAAGTTATGTCAATGTTCTTGTATTTTGCAAACACATAAGTAAAGAACATAAATCTTTCAGAAAGGCATTATTTAGAAACATAATTTTGAAATAAATTATTCTTATTTTTTCAATTAAAATGTGTTCATAAATATTTCATGTTGCACGCCTATGCATACGAAATGCAATGAAGTTATCTCCAAGTAATATTATATCAGGCGGCTCACAAATGACCTTGAATAGTTATCTTTCGTGAATAATAGTTTACAGAGTTTACATGCAGTTTTTAAAACCGTTTTCAAAACTAAAATCTTTTTGAAAACTGTTTTAAAAACTGCATGTAAACTCAGTAATAGATAGACCTATTTTGAAATGAATATCTATAATTTGAAGAAAGAATATTCAAGAATGGACTCCATTGGAATTTACAACTATTTATGCAATAACTCTTTACCATATTGCGACTTAATTTGTATATTAATTTTTTGACATTGACATATGGGGTTATTATAATATTGTTTTATTTTTTATTTAATTTTTATACAGAATGTAGGGCTGATGTGCCAGTGCGTAAAGGAGGGAAAACCCCGTGTTGTTATTGTTTGTTTCAAGATATTTGCAAACGTGCCTGCCTCGACTTATGCAGCGGGGGGCTACTTAAATGGGCTTGATGGGTAACATTACAGGGTTGTAACAAAATATTTGAAATCCTGCACACGAAATATTTGTGTGAAATTCAATGTTTCACTTGAATTTTAAAAAATACGGGACAAAGAATATGACATTACACCAGATTTTCACAAATTATAAATTAAAGCAGGTATATTAATTAACGGGATTTTGAGAAAGTACAGCTATATCGTTTTCCCAAATTTTGCTAATCCTCCCTTGACACAGACGATTGTAAATACCATGCTGTTTTGCGGTGTACCGCGTCTTTACGAAGGCAGGTAGATTTGAAAATATCTTGAAACATACCATACTATAGGAATCTCGCACCATGGCGCATTCCAGTAGTATAATATTGAGTTCAGTGCTTTACGACATACGTCATTATTATTTGTAGCGTGTTAGAAAGTAATGTCACCATTTACGTATATCTGTCATACAACATAAATTACATAGACATACGTCAAATAATCTTTCTAACATGAATTGTTGCTATGCTACTGTTGTATAAAGTGCAGTGTGTTCTTTCTTCGAACAAGTAACCTTGAATAGTCATTTTTCGTGAATAATAGTATATTAAAAATAAATAACGAATGTCATTTTATTTTGTTAGAAGGAAGTTTGGGTAACGACGCGCAGCGGAGTTGCTTAATCCTTCGAACAAAATAGACAATTGTGAAATGAGTTCTTTATACTATTTATACTACTTTTCTATTATGCGCTTTTTTAAATAATAAATGGCCAGCACATAACCTCCCGTCAATTCCATGTTTAAAATAGCAATAAGCATTAAGTAAAGTATCACTTCCGATTGATCGTTTGTAAACAAAATCTAATTTGTTTTTCCAATAAATGGAAATGTCTGTAATACGAAATTTTAGATAATATTTTACTGTTTTTCCTCGAAAATCTGTTAAGAGCTCCAAATTAAGTACCACTTCCGGTTTATCATAAAAGTATAATCAAAATCTAATATGTTGTTTCAAATTATACACGAGTTTTAAATACCAAATTTGATAAGTTTTGAATCATGTTTTAATATATTTTTTCAAGAAAATCTGTTTATAGCTTTCTGTAAAGTACTGCTTCCGGTTTATCAATCTTGGAAAAAAATATAATATGTCGTTCTCATTAATATAAAAGTATTAAATACCAAATTTGAAAAGTTTTGGATTGAATCAATATATTTTTCACGAAAATATCTTCAGAGCTTCAAATAAAGTATCACTTTCGGTTTACCAATTTTAGCCAAAATCTAATATTTTGTTCCCTTTCTTATAAAAATATTAAATGCCGAATTAAAAAAATTTGATGTGGCCAGCACATTACCTTCCGTCAGTTCTATACTCTATCCGTTTTAACTATAGACTAGATGGCGTTTCGAGCGCGGCCGTTTTTACATGTATTAAATAAAGAATTCAAATTTTGGCGCCATTCCTAGATTTAAAAAATTGTTTCTAATTAACATTTTTCCAGTAATTTTGTCTTGTACGTACATGTGCTAATATACTTTGTGTTTTTCTGTGGTGATCCGAATGACCCTTTTTCCTCATATTCTTTTATAGCTTTACAAATACTATATCGTCCTATGATGCCACAATCTGGACACAATCTGATTCGAAATATGTATCCGTGGTACGATATGTCCAGTATAAATTATACATTATTTCTTGTGCCCGCTGAAGAGGATCTTTCCTTTTGGATGTTTTAAAACATTGGCAGAATCTGGTTCAGGATTTTTATCCATAATATTAACAAAGAAAACAATAACAAAACTGACTAAAGAAACGCGCACAACAAAAACTATGTAATATGAAATATAACGCCAAAACACTATGAAAATTATACAAACGAAAAGAACAATAATATAACAAACAGAACTGAACTGAAATTAATAATATGTAATAAATCGTGTACTTTTGACTTTGTTGACTTTTATTTATTTTATGTCTAACGGCATAACATAAATCAAAATAATTGATACAGTTGTCAAGCAAATTTAAATTTCGCGTCAATTATTTTGCTGTGTAAACTCGGTTCACGTTTGAACCAATCAGAGAGCTAGAATCTTAGGCCCTATCTCACCCAACGCTCTATAGTTAAAACGGATAGAGTATATGTATTTTGTATAAATGTCATACAGAAAGTTCCTTGCAAAAGATTATATTTCTTGTACATTACCTTAAGGCACAAATTCCATACAGAAAGTTTCTAACAAAAGATCCTATATTTCCAGTAAAATTATAACATAAACATACTGTCAACTGCACTTAACACTGACACCATTCAATCAGAATTTTCTTAATGTAGCAGCTGTTTCCAGAGTTATAGCAAAGCTGACTAATATATATATATATATATATATATATATATATATATATATATATATATATATATATATATATATATATATATATATATATATATATATATATATATATACCGGGTGTCTTAGGCCGACCGACACATGGGCGATTAACATGTAAAATTAGTTAATTGTGAATAGTATCTCCCCAGTGCAAGATATTAAGATGAAATTTTGCATGCTTATCCGGGGATACTATTTCTATGGATTTCAATTCAAATCAGTCAATTTACAAGTGTAATATTAGAATAAATTAAGAAAAATTGTAGAAGTACCATGAATGTTATTCATATCTTGAAAATAATAGTATCTAAGCAACAGCTCTGATAGAGTAGGGGTAACGTGCGCGCTTCACAATTTAGAGAGTCGGGTTCGAAACCAACCGACAGCAATATTTATTTTTTAATTTTTTCTTTTCAAAATAATTTTTATTATTAATATGTTTTTAATCTTTTATTAATATTTAATTTAATAAAGTGGATACATTGTACGTAACAAGATTTATTTATTTAAAAAATATTAAATCGTACCTACTAATTACAACATGAAAATTTAAAAATTAAAATAAATATTCAAAATGGCCGCCGTTTTGCGCTAAGCAAAATCCGAGACGATCGTAACATTGCTGTCTCACGTTGCTTAGCTGTCGATTAGAAATAAGCCTACATTCATTCCTTATTGCCGCTTTCAGGTCTTCTAAAGTGGTCAATTCATAATGGCCGTAAATTTTTGAAAAGAAAAAATTAAAAAATAAATATTTCTGTCGGTTGGTTTCGAACCCGACTCTCTAAATTGTGAAGCGCGCACGTTACCCCTACTCTATCAGAGCTGTTGCTTAGATACTATTATTTTCAAGATATGAATAACATTCATGGTACTTCTACAATTTTTCTTAATTTATTCTAATATTACACTTGTAAATTGACTGATTTGAATTAAAATCCATAGAAATAGTATCCCCGGATAAGCATGCAAAATTTCATCTTAATATCTTGCACTGGGGAGATACTATTCACAATTAACTAATTTTACATGTTAATCGCCCATGTGTCGGTCGGCCTAAGACACCCGGTATATATATTTAATTTCTTTATAATTTTTTAACTCTATGTATATGTAATATGAAGTATAAAATGCATTCAAATCCTATAGAGAATAAATAATTCTTTAATATTTATAATAACATTAAATGTGAAAAAATGATATTTAACATCGTTTTTTCAAGAAAAACTGTTAAAATCTTCAAATGAGGGTACTTCCGGTTGACCAATTATAACCAAAATCTAATCAGCTCTTCACATGGATGTAGCGAAGAGGAATACGAAAGAATTACAATTTTTGGAATTGTAGTATTAGAGTTATCGCATTAGAAAATTTTGTCACACACACATACAGACATCATCGTAAAATTAGTAAAATCGTATTCTAGGGACCCTAAAACGTGCTTATTCATCAAAAACTCGCTACCGAATTTTTTGACCAAAGACAATACCTACAGATCTGTAAGACTTACAGATTTGTTCAGTAAATTTATTATTTTTATTTTAATTAACCTTGTTGACGCTCGTTTGACGTTTCAAAGTCTTTTGAAGGTTAAAGTAATTAGCTGACTAGCGAACCTATCGGGAGAAGTATTGTGCTAAGGCTCTCGTTGAATAAATATAGAGAGAGTATTAACTTGACCTATCGGCAACGGAAGTGAAGCACGGTGGGGACGGGGGCAGGTACTGTAGCTCCTCCTTGTAATATACATTGGTGTAGGGATTCGCGCGGCTATGTTAAATGAAGAATTTAATATTATTGCAAGAAAACTTACATATTGCAGTTTAAGGGTCAACTATGTACAATTAACAGCAACAACCTTGTAACTTCAACAGACAAAGTTACAGATTGTAGATGGGAAAGATGCCTCACTAGCGAATGTATATACTTCCTCCATATTTATTCCTACTTCCATGGTTCGTTTATTTAGCGAGATGAGACATTGATAAATACCAACATTAAAAAAATAAATTATACTAGTCAACTAGTCTATTACAGCACTCGACTGAGTTATTAACGAACTCTTTCGGGTACTGTAATAGCTTTGTTAGACGACGGAAAATAGAAAAAAGTACTTTTCATTTATACTTAAATTAAATACATTATAAACTTCGACGGTTTGTGTTAATAACAATTTTAAATGTGCAATTAACTTTATCAGAAAAATCTTGGAATAGAACCACAAGTTATATTAAATTTAAAAATTGTGTTTCAATAATAAGCTCATTTATAAATGACTTTTTTTAATTGGATATGGAAAAAATAAAATTTTATTAATTTACGAGCAAATAAATCGCGAGTTTTTTCTCTCTTTCGGAATTAGAATGTCACATTCTAGCACGCATATTGATGTTGAAGGAGCTTCATTCTTAAACGATTTTTGGTGATATTTTATTATTTGAGATTGTCATGACTGCAATAAGTATACTAACAACCTCTAACAACGGACCGGATTGGCGAAAAAACTGAACTATAGGTGGCTGGCCGGACGGTAGCAAGATGGCGGAGGAATAAGGAGAGTTCTCTCATTCCTTATTGCTGGCAATATGCATTTCAAAGTGCAAAGTATTTAATATGGAGAAAATTAACATAAAGTTAGGTGATATTTTTGAATACATTGCTTCTGCACGTCCTATAAAGGAAGGCGAAGTAATTTTTAAGATAGGACATGTATTGCTTTGTGGAATAATAGTTGATGGATCAAGTACAATACTGGAATCTTGTTTAAAAAACAGTCATTTGTGTGGAGATCCCCATATAATTAAAATATTATTAAAGGAGAATATAAATTATTGGAAAGCAAAATTTAGTTGTAGAGCAGGATTGGGAGGCAAATGCAAACATATTGTTGTAATTTTGTTGCATATAAACAGGTTAGTAAAAGTAAAAACTATTTTTATTGTTTTACAACAAAAGTTATCATTATTATTATCCTATTGATTTATTTGTTTGTACCGATTTGGAACAAGTAAGGGGAAAACTTGTTAAAAAGAATGATAAACAGTGCATAGTTTGGCTATAAAACTACAATTTTATCATCCTGTTTTAAAAAATAAAAAAATTGAATCGATTGGAGACGTCAAAACTATATGGGAAGAAAATTTCAAGATCATATTTTGTCACTTGGGATAAAATGTAAACTTACACTTTTTGACTTGTAATTACCGCATTGTGGCACTGAGCACTGTCTGACATTTACTGATCATTATTTAAATCTGAAAATGTAATATACACTATATATCTCACTTTCTTTTACAACAAATATGAATTAAACCTGTTTAAAATTACATACGTTTCAATGTATGCTATCAACGTTTCCTTATTCCTCTAGTTCACAAAACCGCCGCCAGACGTCACCCACTTTGAATTTTTCGCCAATAGAATAAAAAACTCAAATCACTGTTACCAATCTAATAATTCTATCAAAAATTTCGTTTACTGGAAATTGTCAAAAATATTTTTTTTATACAGAATGTCTCACAACTCGCGCCCCAGACGAAACTGACACTTGCCGATGACAATAGGTTGCCAACAAATAGAAGAAAATAATTTGCGGCTGCTTGCATAACGGAGTTACAAGACTTTTTAATCCACCAATCCCGGAAGGATATCTTGAGGTGTGATAATATTGTTACAAAATAAAACTGGTTGCTAGGTTTTAAAAATACTACTAGTGAGTTACAAAATTTGTTTGACTTACTCTAATTTTGACACTTTATAGTTGACTTTCCACAAGATTTCTATCCGGAAAACGTTCCGAATAGACTCGTGCTGCCTCTTCTGCGTTACGTCCACATTTTCCGAAAATTATAATCATTTCTAAGTAATCAGCGGCTGAATACATGGTAAGAATCTGCCTTTTTTATTCACCTTGTCAAATTTAATTTGATACTGACATTTTTCGAAAACTACAGTCGCCCACACATTTTAAAGAAGATTTGATTTGTATAAAACCCTAGTAACGTAAAATGGGCCCATCCATGTCTTCGATTTTTTAGAAATTACATATCGCATATGAATATTGAATATAAATAAATAAAAACGAAATAAAAATTGCTATATATATTTTTATTTTTATACCTATAATAATGTAATTAAAGTTTTTAGCTTAAAACGATCGCCATGTTGTGACGTCAGCGTCATTACAGTCGGCCAGTTACCTTGAGAAAATGTCACTGTACAGTGGACCATGCATATTTTGCTCATTAATTCGCGATTGGCTTTACACATACTCTAACACGCACATATTTAATATATCCGAGTAATTTTTTATTAAGATCAAAAGAAAATTTACTTATTAAATAATTAAAATTATAATTTATGTTTTAATTATTGTAATCTCAATACTTGTCATTTTTGTAATCATTAAGTAAATAGAAATGTAAATGTTGGATTATGAACTATGCTTTGATTATTGTAATCAATACTGTCATTGTTGTATTTAATTATAAATAGAAAATAGTTTAAATACTATTTTAATTATAATAATGCCACTTGGTGAGTATAATAACCTGCAATATTATAATAAAGAAAGTCTTAAAGGCACATTAATTAAAGCGAATGTTTAATCTAATTATGAAAACGAGCAAAAATTATTAATTTTATTTATCTATATTACCATTATTAATGGTAACGTATGTCGGTTCTCTCTACTTACCACGGAATGACACTAACGTCACAACTTTCGCGCCAAAACTTTAATAATTATTTTAGGCGATATTAAGCATAATTTCAAGAAAACAAAAATACGGAATTTCTATTTTTAAATTCTTCATAACATAAAAAATTCAAAAAAAGTTGGACGGGCCCATTACGGCAAACAAACGTTAAAGGTGTAGGTCTCTGATTAGTCAATTTTAAGACGTCTTTTCTCGAATATCTTTTAAGCTAGATTTTTTTTCTTCGAAATTACACATCCGTGTGCAGTCTCGTGTTTCCTCATTCGCTCTGGGGCGCGAGTTGTGAGACAGCCTGTGTATATAAAGAACGAATATAAAAGACAGCCTCAAAAGAGAAAATAGTATAAAACACACGCCGCTGCGCGCTTGTGAACGAATTTGTTACTCATGGTAGGATTTGCAGCCTTCTGCAACTTATGTTTTAATATACTCCTTGCATAAAAAATAACTATTAGTTCAATAAATTTTATCCAACGTTTTTTGATCCCGTTAATATTGTACGATTTTTTTTTATTATACAAAATAAGCGATTATTTTGTCGTGTAGGTCTTCAGATAGTGGGCCGTAATAGTGGGTCTTTTTCGATTGTTTTTTCGCTTCATGTTAAGTCCTGGAGTTCAGATTTCATCAACTGATGCAAAATGATGCAATAGTTATTTACGTTATAAGGCTGGCAAGTGAGTTATTACGGTACGAATGAGAAGTTTACGGACGAGGCGATGAAGGAAGCCAAGTCAGGAATTTCGAAATGAGTACCGTAATACTACTTCACGGCCATACGACGTACATTTTATTACATATACTGTCACGTGTTTTAAAAATTTATATTAATTCAAACTTGTCTGTGTAATTTACGTCACATCATATTTGAATTTGTGACAATTGAATTCGAGCCCGGGAAATGGAACATTACAGTACCGGGGCCGGGAAATGTTGCCTGGAAATATTTCCCGGCTCCGGTAGAGTAATATTCCATTTCCCGGACTCAAATTAGCAATATAAAGTAGTACATAGTGGGCAGTATGAAGTAAAAATTCCTATGGACTGTAAAACAGCTTTAAACCGTGCTTAGAAGAGTTCACTCATTTTAATTATAATTACTATAGTCAAACACAAAATGTTAAATAAACAGATGTGGCCAACACAATAATATCAATCAGTGTGCGTATTTTTTTTTTATTATTCCATGGCACCTCTGATTTGATAATCAGTTAAACTTTTTCCGAAATAGAATTTATATTTTCTGGAATTAAAGTCGAAAAAGTATAGATGCAGATTTTTTTTCTGTTCAAAAATCTAACTGTTTAGCCAAAAAATAGTTAGGGGCGACCGTATGTATATGAACATTTCAAAATTAATTGACCATGGTGAGTCTTCCCATGCACTTTCATGTATGTAAAAATTGGTATGTAGTCCAAGAAGTTGCTATTAAATATATATATATATATATATATATATATATATATATATATATATATATATATATATATATATATATATATATATATATATATATATATATATTGTAGCGGCCTATCTTTCATTTTGCACGAACTTATCGAACAGTTTTCGTAAATTTGATTGTTACATTCGTTTGATAAAATAGTGCGATTCAGTGTGTTTAAAAGCAGTGAATGAAACAAAAAAATAATAATAATAAGTAAAAACTTTAATTAACAATACAAAATATATACAAAAGATACAGTATTACTATTACATTTAAATTAGTAGTAAAGTAATAATTAGTGTAGATGCTACACTGCGACAACTCATTACCTACGCGTGTTGCATGAGAACTACGATTAGTGTTTAAAAAATAGTTCTCTTATACAAAAAGTTATAGTGCGGACACAACCAGCAAAATTAACTAACTAGGCAATGACGTAAATGATTACATACAAAAAGTGACTTTTCGCGAACAATATGATTTATTAAAAAAATAAACAAATATATTGCTCGCAAAATCACTTAATAATAATGATTAATAACTTAAAGTCGGACAAATTTTTAATCCAATAGAATAAAGATTTAGATATGGAAGATTGCAAGATTTCTAATTAATGATATGCAGTTTATGCATATTTGGTAAAAAATCACTACATTCTACTCAAATGTAAAAATATTTCTTATTTGGCAGTACACATTTGTACTATATTATTAAACAATTCCGCTACTCCGTTCAAACAAGTTCAAACTGTCATAGACAAACATAACCCTCCTGTTATTTGTCCGCTTTAAGTGTGTAATTCAGCGTTATTTTGGCGTGTTTGCATAAGTGCGTTGGTGAAACTAGCGGGTGACCGGCTCTCGGTCCCGAGGCGGTGGACTGCGGTACTTGGCGCGGATGTGCAGGTATTTGGCCGAGCTTGGAGGCCGGTCGGGTGTGAGTGACTCTCTGGACACGACTTTCACCTGGCAAGGATCGTGGCGAAGCAGAAAGTGGTCGAGAGTGTCCCAGCCGCCGCCAACGCGGACCATCATATGTCGGCCCTTCAACAACTAAGCAAAGGTAGGAAGATTATTTAATTGTTGTGATATTGTGCTATGTTAGATATGTATGGGGATATGTACATTTTGTAAATGATATACAAAATAAAGCATAGAGTGATTTAAATGTCAAACAAATAATTAAATATTATAATCAAATATAAAATAAATGTATGTTTAATAACCTTAAAATTGACATTGTTGCTAATAAAATGAACGACAACAAAATGCAAATTTGTTTACTACTAATACACAACAGTTTAACAATTAATATTCTGTTTATCTGATGTTCAAAGATCAAATTTTTTCCGATTTTAAATTTTATAAGTAAATAAATTTTCCGATAACAAATAAGAGTGCTCTCAAAAATTACGAAACGCTCTACCCAGAAAGTTATGTATGTAAATGAACGTTTTTATAAAAATATATCTATAATACATTTGTGGAGCAAAAATATGAATTCCACTTATTTTGTGACAAAGTTTTAAGTATTTTATATAAGTGAATTGTAATATATAGCCTTTACAGGGCTCAATCTCAACTGTCGTAAGGGACTTGAAATATATACATTTTTTTGTAACAAGTGCGGGAAATTAGTGTTTGTGAAACGAACGCGTTTTCAAAACGAGCGTAGAGTTTTTAAATTTGCATGGAATTTCAGAATCAAGTTTTCCGCATGTGTTGCAAACAATATATTTACTGTAATCAGCCACAAAATAAGAAAAATGATTATGAAATGTATTCAAAATTTTTTTTTTATCTTTACTTGGGCGGCTATGCATGGTATTTTTATGCGATTATGGTTATTACTTTTATAAAAACAAAAATCTCATGTTTTAATTATTTCCCGCACTCATTTTGAGTCTGAGAACACTTATTTCCCTCAGGATTATAGAAAAATAAATAAAAGTCCTGTTATACTATTACAGTGAAAGCCCTGTAATAATTTTGCTAATAAACTCTGTTAAACGGACTTTCGTCTTAAAGTTGACGGACAAACTTTACTTGCCATTTTTACTCTGAAACCTCTTTTATAAGGACACATATAGCTTTAATATACTGACACAAAATGTGTTCATGTTGTCGACTATTCTGTGAATCCACTGTCTTTATAAATCCGATGAATTCATTTTACTGCTGACAGTGATCAAAATGAAGAAAAAGTTGATAATCTAAACATACACGATAAAGAAAAGCTTTAATATCCGTGCACTAAAATCGTTTTAAAATTGAAAAAATTAAAGTTCGAGACATATTAAAGAAAAAATAAAAAAGAATGGCGTATGTGACCAAATTTTGATTTTTACATTTTACATTTATACATATTCTTCGTAGTTTACGAGAAAATAAGTATTTAAAAAATGGCGAAGGGATATGTGACGTCATGGTAGGATCGTGGAAGATAGACTGGGAAGGAAAGATATGGTTATAGTATAGCCTGATGTCACCATACCATAACCTACCACAACATAATCGCGACGCTGATCCATAACTATTTCTTTCCCTCCCAGTCTATCTGTTTTCTTCAACGATCCTACCATGATGACGTCACATATCTCTTCTCCAAGTAAATTTATCCTGTCTTTTATAAAATCGGGGGTCAGACGGAAAATGAAAGCTTCCACTGTATAACAATAAATAAAAATAGGAAAAAATTAAATGCTTCAATTAGTCAACATTGTTGAGGGTACAGTTTTAAAAGGGGCAAAGCGTCTTCTTGATGGATTTACTGATCGATCTTACCCTAATGAAAACATTTCTCCCAGCGATGTTGTACTTGCCCTCGCCAACTTTCTTCACCTTGAGTTTCGAGCATTTCCCGTTCGCACAATTACAGTTTCGCTGCATCAATCGAGTTGCATGTTGAACCTGAAACACAAACCATAGGGATGGGGTGAATGGTAAAATAATAAAACTTGAGACACGTATCGTGAATCGAGGATTCTGATTTTTGCTGT
Source organism: Harpalus rubripes (assembly GCA_963082715.1). Taxonomy (NCBI): domain Eukaryota; kingdom Metazoa; phylum Arthropoda; class Insecta; order Coleoptera; family Carabidae; genus Harpalus; species Harpalus rubripes. The sequence continues at coordinate 29,723,560 of OY720454.1, forward strand.
CCCGGATAAGACAGAGTGGTACCGGAGCGCTAAACGCGTGATACGTTACAGTTTATCCTGTCAGAGATTTATAGCCAAATATTATCCAGAGCATGACATTATTTTTAGGGATTTGACAAATGGTGCTCTGTTGCTAAATGATACTTTGGAACGCATCAGACGGTTGACATTTAAAGACCAATCCGTAGAATTAAATTGGGGTGTAGCCTTGAATTACAAATTCGCAACGGCACGAACGATTCGGTTACAATATTTATTATTGATTTTGGATTTTATGGACGGATTATTTCATATCGCGACTCTGATTTTCATTAAGCAGAAATGGAACGTAACAATTTATAAATAAATTTTATATTATAATTAAGAGCGAATTCAGTAAAGAAAAGTGCACTTATAATTGAAAAGCTTTTGGCAAAAACAAACAATCCATTTTTTTGAATTAAAAAAAACTAACTTCCTTACTGTTAAAGATTTCTGTAACTTAAGTCAGGATCATGTTTAAATTTTTTTTACTAGATGTTAAGAAATGGAAAAATAAACATTGATAAGCAATTTACATATTAATTAATAATTTTTATCTATCATCGTGGGGTAAAGTTTTACCATATCCCACTCAGTTTACATAATAGTCTTGTTATCCCAATGAATGCGATAATGAAGATGTAGTGTGGTAATAATTTCCTTATTGCACTCAATGGGATAACAAAGCTATTACATATCGAAAATGAGTACGATATAGTATACGGTGATACATATAATTTTGTACGATATTAGTGGGATAATTAACTTGTGACTAAGATAGATGTCGCTGCATGTAACTCAAAATTAAAATTGGATTACGGTTGTTTTCGCCAAAACTTCCTCAATTATTTGGTCAGTTTCTGGGCTCGGGGTAGTCACTGACCGTAATTATGGAATCAAAGAAGCAAATGGGCTATAAATGTTATTACGGGGATATGTATTTAAAAATGTAGATTATTATTTGAGAGTGGAGGGGTATCGTACATCGACTAAAATGATAAATGTGGGTGAAAGACTGTGTGCCGAGCCATACGTTCTGTTTATTTTTTAACAATTAAACATTATTTTCAATTTAATAATAACTAAGTATATACATCGTGTTTGAGCGGTTCATAATTGTAAAAATAAAATATGCATTTGACGTAACTTGAATCTTGAAAATTATTTCCAATTTTCATGAAAAATTTGAGATCCTATGTGGTGACGACTGGCAAAGGACCTGATATATTTACTGAAATCTGCGAATAAAAATAAATTGGCACACCCAGCAATGACAAATAAGCTGTTATTTAAATTAAGTAATTAATAATAATATACATAGTAAATATTGTGAAAATTCATGAACCCCCACTCCCACTGAGACTTGAATCTATGACCTTTCTACTCGAATATCCAGTAGGATGCTCTGTCACATGAGATACAAAGTCCCCTTGAATTTAGTGAATTCTTCACTTGGTTTTTGCTAAAGAGTACACCCTTCTACAGTAAAAATGCAGAAAAAAGACTTTATAAAAATAAATATAACTTGTAGAAATTATTGAGTATTTATTTTTTAAAAAAGAAGATAAAAATAAATACTAGTATAAAGAAATGTATACCTATATTAATGAAATTTAAAATTATGTCTAAGTCAACCCTTATTCCTTTTACGGAATATAAAATTATTTGAAATAATCAGTAGTGCCAAGGTATGATACGAAAATCAACTACAAACTACTACTACTTATTACCCATTGTTGGGTGTGCCAATCTGTTGTGTATACAGATATCCGTAATGATGAACTACTTGCACCGCACGGGCGCTTACCAGGCGTGACCCCACGGGCATTCATTGCTGGCGTGGAGAGTGCACAACAGTGGTTAATTTTGTGCTATTTAAAATTCGAAATATTTGGCGTCGATCGGGATCGAAAATAAAACATATTTATTCAAAATCTTTATAACACCAGATTTTTCCTTTGACAAGGTACAACTAGTTTTCTGAAAGTGAGCTGTCACTAGTTGACACATTTCGACATCAATTTTTGGCAGAATTACTAACATTAACAGATGTAAACAACTTTAGTCAGTAGGCGAAGTAAAATTAAAGGAATGACGTCAGATAAAATTAATTAAATTTATAAAATATATATTTGAAAAGCTATACACATTTGGAACGTGCAACAAACGCTAAAATTCATTTTATTCAATCTTTCAGAAAAAAAATAAATTGAAAAATGAGTACCGGACTCCATTATTTCAACTAATTTTATATTCTGTAAAAAGAATAAGGATTGAAACCCAATAATTTATATTTAATTTTATAAGGTTTTTTCAGGTTGATGACGTGCGTCTTTTAGTCTTCTGGTTATTCATTTTACAGTTTTAATATAATAATTTTTGTCTTTCGTATAATTCCTACACCTTAATATTTTCCAAAAAATACCTTATATGTTTCGTAATACCTATAGAATATCTTTAGATCTTTGGATAACTAGTTTTTGAAATATTTTTTTCGTAGTACCAAATTTGCCCTAAAGTACTAGAAAATTAATAACAAGAAAATAATATTTCTCCATTCAATTACTTGTGCCCGGTTGCACAAACGTCATCAAAACGAACAAATTCGAATCAGTTTCCTTGTTCTTATGATATTTAAATCATTGCTGTCAAAAAATCGCCTTGCATTTGTTCGTTTTGATGCGTTGATGAACGTTTCTGCAACCGGGCATTAGTATTGTTCTGTATTTAGTTATTTCTTTATTTGCCATTAGCTATATTTTAACCGGTAGGAAAATATTTTTTACTGAAGAATAACAATATTATCTTACTAGTTCCATTTCAAATACACCCATTCCATTTCTTTTATTACAAAATTCTACCACAATCTACAAAGAAAATTCCAAACTTTTATTAAAAATCCTCAACATTATTTCCTTCTTACCCTGCGATCGAGTTCTGTAAGAGTATCCCCCCTGCCTCCTATCTCACCCTCGATGTCGAGGTCAGGGTCTTCACCGCTTCCTCGCGACCAGTCATCCTCGGTGGTGTCGCTAGGTACCCCATCGCTGGCACCGCTAGCCACCACGACTGGGAGACTGGAGCGAGTGTCGCCACCTCCTCCAATCGGTTCTGGAGAGAGGAGGAGTGAACGCTGTGGAGGAGTGTTCCAGCGGGTGTAGCTTCCGGATGATATGGCTGATGATGAGCTACGAAAGATTCATTTTATTTATTTATTATCAGAAAGAAGAGTTTTTTTTTAATGAAATATAATAATGATATTTAGTTACGCCTGGCATTTTCATCTCTTTTGTAGTCAATGAAATTAAAAATATAGCATCGATATTGCAGCATAGGTAAGTTGTAAAAGTTACACATGTCAATTTTTTTATACAACATATTTTTTATAACTGACAGTAAAGTTAAAAGAAAGTTTAACTAGAAATGTAAATACCGGGCCTCAAATTTAAGCAGCAAATTGAATGGTATTTTTTAATGCGCTTTTGTTTCCAAATGTTCTCAAACAACCTTGCAGATGTCGTTAGTGGTCCATTCGGAGATTTATTTAGAGAGCGTAAAGTATAGATGTGGGCCTTAGACCAGGAATAGAGGGGAGACAAGGCATAGTCACTCGTATGTTTCCAAATCTTCTGAGCGATTTTGAACCTTATTGCAATTTCAGAATCAGCCGCAAAAGGCTAGTCAACCAGTTAAATACTGCTATGTTACAGTTGGCCAAATCTAAATAAATACTTGATTATCCATAACTACAATAGTGAAAGTAGATGCTTACTAATGAATATTAATAAAGAAATAAAATGATATAATTGAAATACTTCGGAAATAAGGGGGTTTTTGTTTTAACAGCTCGTCGCTCATATGAAATCCATATATATTATTTTTATTGGCAACTCAAAGACGGCCTATAAATATATAACGAATACCCAGTTAGGGGCGTAGCCTACTACCAATGGCAGTAGAGAAATTCAAATAGCGGAGGCGTGGCTATCAGTCCAGCAGTGCAATTCTCAAACAGTTTTTATTTGAATATAAATATTTTGCATTAAACAATAATTTAAATACCTTTCCAATTATAAATCATGTAGACTTTTCAGTATAATAATATTCATTTATTTTTTATAAATATAATTTATAAATAGCATACAGGCTGTCCCAGATTTAAACGGCATAACTTCAACCATGGATTAAACACGTAAAAATAAGGTGACAAGTTCATTTGAGAAAATATCCGTAGATGCTTAGTTTCAGAGATATTCATGTTTTTCTCATTAGCGCAACGCTACTTTAAATAATCAACTTCATAATGAAATATGAAACATTATCTTATTAACTTGTGACATAATAATTACATTCATTATAAATGATTTGGTTATTATTTAATTTCACTACAAAATTTAGTTTATCTGCATTGGATGTCAGTGAAAATATGAAAATTATCAATGATTTCAAACACATTTATTATTTACAATAAATCAATAACGTATCATTTTTTTACAACATTTGTTGAAAATGTGCACCTGCTGCAAGCAAATAGGCACGACAACGATCTGCCACTGCACTGGTTGCTGCGTGACATTGCTCGGGAGATATGGTTTGGCAAACTTGAATAATTTTTCCGCGTAGTGTCGAAATTATCTATCGGTTCATCATAAACTCTTTCTTTTATGGCACCCCAAGCAAAAAAATCTAAAGGTGTTAGATCAGGCGAACGTGCTGGCCACGGTACAGGTCCTCCGCGACCAATCCACCGTTGTGGATAGTGTAAATTTAACCACTCCCTTGGTTGTCTCCCATAATGTGCAGGGCAGCCATCCAGTTGTAGCCAAGAATTTCGTCTTACTGCTTATTATATCACAACTTATTAAGATAATATTTGATAATTCGTTATGAAGTTCATTATTTAGAGTAACACTGCTCCAATAAGAAAAACGTGAATATCTCTGAAACAAAGCATCTACGGACATTTGCTCAAATGAACTTGTCACCTTATTTTTACGTGTTTAATCCATGGTTAAAGATATGCCGTTTAAATCTAGGAAACCCTGTATATTTCAATCACATTTAGGTCCACGAAGAGAATAGTTTGATATAAAAACATATTCATGACGTCACATCTATATTTTCAAATTTCGGAGGAATATAACTCGCTTATTAATAAGACCTATTGTGACTAAACTTTAATAAAATATTTATAGAAATTAAACTGCTCCAATTTTATTACAATTGTAATGATTAAAATAGAAACTTACAAAAACTAGGTACCGAACATGGAGGTAGGAATAAATAAGGAGGGAGCAAGTGGCTGTAAAAGTGAAGCTATTTCCCCCACTCCAGGCCGGGCCTATCTGTCAACCTTTCTTTGACCTTAACACCCAACCATTATGTTTAGCTTGTTTACCCTTGTGCTGTATCGTTTTTAGAGTGTTGAGTTTGTTCTTCGTTTTTTTACTTGTTAAGTGTTTTACTTTATAATAAGTACAGTACAGGGTGTAAATCGAAAAGTGAAACATAGGGGTTTAACATGGGAAATAAATTTTTCTTTGCGCAAACGTTACCTAATTATTTTGTGCAAAAATACTTCAAATAAAAGTTATAGAGATTTAAATGCAGCATCTAAATCATGTGAAACGATTATTTTATCTCTTCATATTTTGTTGTTCAAATAAACCTATATCAGCCAGATTGTTCGTTTTTCATAGAATTTAGAATAATATTATCAAAATATACATTTTTTATAATATTTTTAAAGGCGGGCCGACATCTAAGGTCATTTGCTGCCTGTATCTAATATAATTATGAATATGGTTTGTGCATTTCAATGCGTTTTATTAATTAAATAAAAATATTTGATCAAAACACGTGCGTTTTTAATGTTACAAAATTTAATTAAATAAATTCAATAAGTAAAATGTATATAAAAATAATTTAATATCATATTTCAATAAATAAATACAACACATTTCTTTCAGTATTAATAGTTTTATAAAATTTTAGATGAACGAATAATGCAATTTTGTTTAAAAATTGCCGCGCTTATCCCCTCTCTAGGCAGGGCCAACAGCTGTGTTCGTCCGTCCCCACTATGTTTCATTCCCCTGGCCCACAATTTAACCTCATGCTCCCTCCTTTCTATTCCTACCTCCATGGTACCGAATGAGCAAATAATTTAAGGTTATAAATTACATATAGAAATATATATTTATGATGTTTACAATAAAAATAAATACGCAGCGAAGTACAAACATTTGTATTACAAAAATTAGTTTAATTGTTATAATATTCTAATACATAAATAAAAGTGAAACCAAAAATGTGTACTTCAAATAATTATATTTGTCATACTGGTTTCTAAAGCATCGTTTTTTGAACGCTTTATAAAACAAAAATTGAAACATTAAATTTTACCTCCACACCGAATCTTTTATATATTTGGCATTAAATTGTTCTTCACCTCAGCAGCTTTGTGCAAAATATATTTTTTTTATCAATTATAACAAAAATAAAACCAGAAAAATTAAATTTAAAATCTTTCGAAATTTTGCTAGAATTTTCGAACAATTGCACTTATGCCCATATTCATAAACACTCGTAAAGTTTCAAAACGGCTCCTTAAAATTTTTGACAAATAGAATCAAACTTGACAATTTAAATTTCGATTTTTCTGTCAGTGTCGACTGTTTTTACTGGATAAAAATTATAATTATACCGACCCGCAAATTTTTTTACGAGTGTTATGAATATGGGCATTAGTCTACTTCTACGAAACTTACTGCTATAAATTGCTGCATATTACTTAAAAAAGTAAATATATTACAAAATATCCTAGATGTAGCACATTGTTGTTCCCATACAAACTCACAGATGTCGTTGGAGATCCAATCGGGAGTTTTATTTATGAGAATTCGATCAAAAAGAGTGATTTTATTGCAAAATATTAAAAATTCATTTTTGGTTCCGTCTGTGTCAATTTCTTATTCTTACCTGCTATGTCTCATCTTATCTCCAGCCCTTTGGTACCCCTGATTAGGCGACGGAGATGCTTGGAATTGCCAAGAGAGTAGTGAGCTATGTGACAAGCCAGAATCCGAGTGTGCTCCATTTTCTTCTTCAAGTTCTAGTTCTTTCTCTAGCTGCACTAGACCTGGGGGATCTACTCCGTAGCGAGTAGCTAAACGGGCCAGCTCCAGGAGGCAGAGAATTACTTGGCGGGGGTTGTTATGCAAAACTAGAGAGAGACACACACCAAAAAAATTATTTCCAAGCAATAAAACATACCTTTTCGAACTTAACTGATAACCATCAGAGTGAACCGTGAACCTAGCAGCCGATTCGATTTACAGCAAGTGTTGCCTGGCCCTGTCGGTGAATGTACTAGGGACATCAAAAGTGTTGTCGATTTATGAAAAACAAGAAAATAATGAAATATTCGTATATTTTTGTCTGTAACGTATATATTATAAAAAAATAAATTCATATACTAATCATTGATATAAAATAATATGTTTATTTTGATTTTGGGTAGACAATACAATTGTACTGATTTATTTATATAAGTTTTGAGAAAAGGTTATGAATGACAACATTTTGGTGACCCGAGTTCGATCCCGGCCAGTGCAGACTTGTAATCGCACAAACGTGATCCCTGTGGTGCACTCTGCACATCAGCTTTGAGTGCCCGTGAGGTGACGCCCGGTAAGCGCCCACAAGGTAAAAATATTTCATTACCGATGTCTACATGTATTGTAGATAATGGCACACCCAGTAATAGGTAATATGTCGTGATGATATATTTATTTATTTTATATTTATTTAGGAGATTAATGCCTATATTCATAAACACTCGTAAAGTTTCAAAACGGCTCATCATAATTTTTTACAAATAGAATCAAATACGACATATTACATTTCGATTTTTATATCAACGTCGACTTTTTTATTGGGTAAAAATTTTAACGAAGCCTTTAAAAAAATTACAAGTATTTATGAATATGGGCATAAGACACAAAAGGAATGTTTTCTAAGTTTCTCGCTATTTTGTTATTTTCTAAGAATATTACCTTATTGATATAAACGATATTGTTGAGTGAATAATACATATATCCTTAATGTTATTCACCACAAACGTTTAATTTATTCAGGGGACTCCGGGTAGTCCTTTTATTTATAATTTCTAAGTTTCTCGAAATTTTGTTATTATGTTCAGGATAATAATAATCCTGATAAAATCATACTTTTTACGGTGAACAGTACATACACCCTGAACATTATAAAGTACAAATGAAAAATTTATTCATTAACATTATTTTCAGGATAGAAGAAATCCTGATAAAATCATATTTTGTAGGGTGAACAGTATATACACCCTATAATGTTAAAATTGCGAGAAACTAGGAAAATAATTATTTCGTAATATTTAAATTAAAAGAACTCCCCCTAATCCCCTGAATAAATTTTTCATTTGTTCTTTATAGGTAATGTTCAGGGTGTATGTACTGTTCACAATGCAAAGTATGATTTTATCAGGATTATTATTATCCTGAACATAATAACAAAATTTCGAGAAACTTAGAAATTATAAATAAAAGGACTACCCGGGTCCCCTGAATAAATTAAACGTTTGTGGTGAATAACATTAAGGATATATGTACTATTCACTGAACACAATATCGTTTTTCTTCAAGCGGATTATAATATGCATATTATGCTACTGTACACACGCTGTAGAAGATATTCATTGTCTTACTAGTACAAAAATGATGTTATTGTTGTACTAGTAAAAAAATGTTAGTTTCTTAGTTCACCGCTGGCGGCGGCAGTAGCCACAGCAACACAGATCATATTAAAAATTGTTATTTGACAGTTGAATCGTTTGTGTTTTGTAGTGTACACAGCCAGCTTTGACTAAAATTGCAAATTTCACAAATAAAAAAATTCCAAAAAAATGTCAAAAAATTATTTGAAACACTTGAAGAAAAAATAGTATATGTCATTCGGAGTAGAACGCTTTTTTTGTGTTTTACCCAGCTTGCCAGGCCTCGGCTAGCGCCTCGGCCGCAATAGGTGGGTTCAACACAAAAAGACCGCTTTCTACTCCTAATAACATAATATACTATTTATCAAGGTAATATTCTTAGAAAATAACAAAATAGCGAGAAACTTAGAAAACATTCCTTTCGTGTCTTATGCCCATATTCATAAATACTTGTAAATTTTTTACCCAATAATAAAAGTTGACATTGATATAAAAATCGAAATGTAATTTGTCATTTGATTCTATTTGTAAAAAATTACGACGAGCCATTTTGAAACTTTACGAGTGTTTATGAATATGGGCATTAATCTCCTAAATAAATATAAAATAAAAATATCATCACAACATATTACCCATTACTGGGTCGCCATTATCTACAATGCATGTAGACATCGGTAATGAAATATTTTTACCTTGTGGGCGCTTACCGGGCCTCACCTCACGGGCACTCATAGCTGGTGTGGAGAGTGCACCACAGGGATCACTTTTGTGCGATTACAAGTCTGCACTGGCCGGGATCGAACACGGGTCACCAAAATGTTGTCATTCATAACCTTTTCTCAAAACTTATATAAATAAATCAATTGTGTTGTCTACCCAAAATCAAAATAAATGTATTATTTTATATCAATTATTAGTATATGAATTTATTTTTTTATAATATATACGTTACAGACAAAAAAAAAATACGAATATTTCATTATTTTCTTGTTTTTCATAAATCGACAACACTTTTGATGTCCCTAGTACATTCGCCGCCAGTGCTACGCAAGACTTGCTGTAAATCGAATCGGCTGCTAGATTCACTCTGATCCGATAACCGGTCCCTTTAATTGTGAATTCTATACATAAATTATAAAGTAATAATTATGTAATAACAATAATATTATCGTGGAATAAAATAAAAAAGCAAGGGCAACAATATTAAAACAAATTAATGTAAAAACTATCATTTTACAGTTGGTTTTTACGTTATTATAAATATTAAATATTATTCTTTGTACGATCTGATTGCATTTTTATCTTCATATTCAACGTAATTAGAAATAAAAAAATATAAATAAATTAAGTTTCATAAATCTTGTAACTTATGCTGATTCAGCATGTAAATATTTAGGATGATAACACGATAACAGACACCAATGTTAAGTACAATTTACGTAATATGTTCGTGAAATAATTTTACTGGTAACATTTAAATCTTTTGCAAGAAATGTTCTGTATCTTATTTATATAAAATTTATAGAATTGACGCAAGGTAGGTTACCTAATGTTGTAGGCCTTATCAGATTTTTTATAAATAAATTGATATAAAAACGCTATAAAAACAAACTAGAAAATAATATGTTAGAATTAGTGTTAAATAATTTGTTAAAATGTCTGTTTTGTGTGATTTTTCTTGAGATTGAGATTAATTTATCGATTATTGATTTTCCGTGCGAGAAATTTTCTGGCAATCAATATTTCCGGAATTAATTAACCGGCGATAAATTTTGTTAGTTAACAAATTATAGGCGATAATTGCGATCATTTTTTCGCGATCAGTTTTGTTGCGACAACTTCCTGGACGCGAATATTTTGAGATCTTGATTAAATAAGCAATTAGCTAGTCTTCATAATAAAGAATATGACCATTAGGATGAATAAGAATAACTGATTAAGAGTGACTCGCAAACAGTTGACTATTTTTTTTCTCTGTCAATCGTTTATGGATTATTTTAGAGAAAAATACCCATATATATATATATATATATATATATATATATCAATGTTTGAACATAAATGATTAATGATTGTCAGAAAAAAACAATGCTAGTCAACTGCTCGTTAATCAGCCTTAATCAGCTGTTCATACTAACGGTCTATACTCTATATTATTACTAGTACTTACAACATTACGATAGTTAGGTGTCTAGATAATCGCAAGTTTAGTCGAGAGTTCAGAATACCAGAATATATATACCGGGTGGCGCTCGATATCCGTTACGTATGCATTTAACATGGAAAAACCATTTTTCCTACCGTGTTGCTCCCCAAATTATTTTAGAAAAATAATCTTCAAATAAAAGTTTTAGAATATAAAATTCTGCATGTAAATGAATAAACAAAATTCATTTCGTATGTTTAGTAACTCCAGAAATTGAATATGAACATTTTGAAAATTTCAGTTTAATAGTGCTAGCCATGGAATTAAAACAAAAAAAGACAAACAAATGTGATGATTTAAATGTCAAATATTGTGATTTTTTGTCAAGAAAAATGAGTATTTGAACAGTATAGAAGAATGGGAGCGTTTGGGCAAAGCTTATCGTAGATGGCAGCAACGGACTAGCGTACGACGCCCGGGAATATTTGAATTGGTATCATCAAAGTTACAACTTTATAACACGTGAACTATTCAAAATATATTATTATTGAATATTATCTTTTCACTTTAATTAGTTTGTAATAATTCATTTTGTACCTTCGTTTGTTTATGTACAATCTTTTGTTGTGAGATTATTTAAAAAATTTGAGAATGTCGGATAAAGATAATTATAATTTGTGGAAATTAGAAACTCTGAAAACTGAAATGAAGTTGCCGTGGTGCGAGTGTACGAGGGAGAAAAACTGATTTAATTTAGAGGCAGGTCGGTGAAATTTAATTGAATTTTTTTTTTGTTTTGTTTGTTTTGTACTTCGGAGAAAATATTATTGGGACTGCACCTTTTCTCAAAATTCTCCTCGTATTACGTATTCCTGAAAATTTGATTTACAAATAATTAACATACACAAGTTTTAGATATTTATAAGTTTTACGAAAATCTTACCAGTATCATAACTTTCTGAGAGGAAATCTATTTTCTCAAAATGCTGAGAACGAACAAATGGCGAGTTTGTAGCATATTTTTTTAATTTTAATTCGTCTAACCATAACTTTCTTTCTATTTTATCTTTCGGCAAACGATGCATGTTTGTTTTACTTTTAAAAACACAATAGAACGCATTTTTATTTATGGACCTAACCCTGCTACTTGTGTTGGCGCGAACTATCAATTTTCTTAACAAATTCTGCAAATTTAGTTACACTTTATGCTAGCGCGCTATACTACGTGTACGTATTTCACTACACACTTCCAGAAAATACGCTAGTCCAGTGCTGCCATTAATTCGGACAATAGCCACCAAACACTCCCATTAAATTATTATGCTTAAGAATTTTACGTTGTGATAATTGTATTAAATAATAAAAAGTAAATTAAATTTTATGACAGATGATAAACAGACGTTTTTTGTTAAGGTTTTTGTTAATTCCATGGCTATCACTACGTTTTAGATTTTCGACATTTTTATACCTAATTTCTGCTGTTAAAAAGCATGCAAAATTAATTTTGCTTATTGCTTCAGATGCAAAATTTTATGTTTTACAACTTTTATATGAAGATTTTTTTTCTAAAATAATTTGGGGAGCAATGCGCTAGGAAAAAGGTTTTTCCATATTAAGGGCCGGTATTTCCAAGTCCGGATAAATTGTGGAATAATAAACCATAGAATAAATTTACTCTTAGAATAAATTTCGGGATAAGTTAAAATTTGTATTTTCAATGTTTTTATTCCATGGATTGTTATTCCAAAGTTAAAATGTTATGTGGCTAACACATAACGTAATTGTCACTGTCAATCTAATAAAAAATTGGAAAACTGACAGATTGATAACAATTTATAATTTGATTGCGGTTGAAGAATGTAATAATATGTAGAAAGGAAGTAAAATAAGAAAGAAATTGTAATTTCTTTAACATTGAAATGAAAATATTAATTGACATAGTTCTTGTGGGGCACTTTCCATTGCAACCATGAGTGCCCGTGAGGTGACTTCTGGTACGAATATGTCATTGTCTTGACCGATATCTGCGTATAAATCAGATTAGTACGCCCAGAAATGGGTAATATACCGTGTAGTTCTTGATTTTAAACATAATGGCTCGTACCACGATCACGGTTTTAACTAAAACGCTGTTTTAAGAAATGTCAAATTCAAATTTCAATTTTTACCTTTGCCCTTATGTTTAAAGAACGATTTTTTAAAAAATATTTCTTTGAATACAAACTATGTTCTGCTTTAAAATCATACTTTGATAAATTTGATATTATTTATTATAATTATTAAATAATGAAATTTGACATTTCTTAAAACCGTGTTTAAGTTAAAACCGTGATCGTGGTACGAGCCATAGTGGAGAATAGAAAAACCAATGAAGTAGGAATTCATGATAAAAATGTAATTTGGAAGAATATTGAACAAATTTTCAAATTGTAGTTATACGTATTCCTGCTTAGACCAATTGTAATCGTTTGTTGCATAGAATCGCAGTGCTATTCGTCTATTAATAATGATTTCTACATAAATAATTTGAATTTAGCATGTCAAATAAATTACTTACTTTTCTGAACTGTGTAATAAAAGCTGAATTTGATGTAGTATCAGGTGCAAAGTATTTTTAGATAAGTAAAAACGATTTAAAAAATCCATATTATTCCAATTATTTAAATTTATTTACTAATTTCGTGTCCAAACTATACAATACTCGTATAATAGATATATAATATACAATATAAGCATAAGGTGCCTAGGTAAGTGTATAATCACATATGGCGTTCGATTGGTATGAACGTTTATTTGCTCTAAAAATTATTTTCATTCTTTCCTGCGCTTTTCGGTTAGTTCTTTTGATTATCCATGAAGTATGTGCAATAATTATAAGGATTGTACAAAGGCAAGAAGCAAGTGGTATGGTTTATCTTGGTGGTAGCAGAATAAGCAGGTCTACAAGAAGATCTTCCTGATGAGTCGCGAAGAATCGCTTCTGCTATGAGCGGGGGATTATGTATTATTACAATATTACCATTCCGACCTAATCAGTCTTATTATAATACAAAATAATAATAGAATTATAAAATAATTGTATATTATAAAAAAATTCAATATAAAAATACAAAATATCACCGATGTCAAAAATAATTATTTTTTAAATTTAAAATTATCTGATAACGTACCTTATAGGATCGCAGAACGTAATTAATTATTTCTTCGCCATTATCGTCAATATATCTTCAAATCACTGTCGATATTTATAAAAATATGATAAATGTCAAATTTAACCACGGAATAAATATTTATTCTCTGCCCGATCGAGCGATTCAATTTATTCTCGAGATTGCGTAATTACCCCAGGAATAAACATAAAACAAGTTTGGAAATACAGAATTTTATATTTAACCCGAGATTAATATTTATTCTGGGAATAAAAATATTTAATCGAACATGGAAATACCGGCCCTAAATGCCTATGTAACGGATTTCGAGCGCCACCCGGTATATATATATATATATATAGAGTGTCCCATTTAAGGTACGAATGCATTGGGATCTCGAGAACCGTAAGAGCTACGAGGTTGGTTAAATTAGACAAAAGTTGCCCCATTAGGAGACCATTTTAATGGTATTTTGTTGTTTGCGAAAAAATGCATAGGTCACTAGATATAGGCGAAAATGTAAATTTTGCAGTTTTTTATTTTTGCAAATAACTTCGAAGTGTGAAATTATACTGGATTTTGGTTTGCACATCTTTAGGGCACTTTTTTATGTTCTTTCGACTGGCGATGCTCAATTTTTTTTATCAATGTTGGTTTTCGAGGATTGATGTCAAAGTTTTAATTTTTATATTGACGCCATATTGGAAAGTTACGCCATTGAAAAGAGAATTTTTTTAGCTTTACAATGATATAAAATAGTAATAATTTATTTTTATAATTAACAGAGAAATTAACAAAAAATGTTATTAATACTAAAATTTACAGTACAATATTTAAATATTAGATTTGGAGGACAATGGATAGGGACTAACAGCGAAATCAAGTGGCCTGCTAGATCTCCAGATGTAACACCTTTAGATTTTTTTTATGGGGATACATAAAAAAAAATTTATTCGGGAATATCAGAATGAAAATGAATTAAGAAATGCCACAGTAAGAATTCTAAATCAAATTATGCCAAGAATATTGAGAAAAGTTATAGAAGGAACAGAACGAAGGGCGCAGAAGTGCGTAAAACGAAATGGTGGGTTAATAGAAAATTTATTGTAAAGTTTTTGTACATTATTTTTGTATTTTTAACATTATTTGTTTATTAAATAGTTATTTTCTTAAACAGCAGCCTTCGATTTACTTTATTCAATTACATTTTAGTATTAATAACATTTTTTGTTAATTTCTCTGTTAATTATAAAAATAAATTATTACTATTTTATATCATTGTAAAGCTAAAAAAATTCTCTTTTCAATGGCGTAACTTTCCAATATGGCGTCCATATAAAAATTAAAACTTTGACATCAAACCTCGAAAACCAACATTGATAAAAAAAATTGAGCATCGCCAGTCGAAAGAACATAAAAAAGTGCCCTAAAGATGTGCAAACCAAAATCCAGTATAATTTCACACTTCGAAGTTATTTGCAAAAATAAAAAACTGCAAAATTTACATTTTCGCCTATATCTAGTGACCTATGCATTTTTTCGCAAATAACAAAATACCATTAAAATGGTCTCCTAATGGGGCAACTTTTGTCTAATTTAACCAACCTCGTAGCTCTTACGGTTCTCGAGATCCCAATGCATTCGTACCTTAAATGGGACACTGTATATACATATACCGAGTGTCTACTTTATTTCCCGAACATAGGAAATTCAATGTTAAAATTTTTATTTGGCGACATCGCGACATCTCTTTACATATTAATTTCAGAAAAAAGTGTAATGAAGAAAAATATTTAGAACGAAAAAGTGCATCGATAAATACCAAGTTTATTGTTCAATTGTTCCTTATGTACGAGTTGGTAGCAAAATAACATACACCAATTAATGCAATTAACAGAGTGCCATGAAAAATAAAACAATAATTTATGTTTGTTGTTTCTAGAATTAATTGCATATTCTAATGCTGGGTTTCAAGAAAGTTGATTAAAATCTTAATCAATGATTAAATTTTAATCGCCTTGTTAAATACAATATTTTGTTTCATGTTAAATTAATCAGTAAAATCTACATGGTTAAATTTTGACCAAGTCAATTAATTGCACATTGAGTTACCTATTATATAAAATATAAAAAGTGAATTTATAGCTTATTAACGTACAGGTAAGTTACATTATTATAAAAAAAGTTTTAAAGCATTATAAAATATTTATTGACTATTTTTTTAATATAATGATAATGGTAAATAATAGACCATTTCAGAAATTTGAGCGACCACTACATTTACTTTTTGAACTAAGAAGTCAGAGCCATTAAATAAATATTTCAAATTACTGTATTTTGCGGATTAGAAGTTGAATATCTGAAATCGTCTATTTACTAAAAAGAAGAGTTTTTAGAGATCGCAAGCACAGAACACTAACTACGATAACGATGAATTCAAAATTAGATTTAAGTTCGATAAAGATACGGTTCTGTTTCTTGTAGCAAAAAATTGGTGTACATTTGCAGTCCTTTGTCCAACAGACTTCACAAATTACTGTAATGAACCAATTGTTGAATACTCTTAGATTCTCCTTGAAACGAATGTCCACATTGATACGTGTTTCCTTGCTTTTTCCGATAGCGTCGCAACGTGACAGGGTGGTGACAGGTGACAACGACTCAACTGTCACTCGCCACTCGCCTTTTCGAAAAGAATATTTATAAAATCTCATCAAAAATGTTTATAATATGTATTATGGGATATTTATTTTAATTTTATAATACTCTGGTATTTTAAATCCTGATCAAAACGAATATAAATTTTCTAATTTGAAGTAGTCATTTTGACACATGATAAAATATCAAAAAAATCCCCAGATTTTAATTTAGCGGGTCGATTATTAAATCAATCCAAGTTAACAAATAAATTAATTTCATGAAATGCACAAGTACTTTAATCAGTGATTAACAAGGCAATTAGTAAATCATTGATTTAACATGCTTTCCTGAAACTGGGCATAATAATAATTATAATAATAATAATAATAATAATAATAATAATAATAATAATAATAATAAAATCAAATGAAATGTGAAATCTATCAGATATGTCAGAAACATCAAACATAAATTATTTTTCCATTTTTCGTGGCACTCTGCATAATTGCCTTAAATCGAGTATTTTCTTTTGATTCTAAGTAGTACATAAGAAACAAATGAACAACAAAATTGGTACTCATCGATGCACGTTTTCATTCTGAACACTTTTTTTCTAAAATTAATAGGTAAAGAGATATCGCCAAATCAAAATTTTAACATTGTATTTCCTATATTCGGGAAATAAAATAGACACGCGGTACATATATAAGGATGTTTCCTTTACAACAATCAGCGCTTTTTTGGGCGAACTAATGACTTTAGAAAAAAATGTTATATTCAAGAAATGATCAAGAATAAGGGGCTAATTTATTAATAATAAACTGAAAATTCGACCAGTAGTTCTCAAACGACAGAACAAAATTTTATTTTTTTAAATGGTATCCTATATAAATTTTTAGCCCATTAGAGAATTTTTTTCTGATTTCAACGATATAAATATGGTATAGGATTGTATAACAATTATTTCGAGAAAAATGGTATTAAAAATAATGTTATAATAACCCATTTTTATTACATTATTTCTAGTTTTTAATACCATTTTTCCCGAAATAATTGTTCTACAACCCTATACTACATTTATATCGTTGAAATCAGAAAATAATATTCTATTTAAAGGGCTAAAAATTATATAGGGTGCCATGTAAAAAAATATAATTTTGTTCCACTGTTTGAGAACCACTGGTTAAATATTCGGTTTGTTACTATTGATACAAAACGCGGCGGTAATTGTCGCTGCGTTTTGCGATTCACTGCCAATCGCCGCGGTAATAATTTAAGTTACTAAAAATTATTTTCCTGTTCGATCCTTTTGCGTTAAATTATTTTCGAAGATACTTCAGACTATTATAATTTATAAAGGATACTCAGTAAAAATATATTATTCTATTTTCTATTATTTTAATTATTTACTATTGTTATCATTTAAATGTACCTTATTACAAATCATAATTCATATGACACTGACATTTATATATTTTACAAATGTATTTATGAAGGTGAAGTTAGCAGACGATTCGAGATTTGAGCGAGTGTGTGGCAGCCTTACAGTATGCTAAACCATTGCCAATTCTATAGTCGCCAAGCAACGCTGCTTGAAAATACGGACAAATTTTCATATAAACAAAAACACTACCACTACACCGTACATCCTAAAGATAACCCTTTTTCATAATATAATTAAAATGGAATTTATAAATAGGAATAGAAAGACATTGAAAATTTTTAAATTAAATATATATTTAAAATTTAAAAAAATATTATTTTCACACTTATAAACAATAGTAAGAGGATTGTTTATAATAATGAAAATAATACGTACTTCATTAAATTAAGATGTACATTTCTCCTGAATTTTTTTTCTATGTCCTACGGGTGGTAGGAAGTAAATGGTTACTGCATTTCAATAAGTACCTATATAATATGTAGAGATACTTTATGTAAAATTTCATCCTCTTACTATTATTTATAACAATGAAAATAATACGTACTTCATTAAATTAAGATGTACATTTCTCCTGAATTTTTTTTCTATGTCCTACGGGTGGTAGGAAGTATATGGCTACTGCATTTCAATAAGTAATATGTAGAGATACTTTATGTAAAATTTCATCCTCTGACTATTGTTTATAACAATGAAAATAATACGTACTTCATTAAATTAGGATGTACATTTCTCTTGAATTTTTTTTCTATGTCCTACGAGTAGTAGGAAGTATATGGTTACTGTATTTCAATAAGTAATATGTACAGATACTTTATGTAAAATTTCATCCTCTGACTATTGTTTATAACTGTGAAAATAATATTTCTTTAATTTTAAATATACATTTAATTTAAAACATATCAATGTCTTTCTATTCCTATTTATAAATTTCATTTTAATTATATTATTTAAAAGGGATATCCTTAGGATGTACGGTGTAGTGGTAGTGTTTTTTTTTATATGAAAATTTGTCCGTATTTTCAAGCAGCGTTGCTTGGCGCCTATAGAGTTGGCCATGGTTTAGCATACTATAAGGCTGCCACACACTCGCTCAAATCTCGAATCGTCTGCTACGAATCGTCTGCTAACTTCACCTTCATAATGTATCAATTTCTAAAACTGAAACATTACATAGCATACTTATTGAAAAAATAACAATTTTTTCCTAGTATTTATTTGTCAAACACTGTCATACTGGCACTTCATATGTAGACTCGAACATTACCGCCGATTATTTTTATACCACCGAGTCATGAGTCACTGTAAAAATTATCACCGCCAGCTACCGCGGCGTTTTACCGCAAGTTACTAGAAAAACGGAACGAACAGAATCTAGTGACTTTATAGTGAACCGCGAATCGAAAAGAACAGGAAATTTCACCGCCGCGGTTTGCGGTAGACGCAGGGTAGCGGACCGGTGTGAAGTTAGCAACGATTTTGTAGCAACGGAAACGATTCTGAACACTATTTCATGAAGGCGGCATACACGTTAATGTAATGGAATTTTCGGGGTTCTTGAGCCGTTTTTAGCTCAAAGAGTAGGATGCTAGGACTGCTAGTACTAGTATTACACGAAATTAATCTCCAAAAACAGGGGTGTAAGGAAGCAAAAATTATTTTTTTCATGTAATATCAGACAGTTTTGAAGAAAAATATTCATAAAACCCAGAGGGGTCTTTGAGCCACTTTGTCGCTTATAGGGTAGCATGCTGAGACCGCTAGTACTAGTATTACATAAAAATAATTCCAAGAAACAGGGGTGTAACGAAGCAAAAATTAATTTTTTCATATAATATCAGACAGTCTTGAAGAAAAATATTCATAAAACCCAGAGGGGTCTTTGAGCCACTTTGTCGCTTATAGGGTAGCATGCTGAGACCGCTGGTACTAGTATTACATAAAAATAATCCCAAAAAATAGGGGTGTAAGGGAGCAAAAATTATTTTTTTCATATAATAGACAGTCTTGAAGAAAAATATTCATAAAACCCAGAGGGGTCTTTGAGCCACTTTGTCGCTTACAGGGTAGCATTCTGAGACCGCTAGTACTAGTATTACATAAAAATAATCCCAAAAAATAGGGGTGTAAGGGCGCAAAAATTAATTTTTTCATATAATATCAGACAGTCTTGAAGAAAATTATTCATGAAACCCAGAGGGGTCTTTGAGCCACTTAGTCGCTTATAGCGTAGCATGCTGAGACCGCTAGTACTAGTATTACATAAAAATAATCCCAAAAAATAGGGGTGTAAGGGAGCAAAAATTATTTTTTTCATATAATATCAGACAGTCTTGAAGAAAAATATTCATAAAACCCAGAGGGGTCTTTGAGCCACTTTGTCGCTTATAGGGTAGCATGCTGAGACCGCTGGTACTAGTATTACATAAAAATAATCACAAAAAATAGGGGTGTAAGGGCGCAAAAATTAATTTTTTCATATAATACCAGACAGTCTTGAAGAAAAATATTCATAAAACCCAGAGTGGTCTTCAACCCACTTTGTCGCTTATAGGGTAGCATGCTGAGACCGCTGGTACTAGTATTACATAAAAATAATCCCAAAAAATAGGGGTGTAAGGGAGCAAAAATTATTTTTTTCATATAATATCAGACAGTCTTGAAGAAAAATATTCATAAAACCCAGAGGGGTCTTTGAGCCACTTTGTCGCTTACAGGGTAGCATGCTGAGACCGCTGGTTCTAGTATTACATAAAAATAATCCCAAAAAATAGGGGTGTAAGGGAGCAAAAATTATTTTTTTCATATAATATCAGACAGTCTTGAAGAAAAATATTCATAAAACCCAGAGGGGTCTTTGAGCCACTTTGTCGCTTATAGGGTAACATGCTGAGACCGCTAGTACTAGTATTACATAAAAATAATCCCAAAAAATAGGGGTGTAAGGGAGCAAAAATTAATTTTTTCATATAATATCAGACAGTCTTGAAGAAAAATATTCATAAAACCCAGAGGGGTTCTTGAGCCACTTTGTCGCTTACAGGGTAGCATGCTGAGACCGCTAGTACTAGTATTACATAAAAATAATCCCAAAAAAATAGGGGTGTAAGGGCGCAAAAATTAATTTTTTCATATAATATCAGACAGTCTTGAAGAAAAATATTCATAAAACCCAGAGGGGTCTTTGAGCCACTTTGTCGCTTATAGGGTAACATGCTGAGACCGCTAGTACTAGTATTACATAAAAATAATCCCAAAAAATAGGGGTGTAAGGAAGCAAAAATTAATTTTTTCATATAATATCAGACAGTCTTGAAGAAAAATATTCATAAAACCCAGAGAGGTCTTTGAGCCACTTTGTCGCTTATAGGGTAGCATGCTGAGACCGCTGGTACTAGTATTACATAAAAATAATCACAAAAATAGGGGTGTAAGGGCGCAAAAATTAATTTTTTCATATAATATCAGACAGTCTTGTAGAAAAATATTCATAAAACCCAGAGGGGTCTTTAACCCACTTTGTCGCTTATAGGGTAGCATACTGAGACCGCTGGTACTAGTATTACATAAAAATAATCCCAAAAAATAGGGGTGTAAGGGAGCAAAAATTATTTTTTTCATATAATATCAGACAGTCTTGAAGAAAAATATTCATAAAACCCAGAGGGGTCATTGAGCCACTTTGTCGCTTATAGGGTAACATGCTGAGACAGCTAGTACTAGTATTACATAAAAATAATCCCAAAAAATAGGGGTGTAAGGGAGCAAAAATTAATTTTTTCATATAATATCAGACAGTCTTGAAGAAAAATATTCATAAAATCCAGACGGGTCTTTGAGCCACTTTGTCGCTTATAGGGTAGCATGCTGAGACCGCTAGTACTAGTATTACATAAAAATAATCACAAAAAATAGGGGTGTAAGGGCGCAAAAATTAATTTTTCCATATAATATCAGACAGTTTTAAAGAAAAATATTCATAAAACCCAGAGAGGTCTTTGGGCCACATTGTCGCTTATAGGGTAGCATGCTAAAACCGCTAGTACTAGTATTACATAAAAATAATCCCAAAAAATAGGGGTGTAAGGGCGCAAAAATTAATTTTTTCATATAATATCAAACAGTTTTGAAGAAAAATATTCATAAAACCCAGAGGGGTCTTTGAGCCACTTTGTCGCTTATAGGGTAGCATACTGAGACCGCTAGTACTAGTATTACATAAACATAATTCTAAGAAACAGGGGTGTAAGGGAGCAAAAATTATTTTTTTCATGTAATATCAGACAGTTTTGAAGAAAAATATTCATAAAACCCAGAGGGGTCTTGGAGCCACTTTGTCGCTTATAGGGTAACATGCTGAGACCGCTAGTACTAGTATTACATAAAAATAATCCCAAAAAATAGGGGTGTAAGGGAGCAAAAATTATTTTTTTCATATAATAGACAGTCTTGAAGAAAAATATTCATAAAACCCAGAGGGGTCTTTGAGCCACTTTGTCGCTTACAGGGTAGCATGCTGAGACCGCTAGTACTAGTATTACATAAAAATAATCCCAAAAAATAGGGGTGTAAGGGCGCAAAAATTAATTTTTTCATATAATATCAGACAGTCTTGAAGAAAAATATTCATGAAACCCAGAGGGGTCTTTGAGCCACTTAGTCGCTTATAGCGTAGCATGCTGAGACCGCTAGTACTAGTATTACATAAAAATAATCCCAAAAAATAGGGGTGTAAGGGAGCAAAAATTAATTTTTTCATATAATATCAGACAGTCTTGAAGAAAAATATTCATAAAACCCAGAGGGATCTTTGAGCCACTTTGTCGCTTACAGGGTAGCATGCTGAGACCGCTAGTACTAGTATTACATAAAAATAATCCCAAAAAATAGGGGAGTAAGGGCGCAAAAATTAATTTTTTCATATAATATCAGACAGTCTTGAAGAAAAATATTCATAAAACCCAGAGGGGTCTTTGAGCCACTTTGTCGCTTATAGGGTAACATGCTGATGCCCGGTTTCATGAAAGCATGTTAAATCAATGATTTACTAATTGCCTTGTTAACACTAATCACTGATTAAAGTATTTGTGCATTTCATGAAATTAATTCTTTTGTTAACTTGGATTGATTTAATAATCGACCCGTTAAATTAAGATCTGGGGATTTTTTTGATATTCTATCATGTGTCAAAATGACAACTTCAAATTGGAAAATTTATATTCGTTTTGATCAGGATTTAAAATACCAGAGTATTATAAAATAAAAATAAATATCCCATAATACAAATTATAAACATTTTAGATGAGATTTTATAAATATTCTTTTCAAGAAGGCGAGTGACAGTTGGGTTGTCACCTGTCACGTTGCGGAGCTATGGGAAAAAGCAAGAAAACACGTATTACTTTGGACATTCGTTTCAAGGAGAGTGGCACAACCAGTATATCTTAAATTGTGATAGAATCTAAGAGTAATCAACAATTGATTCATTACAGTAATTTGTGAAGTCTGTTGGGCAGAGGACTCCAAATGTACACCAATTTTTGCTAGAAGAAACAGAACCGTATCTTTATCGAACCTAAAATTTAATTTTGAATTCATCGTTATCGTAGATATCTAAAGGATACTTCTGTTAGTGTTCTGGGCTTGCGATCTCTGAAAATTATTCTTTTTAGTAAATAGACGATTTCAGAAATTCAACTTCTGGTCCCCAAAATACTGCAATTTGAAATATTTATTTGACGGCACTAACTTCTTAGTTCAAAAAGTAAATGTAGTGGTCGCTCAAATTTCTGAAATGGTCTATTATTTACCATTACCATTGTATAAAAAAATGGTCAATAAATATTTTATAATGCTTTAAAAGTTGTATTATAATAATGTAACGTATCTCTACGTTAATAAGCTAAATTCACTTTTTGTATTTTATATAATAGGTAATTCAATGTGCAATTAATTGACTTGATCAAAATTTAACCAGCCAAATTTTACTGATTAAATTAACCGGCGTTTTAACAATCCGATTAAGCTAATCAACTGTCATGAAACAAAATATCGTATTTAACAAGGCGATTAAAATTTAATCATTGATTAAGATTTTAATCAACTTTCATGAAACCGGGCATGAGACCGCTAGTACTAGTATTACATAAAAATAATCCCAAAAAATAGGGGTGTAAGGGCGCAAAAATTAATTTTTTCATATAATATCAGACAGTCTTGAAGAAAAATATTCATAAAACCCAGAGGGGTCTTTGAGCCACTTTGTCGCTTACAAGGTAGCATGCAGACACCGCTAGTACTAGTATTACATAAAAATAATCACAAAAAATAGGGGTGTAAGGGCGCAAAAATTAATTTTTTCATATAATATCAGACAGTCTTGAATAAAAATATTCATAAAACCCAGAGGGGTCTTTGAGCCACTTTGTCGCTTAAAGGGGGACATGCTGAGACCGCTAGTACTAGTATTACATAAAATAATCCCAGAAAATAGGGGTATAAGGGCGCAAAAATTAATTTTTTCATATAATATCAGACAGTCTTGAAGAAAAATATTCATAAAACCCAGAGGGGTCTTTGAGCCACTTTGTCGCTTATAAGGTAGCATGCTGAGACCGCTAGTACTAGTATTACATAAAAATAATCACAAAAAATAGGGGTGTAAGGGCGCAAAAATTAATTTTTTCATATAATATCAGACAGTTTTGAAGATAAATATTCATAAAACCCAGAGGGGTCTTTGAGCCACTTTGTCGCTTACAGGGTAGCATGCTGAGACCGCTAGTACTAGTATTACATAAAAACAATCACAAAAAATAGGGGTGTAAGGGCGCAAAAATTAATTTTTTCATATAATATCAGACAGTCTTGAAGAAAAATATTCATAAAACCCAGAGGGGTCTTTGAGCCACTTTGTCGCTTATAGGGTAACATGCTGAGACCGCTAGTACCAGTATTACATAAAAATAATCCCAAAAAATAGGGGTGTAAGGGAGCAAAAATTAATTTTTTCATATAATATCAGACAGTCTTGAAGAAAAATATTCATAAAACCCAGAGGGGTCTTTGAGCCACTTTGTCGCTTATAGGGTAACATGCTGAGACCGCTAGTACTAGTATTACATAAAAATAATCCCAAAAAATAGGGGTGTAAGGGAGCAAAAATTATTTTTTCCTATAATATCAGACAGTCTTAAAGAAAAATATTCATAAAACCCAGAGGGGTCTTTGAGCCACTTTGTCGCTTACAGGGTAGCATGCTGAGACCGCTAGTACTAGTATTAAATAAAAATAATCCCAAAAAATAGGGGTGTAAGGGGTGATGCAGCTACACTTGACCAACATAAGTTACGTTTCTGATATGTCATCCCCTGATTTGTTTATAATTTATATTATTTTTATTATTATTAAGGTGCTAGGTATAGACCGTGTAAATGTCAAAGTGGCTCAAATACAAATAAGGGGGACAGAGCACATTTAGTAGAAATATGTGTTGCAGCTACACATAAGTTCCGTTGCTGGTATGTCATCCCCTGATTTGTTTATAATTTATATTATTTTTATTATTATTAAGGTGCTAGGTATATACCGTGTAAATGTCAAAGTGGCTCAAATACAAATAAGGGGGACAGAGCACATTTAGTAGAAATATGTGTTGCAGCTACACATAAGTTCCGTTGCTGGTATGTCATCCCCTGATTTGTTTATAATTTATATTATTTTTATAATTACTAAGGTGCTAGGTATTTACCGTGTAAATGTCAAAGTGGCTCAAATACAAATAAGGGGAACAGAGCACATTTAGTAGGAATATGTGTTGCAGCTACACATAAGTTCCGTTGCTGGTATGTCATCCCCTGATTTGTTTATAATTTATATTATTTTTATAATTACTAAGGTGCTAGGTATTTACCGTGTAAATGTCAAAGTGGCTCAAATACAAATAAGGGGGACAGAGCACATTTAGTAGGAATATGTGATGCAGCTACACTTGACCAACATAAGTTACGTTTCTGATATGTCATCCCCTGATTTGTTTATAATGTATATTATTTTTATTATTATTAAGGTGCTAGGTATATACCGTGTAAATGTCAAAGTGGCTCAATTACAAATAAGGGGGACAGAGCACATTTAGTAGAAATATGTGTTGCAGCTACACATGTAACACGTTTGCTTAGCGGCACCCTTTTGTTTAAATTATTGGAGCCGGACGTCAAGATTAGTTATGGATCTTGCGTTCAGAACTTTGATTTTTGTAAAGTATCCTATTTTTTTTTATAAATTTCTAAATTGCTTTTCGAAGTTAAAGTCTTTGTTAGATTTTTGGGATGGGTTTAGTTCTTGACATTTTGTGAAAATTATTGGGTGTTGTAAAAGTATTTTTAAAAGTATAAAATTACAAAAGCAAAGTGCTAGAAAAGACGGATGTTCTCAGCAGGGAAGAGCAATTTGAGTAATTTGGTTGAGTAACTTTTGTCACACGGACGATGTGAAACGCCGTTAGGAATTCACTTCTCCCCTGTAACACTCGAAAAGTTTCTCAGTTACTTGACCAATTATATCGTGTTAATTTTTAAGTTAGCCAATAAGGGTATGAGGGTTGGACTTCCTTGTTGGAAGTGGGGTGCAAATCTAGAAAAGATGATTTTGAGATGATCTCATCTCGAGGAGTCTTGATCTGACTGTTGATTGTGACGTTGTTCTATTTTCCATTCGGCTGTTCTAATTATCTTAGTGACTTATAAATTTTTGTTGTTTTTGTGACTAAAGTAATTGTTGAAGTCTGCGTTCTCCCAAGTTGATTAGAGTGTTAATCCAAATTTCATAATTTTTCTTTGTGTTCTTCACTAGTGTGTTAGTTTAATAATAAAGTGCTTCATTCGAGGCCGACCTGTGATGAAAAGTAAGTAGCCTAACAGATTACTTGATTCTTGGTAGTTGGTGTTGAATACTTAGCGCTGATAGCAATTCAATAAGCTTAAAGCTTATTCTGAGGTCGCCCTTTTAAAAATTTGATTACTTTTATGGTACCGTCTTTTAAACTGTAGTCGTCACGATCAGTAGTCATTAGTTCGTGTATTGTTGTTTACGATTTATTGTTGTGTAAATAAATTAGTTCATCTACCAGTTCTCAGTTTTATTTGTTTAAGTTCTCCCAAGTATTTTCAGTTATTGCGGAAGAGTAAGTATTCTGTGTGAATATTGTTTATTTCGTAAATTAATCTTTTCATACTCTTTGTATTGAGTCCTGCTATCCGAGGACTTTTAAAACACGGATAGTGGTGGCAGCGATACCCTTGATCCAAATTAAGTTTTACATTGATTAAATTAGTGTTTCACTTGCGGGTCAAGTATTTAAACAAACCGTTTTAAACGGGTAACAGGAAAGAGTTATATTCAGAAATTGTACCTCGCATCCTGTTATACACATAAGTTCCGTTGCTGGTATGTCATCCCCTGATTTGTTTATAATTTATATTATTTTTATTATTATTAAGGTGCTAGGTATATACCGTGTAAATGTCAAAGTGGCTCAAATACAAATAGGGGGACAGAGCACATTTAGTAGGAATATGTGTTGCAGCTACACATAAGTTCCGTTGCTGGTATGTCATCCCCTGATTTGTTTATAATTTATATTATTTTTATAATTAGTAAGGTGCTAGGTATTTACCGTGTAAATGTCAAAGTGGCTCAAATACAAATAAGGGGGACAGAGCACATTTAGTAGGAATATGTGTTGCAGCTACACATAAGTTCCGTTGCTGGTATGTCAGCCCCTGATTTGTTTATAATTTATATTATTTTTATAATTACTAAGGTGCTAGGTATTTACCGTGTAAATGTCAAAGTGGCTCAAATACAAATAAGGGGGACAGAGCACATTTAGTAGGAATATGTGTTGCAGCTACACATAAGTTCCGTTGCTGGTATGTCATCCCCTGATTTGTTTATAATTTATATTATTTTTATTATTACTAAGGTGCTAGGTATATACCGTGTAAATGTCAAAGTGGCTCAAATACAAATAAGGGGGACAGAGCACATTTAGTAGAAATATGTGTTGCAGCTACACATAAGTTCCGATGCTGGTATGTCATCCCCTGATTTGTTTATAATTTATATTATTTTTATTATTATTAAGGTGCTAGGTATATACCGTGTAAATGTCAAAGTGGCTCAAATACAAATAGGGGGACAGAGCACATTTAGTAGGAATATGTGTTGCAGCTACACATAAGTTCCGTTGCTGGTATGTCATCCCCTGATTTGTTTATAATTTATATTATTTTTATAATTAATAAGGTGCTAGGTATTTACCGTGTAAATGTCAAAGTGGCTCAAATACAAATAAGGGGGACAGAGCACATTTAGTAGGAATATGTGTTGCAGCTACACATAAGTTCCGTTGCTGGTATGTCAGCCCCTGATTTGTTTATAATTTATATTATTTTTATAATTACTAAGGTGCTAGGTATTTACCGTGTAAATGTCAAAGTGGCTCAAATACAAATAAGGGGGACAGAGCACATTTAGTAGGATTATGTGTTGCAGCTACACATAAGTTCCGTTGCTGGTATGTCATCCCCCGATTTGTTTATAATTTATATTATTTTTATTATTATTAAGGTGCTAGGTATATACCGTGTAAATGTCAAAGTGGCTCAAATACAAATAAGGGGGACAGAGCACATTTAGTAGAAATATGTGTTGCAGCTACACATAAGTTCCGTTGCTGGTATGTCATCCCCTGATTTGTTTATAATTTATATTATTTTTATTATTATTAAGGTGCTAGGTATATACCGTGTAAAAGTCAAAGTGGCTCAATTACAAATAAGGGGGACAGAGCACATTTAGTAGGAATATGTGATGCAGCTACACTTGACCAACATAAGTTACGTTTCTGATATGTCATCCCCTGATTTGTTTATAATTTATATTATTTTTAGTATTATTAAGGTGCTAGGTATATACCGTGTAAATGTCAAAGTGGCTCAAATACAAATAAGGGGGACAGAGCACATTTAGTAGAAATATGTGTTGCAGCTACACATAAGTTCCGTTGCTGGTATGTCATTTCCTGATTTGTTTATAATTTATATTATTTTTATTATTACTAAGGTGCTAGGTATATACCGTGTAAATGTCAAAGTGGCTTAAATACAAATAAGGGGGACAGAGCACATTTAGTAGAAATATGTGTTGCAGCTACACATATGTTCCGTTGCTGGTATGTCATCCACTGATTTGTTTATAATTTATATTATTTTTATAATTACTAAGGTGCTAGGTATTTACCGTGTAAATGTCAAAGTGGCTCAAATACAAATAAGGGGGACAGAGCACATTTAGTAGGAATATGTGTTGCAGCTACACATAAGTTCCGTTGCTGGTATGTCATCCCCTGATTTGTTTATAATTTATATTATTTTTATACTAGGCCATCAAACTTGCTAGAAGGTGTACAGGTTGCATGTATACGGGCAATATGCCGCCTCCTTTAAATGATGGATCGAACCGTTTCCGTTGCTACAAAAACGTTGCTAACTTCACACCGGTGGGTAGCGGAACGAACAAACCTACTATCCCTTTATTGATCATTTTTGGTATGAAACATTTTTCTCTAAAGTTGTTAGTTCGCCCAAAAAAGCGCTAGTTGTTTTAAAGGAAACACGCTGTATAAATAAAATGATTGCATAAATTCCTTTATTTATTTTATTCCCATACAAATGGAAGACGAATGACACTTAATTTACAATTATAATCAAAAAATTGATTACATTAGTCATTCGCAAATACAGCTACTAAATCTAAAATTCTAAT
Source organism: Harpalus rubripes (assembly GCA_963082715.1). Classification (NCBI taxonomy): domain Eukaryota; kingdom Metazoa; phylum Arthropoda; class Insecta; order Coleoptera; family Carabidae; genus Harpalus; species Harpalus rubripes. Next base: position 29,753,538 of record OY720454.1, read on the forward strand.
AAGCTAACAGTGATTTTTTCTTTCTTACTTACCTAAATCATCGCTCTCGAAAAGTAGATTTTCGTGGACGCCTATTACTCTGCAAAACTTGATAAAATTCTCCATGTTGTCTCGGGAGAAGAAACTTCTTCTCATGGCCTTTTCCCAACATTTTCCGCGAATAATTGGCACTGGCTACAAGAAAAGAAATAATGATGTAGATTAAATTGTACATTTTCATTTATATAGCTGGTAAACGTCTCAAGATCGTAAATAACTATATTTAACAAAAACAATTACTAAAATTAATGTCAATTAAACTCATGGATTAAAAGAAAAAGTAGTAAAGACTCTGTTATAACAAATATTCATGTTAACTTCGGTATAATGTACGAGGGTTGTCTCAAAAGTAAGTTACACTATTTTTTTATATCCGCGCGGTAGGCAGGATACGTCTGGGATTCGCATGGAACTTTCGTCCGAGTGTGGTGGCAGCACTGTAAAATTCCTAAGCGGCCGCCATGACCCATTTGTCAGTTGCGATCAAGCCACTATGGAGCTACCACTTACTTCTACCGCCGATTGCGAAGTACGCAGTGTGATTCGTTTTTTAACGGCAAAAAATAAAAATGCAACTGAAATTCACCGTGAATTGTGCAGTGTGTACGGTGAGAACGTTATGTCGAGGCCAATGGTTTCTCGTTGGCGCCAATCATTTATTGAAGGCAGGACAACAATGTTCGGGGCCCGTGAAGTGGATGGGCGGCCGCTTCGTTGTTCGTCGTGTATTGTTGTCCTGCCTTCAATAAATGATTGGCGCCAACGAGAAACCATTGGCCTCGACATAACGTTCTCACCGTACACACTGCACAATTCACGGTGAATTTTAGTTGCATTTTTATTTTTTGCCGTTAAAAAACGAATCACACTGCGTACTTCGCAATCGGCGGTAGAAGTAAGTGGTAGCTCCATAGTGGCTTGATCGCAACTGACAAATGGGTCATGGCGGCCGCTTAGGAATTTTACAGTGCTGCCACCACACTCGGACGAAAGTTCCATGCGAATCCCAGACGTATCCTGTCTACCGCGCGGATTTAAAAAAATAGTGTAACTTACTTTTGAGACAACCCTCGTAGATCATGAGTAGAAATTTATTAACTTTTAAATGTTAGTTAATCTTTTTGATAGAGACAATTATTATTAAATATTAATGCTCGGTTTCATGAAAGCATGTTAAATCAATAATTAACTAATTGCCTGGTTAACTCTAATCACTGATTAAAGTACTTGTGCATTTCATGAAATTAATTCATTTGTTAACTTGGATTGATTTAATAATCGACCCGTAAAATTAAGATCTGGGGATTTTTTCGATATTTTTTCAGGTGTCAAAATAACAACTTTAAATTGTAAAATTTATATTCGTTTTGATTAGGATTTAAAATACCAGAGTATTATAAAATAAAAATGAATACCCCATAATACATATAATAAACATTTTAGATGAGATTTTATAAATATTCTTTTCAAAAAGGCGAATGACATTTGGGTCCTTGTCACCTGTCACGTTGCGGCTTTATCGGAAAAAGCAAGTAAACACGTATCAGTTTGGACATTCATTTCAAGGAGAATGGCAAAACCAGAGTATATCTTAAAGCGTGATAGAATCTAAGAGTAATCAACCATTGATTCATTACAGTAATTTGTGAAGGCTGTTGGGCAGAGGACTCCATATGCACACTTTTTTTTGTGATCTCTAAAAACTCTTCTTTTCAGTAAATAAGACGATTTCTGAAATGGTCTAATATTTACCAATACCATTATATAAAACAAATCGTAAATAAATATTTTATAATGCTTTAAATATGTATTATAATAATGTAACTTACCTCTACGTTAACAAACTAAATTCACTTTTCATATTTTATGTAATTCTTTGTGCAATTAATTGACTTGGTCAAAATTTAACCAGCCAAATTTTACTGGTTAAATTAACCGGCGTTTTAACACTCCAATTAACCTAATCAACTGTCATGAAACAAAATATTGTATTTAACAAGGCAATTAAAATTTAATCATTGATTAAGATTTTAATCAACTTTCATGAAACTGGGCATTAAGCTATTGCTTTAAAATACGTAAAAAACGTTAATAGATTAGTAATTACGTATCAAACTATTTTCGGCATGTTCTAATTATAATGGCTAATCTATAACATAAATATATTTTTATTGTATATATTCTCCGTTAATATAAAAATAAAATTTATGTTCATATATTATAAATGAGTTATTCAATAGGTATGATAACCTTTTTATTGAAAATAGTCTATTCGAAAAGGCACCGTGCACGACGACAAATAGCACAATCTGGTAGCAAAATATAAATCTTTTGTCGGGGCGTCGTATCTTATTTGACATTTAATTTGTGCTTACATTTGCAGTAAAGTGATTTTCATTAAAATATGAGTAAATAAGTGCTAAAATATCTGATGCGGCCAATACAACACCTCCCGTTATTTAATTTTTATGCATACTTAAATATTTAGTTATACTAGAAACTGTACTTAAATCCATTCCATATAATTATGGTTCTACTATTTTATTTTTAAATGGTTACTATTATGAATTTGAAAACTAATCAAGTACTTGTGTTTGTTTAAAGCGTAGGCTCTTTGATTTAAATTATAGATAATTTTATAAATTTATCCGTAAAATATATAGCAAAACTATTAATGCAAACCAATAAAAAATTTAATGATCTTTAATTTTTATAGTAATATAAATCTCGAAAAAATAACATTTAAAGGCATTTTTCGGAGAAAAACTATTTTGAGCTTCAAGTAAAGTGCCATTTCCGGTTATCTGATTTACACCAAAATCTAATGGCTTTTCTCTGCATATTAGAATAAGGTATAAATGGTATATGAATTAGAGCGTAAACAGGAAACACACACACATACACGCACACGCACACACACACACACACACATACACACACACACATACACACATACACACATACACACATACACACATACACACATACATACATACATACATACATTACATACATACATACATACATACATACATACATACATACATACATACATACATACATACATACATACATACATACATACATACATACATACATACATACATACATACATACATACATACATACATACATACATACATACATACATACATACATACATACATACATACATACATACATATACATACATACATACATACATACATACATACATACATACATCATCGTGAAAATGTTAAAATTGGATTCTAGGGACCTTAAAACGTGCTTATTCACTAAAATCTGGATATGCGATTTTTAGCATGAATCCAATACCTCTCTTAGCGAGAGGTAAAAATATATTGCACTCCAGTGCATTTTAATTTATCCAGCGAGGCATACAGTCTGTCAAACTGACTTGTTAATTTTATTTCTCCTACTACACTTGTCCAAACATATTTTTTATTATATTATCCTTAAAATCCGGACATAAAATATTTAAATTAAATTCTAAATAGGTACCACTTATTTCAAATATTATACATTTAATTTATTAAAAATGTAACCTATTTTTGTCTATTCATAAAATAAAATTGAAAAAATCGAAAAATCACTACTTGCGAACTAGCGCTACCTGAAGAGGTAAGAATACGGGCCCAAATATCATCAAAACACAAGTTATGTAGTAACTTTTCGTACTTCAAAAACTAGTGACATTGAAATCTGCGCATGTGGAGTTGAAACAAGAAATAAAATTTAGTCATTATGTATTATGATCATGTACCCTATGTTTTATCTCAAAATTACGTAATTATATTATATTATTTGTAATTATTTAACTAATTCATCCATATTAATATAATACATAATATCTTTAATATAATTCGCAATTAATTCATAAATAAAAATAAAATAGTAAAAATACTGTCTTGACGGAGATTCTAACCCCAACCTCTGTCATCTCAGTCCACAGTCATCTGTGCTAACCATTGACTTACAATGACAATTGCAATTATTTTGATATTACGTAATAAAATATTGAAACAAATATTTATAATTTTCTCTAATTTACGAAATGATAATAATGTAATTAATATTAAATAAGGTACACGAGGTAATGTACTACTATTATCATGTTAAATATCATGGCTTAATTTTATGCCGGACACTTTTTATTCACAAAAATCAGTGTCCCCATGTTAAACGCCTATGTCAAGGTTTGCTTGGGACACACGGTATAATATCTGGCGAGAGGTTATGTGCTGGCCACATCAGATTTTTTTCAAGAGTGGTATTCGTGATTATATTTTATCCGTCAAATAAATATTTCTTTTCTATGATTGGTCAAAACTTATGCTTTATGAAAATTGCATAAACTGACTTTTATCGCCATGTGTTATGTGTTATTGGTATATTTTATTTTTATCCTAATGAAAACTTGCATAAACCAGCCTTAAGGACTATCTTCTAGCTGTGTATACGCATTATAGTGCGCACTGTTTAAATTTATGTTTGAATGGTGCTTCACAAGTAACACAAAGAATGTAATTGGAACTGTAGGTGAAATATACACATTTGTTAGAATATCTGCAAAGCGAGCAGCATTTTTTTAAAAAAAGCGTTGATTAAGAAATATTCAACACTTAAACAATACTACGAAACAAGATGGGTTGAAAGGCATGAAGCCGTTTCTTTATTTTGTGATTCATTTTTTGCAATAATCTACATCGCGCAATATTAAATTTTTCATTTTTAATTGGTTTAAAAATCACAGAAAAACTTAATTTTAAGTTATCGTGTTTCATAATATTTACAATCAGAAAATATTGATTTAATTATGGCTTTAAACAAAATACAAGAAACCTCACATATTTTGAAAAATATGGGGAAAAATGCAGAAACAGAGTTTAATGTTATATTTGAAGGCGTGAAAAAAAGCTGAAAATCTTGGCGTAGAAGTATCAATGCCACGTATAGTTGGAACACAAAAATATCGAGGAAACTACCATAAAACTGTTCCTACAGATTACTACAGAATTTCATTATTCATACTGTTATTAGACGATTTATTATCTTCCCTTAATGAGCGATTTTTGGACAAAAAAGATGTTCTACAAGCTCTTGAATCATTAATTCTCTCTAATGTAGTAAATAAAACATTTTTAAATATAAAGTGTGCTATTGATTTTTATAAAAGTGATCTAATTAATTGTAACTATTCCATAATTGAAGCAGAATTTAATACCTGGAAATACAAATGGCAAAATATTGAAAATAAACCGAAAATTGCGTTAGAAGCACTGGAAGAATGCAATAAAGATTTTTATCCAAATATACGTATACTTCTTTTGATATTAGTTATCCTGCCAGTAAGTACAGCTCAAGTAGAAAGAACATTTTCAACACTCAAAAGATTGAAAACTTTACAAAGAAATAAAGTAGGTGAAGAACAACTTACAGGGTTAACTTTATTTATCCGTACATAGAGATATATACATAGATATAGAAGAAATTACAAATTCTTTTGCAAAGAAAAAACGAAAACTAGATTTTGTTATATAATTAAATATTAGGTACTACCTATACTTAATTTTTATAAAAATAGAGCGTTCAACATGACATGATGGTTTCCTCAAATTTTGCGCGTCAGGAAATCTTTGTATCGTAGAAGGGCAGCACTAATCCCTCTATTTATATAAAAAAATATTTTAAAAATTAAGTTTATGTGTCAGAATATAAACCAACATAATATTCATTAATAATGACTAATTTTACAATTTTATTTATTAATTTTACGCTTAAATTGATTTGGCAATACAGGCAAGGTACACGGTACACAAGCTATATACCTGGCCCTACAAGCACTTGTCAAAGTCACGTGTCCGCCCGCGCCTCATTCTTTCTTCGAATAAGTGACCTTGACTAGTCATCTTTCGTATACAAAACTATACCATCCCTATGCAAAGAAAAATGAGCGATAGAAATATTATTTAAAATATTGAAAATAATAAAATTAATATTATTCTAAACAATCGGCGAAAAAATTAAGTGCTCCACAATAGTATTATTTAAAAATTAAAGAAGGAATGACGTAATTGTCATTTTATTTTGTGGGAAGGAAGTTTAGGTAACGCGCAGCGAAGTTGCCCAACCTTTCAACAAAATAATATAATAATAGTTTCAAAATTTAGGGAATTTTGTGTCAGTCGATAATTAATGTGACGTTTGATTTTCAACAGCATAACCTTATTTTTGCAACATCAACTATCTACGATGTTTCTATTTTTTCATGACTTTACTACGAGGCCAGTCGGCAGGGCGTTTAAAATAGGCTATTGTAGAAATAAAAGGTGGCAAGCTGGAATAACATTCATTCTCTTTATTGGGACCTCCAAAAAAACATACTAATTTTGCACCCTCTAGCGACCCCAGATTTTGCCACCATCTTGGATGAAAGGTGCAAAAAATGAGTTTTTGGCTATTTCCTTGAAAACGGTGGCTCGTATCAAAATTTTACAAGAATATAAAATTAAAACTCGTAATTTTTTGTACGTAAAAGGGTTCTACATTTTTTACCTAGGATGAACTCTCAAAGAGATATATTAAAAAATCTGATGTGGCCAGCACATACAGATAGTTTCTTGCATAAGATTTAATATTTCAAGTACATTACCTTCTGTGAGTTTTATACATTTTGTACAAATTCCATACAGCAAGTTTCATGTACCTAAGAGATTCTATATTTCCAGTAAAATTATAACACAAAAATGTCAATTGCACTTGACACTTACATCAGCATTTTCTATATATAGTAGCAGTGTCCATGGTTATAGCATTGCATAGCTAGCTGCTTTATGAAATTTAATTTCTTTATCACTTTTAACTATATCCATTGAATATGAAGTATAAAATGTAATCAAATCGTATAGAGAATAAAATATTCTTTAATATTTATAATAACATTAAATGTGGAAAAATGATATTTAACAGTGTTTTTTCAAGAAAAACTGTTAAAATCTTAAAATGAGAGTACTTCAGGTTGACCAATTATAATCAAAATCTAATCATCTCTTCACATGGATGTAAAGAAAAGGAATACGAAAGAAATTCCTCTAAAATTTTAAACATCTGCAAATCGGTTTAGATCTCATTTTTTCATCTGAAATTTCGACACGTATTAAATATGTAATATTTTCTATCTTTAATCGTGTCAAAATTTTCATGAAAAATGAGAACTAAGGGGATTTGCGGATGTTTTAATTTTTAGAAAATTTTCATGTAAGTTTAAGTTGTTGGTAACTCGCGAATCGCTCATCGACAAAAATCGAGTATTATATGATATGAAGGAGAATTTCAAATTTTCAAACCACGTTAGCGTATAGCGGGTGAGAGTTGTGTATGAATTTGTAGGAAAGCGTTGAAAAAATTATTTAAAAATCATTCATAATTTAATTCTTTCGATGTCACGACGAATTCAAACTGTTATAAATAGTAAAACCTATTATACTAATTTTAAATACCCAATATTATTATTATTATTTTTTTAAGTAATTTAAATTTCTATCATAAATTGTTATTCTGATTAACTATTTTTTAACATTACTCTTTCAGAGTTCATTCTAGGTAAAAAATGTAAGAACCCTTTTATGTAGAAAAAAATACAAGCTTTAATTTTGTATTCTTATAAAATTTTGATACTGGCCACTGTTTTCAAGAAAATTGCACCTTTGATCCAAGATGGCGGCAAAATCTGGGGTCGCCAGAGGGTGCAAAATTAGTACTTATGTCTTTTTGGAGGTCCCAATTAGTATTGGATCAATTCCCGAAATTGAATGAGGAAAAATTCCCGGGAATTCCCAGGGAAATTCACAAGAATTTTTTCCTGAAAATTTCTCAAGTAATTTCAAATATTTCGTATCACCAAAATATTTGTTGACGGAATAAGAATAGGTAACAGGCAGGCATAAGTCACAAACATGCAAAACAAAATAACAGGCGCCAAGGTATAATATTATCTAAAATAAAATTTGAAAAAAAAAACCGGGAAAAAAGTCAAGATATTTTTCCCTGCAAATCGTAGTTGCAGGAATTTCCAGGAATTTTCCCAGGAAAAAACAAAATTCCTTGCAGGGTTTTTTTAGAAACACATCAGTAGTCCCAATAAAGATAATAAAATTTACTCCAGCTTGCCACCAATTATTTCCACAATAAACCCTTTGGCGACTGGCCTATACCCTACAAAACTCGAATGAGCTATTAACGAATTCTTTTGGGTGCTGTAATAGTTTTTTTACAAACGCAAAATAGAAAAAATATTACATACAATAGAAACTTCTTAATGCGCTAATTCCAAATTATGAAACCTCATATCGATATCTCTTTTAGTTCCCGAGATATTTGTGTTTAAAGTTACTCCTCAAAAATAACGGGTAATAACCCAAAAATAGGTTATAGAGATACGGACTTAGCAATATGATCAATCAATTCTACATACAAAATTACGGAAGTAAATCAATTTTCAGAATTTTTTATTCACTAATTCAATTTGTATAAATAAAAGGTGTGGAAAAACTTGAAAATAGCCTTAGATTTTTTGCAACTTTCAGAGATTTTCATTATTTAATTCATAGCAATTGAACCAGTTATCAACAAATTATGAAAATTGGCACCCTTACCTACGTAATTTTGTCCGTAGAAGATAGACTCTGACTGACACCAAACTTGAAACTAGAAAATTATTTCCAATTTCTAAACAGCACAAAAGTGATTCCTGTGGTGATTTCACCACGACAGCTTTGCCTTTGAGAGTCGGCAACGTGACGCCTAAAAACACCCTCAAAAATACTGATACTGATACAGTCATTACCGATACCTGCGAATAGAAGCAAAATGGCACACCCAGAAGTAGGTGATGTAATAATTGGGTATCCCAACTAATAAAAAAATATAATTTTAAATTAAATTTGAGGCGAACAATTTCGTCATTATTTATTTTGGGACGTCCTGTTCCCGACCTTTTGAGAATAATTTTTATTACAAATTCTCAATCAAATTTTTTGTCTGCGAAATAAAAGAAATTAATTTGTTTATATATCTGACAGTTGATTATGTAAGTATAATTGTAGTTCTAAACAGGATTTCCTTTTAAGGAATGTAGATATAAATCGGTTCCTGTACATCATAAAATGTCATATATTTAAAAATGGCATTAATAAATCTCTTCAATTAACATTCGTTCCGTAAACAAACCTGAGAACTTTGCAAAATGTGTTTTTCCCAAATGTATCGTATTTGTATGCAGCGAGTACGTACCGTTACCGTAACGAGAACGTCTAGTGCAGTACGTAACACAGATTAACAGCTATGTGTGGTACACATTTTTCCGCACGCGAAACTATTTTTCAGTGAACTTCAATAAATTAACTTAATTGGTTTATTGGATTCCTTTGATGCTTTAACGATATGATCATTTGGATTGGATTGATAATTATAAACTTTAAACGAAGTTTAGAATAAGAACATGACATGACTAAATTAATTTACGTATAACTGCTTTTCTAAAAAGGAAAAATATTTGCTTTAAAATATATACACGGGATTGATTTACACTTAAACAGATTAAGTACGTGCTTTGAGTATGCTAAATAAGGATAAAAATTAAATCTTAATATTATTAATAATTAAATTTTTAAACATTTATCTTCTTGCGTCTGTCTTCATAAGGCAAAATAGTTGTCAAGGATGTTATTGAATGCTTTAGCCAAAACTTAAGGACAGCTTTATAATGAAAAATGCAGTCTTGAGCCATTTTTCTCGCCAATTATAAGAACATTTTTTTTTGTTTAAAAAAAAAAACATGTTCCATAGTGTAACGTTTTTATTTATCTGGGTGAAGTGTAAATATTAGACAATTATTATCAATTAAAATAAAAGTTTATTATAACAATAAATAGATATCAAAAGATAATTACAAGATAATAAATTTAATGTGCACTATGATTAAACAAATATTAAATACTAATTAAGACTAAGAATATTATAAAACACTTAAACACTAAGATTATTTATTTAAACAATATATCTCACTTATTTATTCATATAACTATATTTATTTATGTTCACCACTTGTCGACTATCTGTTTATCACAAACTATTCAATACGCGAAGCTTATTTATATCAGACTGTCCAATACCTTCGCTAACAATGCTTATATACTCCGGCGTTTGCATGCGAGAAATTACTAGAACACTATTCGAGATAAAACCCAAACACAATAGATTACATCACCCGAGAAATTAAGTAGGTTCGGACAAGTCTGTTGACAACACACGATTCTCCGTGGCTATTGCGTCATCGCAAAAAATAGACACTCGCTCATTACTGCCGCGCGGCTGTGACAGCGGCGACGACAGCAGCGGCGACGGCGGGCGCTGCACATTACAATAGATAGGTATATAACCCAAATTTTGAGAACTGCTGAAATAATGGAAAAAGGAATTATTTCAGCAGTTCTGCTACATATGCATAAAAAAGTAAATGATAAAATCGAAAAATGGCTGAGAAACTTTTTTTTAGCATTTTTCATTGAGGAACTGTCCTTGAATTTTGGCCAAAGCATTCCCTATAACACCCTGCATATCATATCTGTAAATTGTCATTTTACTGGTTGAATTGAATTAGACAATTTATAACACGCCGGAGACGTGTCCTAAAAACCTCGAAATCTAGTAATAGTACATTATATTATACGGAGCTAAACTACATTTTAGGGTGAAACTGTAGGCGTTGGACACCTACAAATGGGGACTGCGAAAAAGGTTTGCAGAATGCTTTATATGGAGTATTGTGCTGTCTAGTTGTGAAACAAGGACCTTCAGAAAGAAGGAGAAAAAGTACTTGGAAAGTTTTTGATGGGGTTGTGGCGATGGAAAGTCAGGAATAAGGAAGTGTTGAAAAGGATTGGAGCAGAGAAAAGAAATTTGAGACAAATAAGAAAGAGGAAAGCTAACAAGATTGGACATATTTTAAAGAGGAATTCTATTCAGAATATTACAGAGTGATCTAGAATGATTGAAGGTTCCGCCTCGTTCTGATTTTTTGTTTGCCGCATCATTGTGATAATGGAATACGATTGACAGATTGCATTGGCGTACATATTACCACTCATTTCAATCAATTCTCGCAGAACGAAAATATGCTTCCAAGATAAACTTGTCATGTTCAACCGTAAACACAATCTATCGCAACGATTTGAATAAATATGTTTATTTTATTTTGGAATCATAAACTTGTTTATCCGCCCTCAAAAACGGGCGCAATTTGGCTTTTATCGCCCGAGAGCTTATAAAGTTGCCAAGCAACAGCTATTCAAACGTCAAAATCGTCGTTTTTAGATAAATGTCAAGCAACATAATAAATTCGATAAATCACATTTTTTAACACCACTGCACGTAAAACTATTTGTATCCTTTCTCGTATACGTTTTTTCACTTCTGTGGAACCAACTTGCTCTGGGCAGCGTCAAATTCATTCGATATTTCTTTTGAATAATCGATATCTTCCATTTTCATTTGACACTAAATTAAAATTTGTTATAAACAAACAATATAGCTAGATACCACAGCATATTTAAAATTCACAACGCCAGCACAACGATACCGAATATATACCCATTGAATCCTCGAATTTCGAAAACCAAAATAAAATAAAACGTTGTATGTACCACGGGCATAATCAAGATTATAGCACTCGGGAAAATTAAAACTCTCCGCTACGCGTCGAGCTTTAAACATTCCCCCGTGCTACAATCTTTTGATTATGCCCTTAATACATAAATAACTATTAATTTTAAAAGATAAAAACAAACTGTATGTCAAAAAATTCAAAATACGAAATGCCGTTGACTTTTCCAAATGTCGGTAATATAGGTAACATAATATAACATTACCGGCAAATTGATACTGATTTTTTTCCATGGAAGATAATTTTGATTATAATCAGAACTTTTTCAAGTCACGTGACTTTCAATCATTCTGGAACAATCTGTATAATTGAAGGAAAATTACATGGAAGGAGAAGCAGAAACATATGAATGCTACAGATATCAACGAGGGATGGAATTACGAGTTGAAGAGAGAGGTATAGGACGGTGTTGAGGCAGGATTTTCGCTAAGTCTAGGATGCGTTTATAATGGATTTAATTATAAATTTAAATTTAGAAATACAAAATGTTTATAAATGCATTGGCTGGTTCATGATGCATTTATATTTGTAATTTAGATTTACAAATTTTTATATTTGAAATTTTAATTTAAATTTTTAAAATTACACCAATCAGAATAAAATTTTCTTTCAAATTCATAGCAACAAAAGTAACTAAATAAACAAAATGATGTGACAGTTGTTGACAGTATCAAAATTATGTCAAAAAATAGGTAATTTATATAATAAATGTAATTCAGAATGGATATTCAATATAAATAAAGTATGGAATTGATTTTTACCTCTCGCCATACCGAAGGTAAGAGAGGTAATGTTTTCGGTTCAAAAATTCGATAGCACGAATTAGGGTCCCTACAACACGTTCTTACTATTTCTACAATGGTATGAGAGCGCGGGGCGCGCGTGCGTGTGTGTGTGCGCGCGCGTTTGTGCGGGTGCGCGTGTGTGTGTGCGTGCGCGAGAGTGCGTGCGTGTGTAAAATGTATTATGATATATTCCAAAACTTTTCAAATTGAGTATTTAAGACTTTTGTATGAAGGGGAACACCATATTATATTTTGAGAAAAATTGATAAACCGGAAGTGATACTTTACTTGAAGCTCTGAACAGATTTTCGAGCAAAATATATTATGATAAATTCCAAAACTTCTCAAATTTAGTATTTGAGACTTTTGTATGAAGGGGAACAACATATTAGATTTAGAGTAACATTGATAAACCGGAAGTGATACTTTACTTGAAGCTCTGAACAGATTTTCGAGAAAAATACATGATAAATTCCAAAACTTCAAATTTAGTATTTAAGACTTATATATGAAGGAAAACAACATATTAGATTTTGGCTAAAATTGATAAACCGGGAGTGATCTTTACTTGACGCTCTGAACAGATTTTTGAGAAAAATACATGATAAATTTCAAAACTTCAAATTTAGTATTTAAGACATATATGAAGGAAACAACATATTCGATTTTGGCTAAAATTGATAAACCGGAAGTGATACTTTACTTGACGCTCTGAACAGATTTTTGTGAAAAATATATTATGATAAATTCCAAAACTTTTCAAATTTGATATTTAAGACTTTAAATGACGCAAAATAAAATATTAGATTTTTGGTGAAATTGATAAACCGGAAGTGATACTTTACTTGAAGCTCTGAACAGATTTTCGTGAAAAATATACTATGATAAATTCCAAACTTTTCTAAATTTAGTATTGAACACGTTTATATGAAGGGGAACAACATATTAGATTTTGGCTAAAATTGATAAACCGGCAATGATACTTTATTTGAACCCCTGAGATTTTCGTGAAAAATATATATTTTATTATACGTATATATTTTAAACATGGAATTGGCGAGAAGTCATGTACTGGCCACATCAGATTTTTAATGTAGAATTACACAGTATTGTAAGACAAGTAAACCAAATCATTCAAGATTAACATTTATTTGATTGGATTATTTTGTAAATCTAAATTCATCATGAACCCGTGTACTAAATCTGAATTATAAAACTAAATTCATAAATGTAAATTTATAAATTAAATCCATCATAAACAAGCCTTAAGAGCGAAGGTTTGTCAAAAGTCAGAATTAAAATAAAAAATTCCCTAAAACAAGCAATGCTTCTGCTTGTCTAGATTTCAGCCATGTTTAGGTTTTTTTTTTCACTGGCAATACGATGACGATAAGATAACGATATGATACTTTTTGTTCTAGAAAATAATCTTTTTCCAGTAAGTTATAGAAACATTGAATTTACCGTGTGAAAACAATGAAATAAAAAATTAAATCCATCACACTGAATTGGTGAAAATTTCATGTTATAAATCAATATGGTGAAAAGTAAAATGGATCATTCGTCCCTTCATCAAGGAAATATACAAGCCTGGGGTGCATTATAAATAGGGTTTAGCTGGTATAGTGATAATTGAATTTACACCCTCAGGCGTTTCCTTATCCAGTCGAAATCTATCATACGCTTTATTTATAGGCTTGTTCCAACATACGTTTGCGTATCGTTTATGTTACGGTCCATGCACATTTTCTACGCATGCGCTAATAAAGTACTAGTTATGAACTGATCCAGAACTATGTTGTGTTGGAACGGTGCAGAACAGTAATTTGTAGTTTAAAATTCGAAATTCAAGGACCGTAACAACTCACATTAAAAAAATAGAGTTTTTTTTATAAAATACAAAACTTTAACTTACCTAACGGTCGATAATAAATACGTGCTCAACAAATCAACAATAAATTGTGAAATTTAATTGTAAGAAATATTAGAAAATCACCTAAACTATCAAATGTCTGAAAATCCATTCAAATTACTCATTTTATAAAATATATTATTAATAACTGACAAAGAATACTGAATAAAATAGGTTACTCATGGATTTTATGCATAGCGCATGTACCGGACTAACAGTACAACTAAAAATTCACTTACTAATTTGACCGTTCACGAACCAGTTCATGAACGATCAATTTTGTGTTGGAACAACCGACGCTTAGTACATGATTCAGTCGAAATTCATGGTGGAACACTAAATGCACTCTGCGCATGTACCCAACCGTTCACAAACTGGTTTGGTGGTGTTTTGGAACAAACCTTATATTGGAAAAGGTTTGCAAAATTTTACTATAGAAGTTTACAAAGTAGATTTTAAATTTTATTATGCGATAAGATGACGAAAGCTTTATGAAATTGAACTATATTATAAATTAATATTATCATACGTAATATAACAAGTGATATGATTATCGATGATATTCTCAAATGAAATCGAGTTGCAGATTTTACGAGTCCGAGGGACGAGTGAAATGTGCTGCTTTGTTTACACGAGCAATATATACGATTATTAATCATATCACGAACTTATATTTAATGAAAGAATATGATGTGATTTTTCTGGCATATAGTCGTAAATGTAAACAGATAAATATTAGTATTACCTATATAAGTGGGGATATTTTTGCATTAAATCTAACAATAAACAATCTTGTAGTTTATTCATTTTCAAATTTTTGCAATTTAACTTACACTAATACAAATAAATACACCACACGTTGACGTTTGTTAAGTGGTGCACATGCGCAGTTGTGAAATACTTTAACAGTCTTTAAGTTTAATGTTGGCTAACTTTAGTTCTTAAAGTAAAATTAAAATTGTGCACATAAAACAGTACATATATTAACTTTTATAAAGTAAAAGAAAAAGTAAAATAAAAAGTAAGCTGCATAAATCCACTTTTAACACATTGTATGTGCTGCTTACCTAACTTTTGATATACTTGTATGCACATATTATAGTCTTTAAGTTTAATGTTGGCTAACTTTAGTTCTTAAAGTAAAATCAAAAGTGTGCACATAAAACAGTACATATATTAACTTTTATAAAGTAAAAGAAAAAGTAAAATAAAAAGTAAGCTGCATAAATCCACTTTTAACACATTGTATGTGCTGCTTACCTAACTTTTGATATACTTGTATGCACATATTATATTAAACACGGTACGAGTTTGAGTTATTACTTATTTTTTATACTCAAAATTAACTGTCAATGTTGTAAATAAAAGAAACAATTCCCTTAGTAACGAATATAAATAAGGTGATAATTTCTTTGTTTTTATCTTCGCTGTGATAGACATGTAACTAGTGACATTAGATTGATTAGCGGAAATTATATTCTCTATTAAATATTGTAAAATTTATCATATCAAAATATACATATTTCAACCGTTGTCAAGTTTGAATATTGAAAATTAGTTAATTTTTGCAATTCCTGCCGTGACCGACGTTGTAAGTGTTCATCATGTATTTTCAAAAAATGGCTAAATGCAAGTTTCATAAACTTCCTCTGTAAATTTATTACATGAATTTTATAAATGCAATGCGATTTTTTAACAGCAATGATTTCATGGAAACTGTTACGAATTTGTTCATAAAATTAAATTTAGGTACTGTCGAACTAAATTTAACTGAACGTTTATAATACCGGCCCTAATAATATTAATGAACGAAGTTGCAGTTATCGTAATTGTTTCATGCAAAGCACTTAGATCCCTTTGAATTTAAATACATCAGTTTTCAATTAACAACTAATATAGTATCAAGAAAAAACTTTAAATATCTCAAGGCTAAACATTAATAAGTAGAATGCTAAATATTAAAAATAAATATTTCTCACTCCTTTGGCAAGCCCAGCACTAATGGCCCCTTTAGCTTTATCCTGGATGACCCTCCCTAGATGGCACACAAGTACTCCATTATCCAGAACGTCGAAAAAGTTTTCCCCAGTCACGCCGTCTACACCTGAAACAAATAATACATTCATTATTTCACATTTTTACAATAACTTCTACTTTGTTTAGTGTTTATACATTCATATACATTTTGTGCCCTATTATTTATTCATCCACTCCCTTGTTAAAACGAGACGTAATCGTAATGCGGCCGAAGAAGACAACAATAATATTCCGACATAGACATTAGACAGAGATGATATTGACACAGCGCACGGCGGTATTATAACTCGTGCCATTGTTACAAGATGTGCAAACCGTGTAATGACGCATTATGATTCTGGTATTTTGTATTCATAGTATAATTGATGAATGGTAGAATGACGGAAATTTAAAACGGTAATTACGAACTTTAATGGCAAAAAGATGGCGGAATTTCTATACAAGAAGAAATGACTTTTAATTTTGTATGGAATACATCGCAATATGTTATTAAATGATTAGGTTAACCACTTCAACGCTTTATATTTTTTTTTCGAAGGATAGGTGTTAAACGATTAAGTGCCCCTAGATTATGACATTACAATGAAATCACTTATAGCGCATTTACTAGTTATTGAAGTATTAAGGGCGGTAAGTGCTGTTTATAAATGCACTTACCGTGGGTTATTTTGTAGCATTTTTATGCAATTGAGCAAATAAAATTAAAAAATATTGTCACAAGTAGTTGTTTTAGTAAAGGTGGCAATTAGGATTTGTATTATTCTAATGCTGTACTAAGGTTCTATATAAATTATTTAGTCACTAAACACTAAACCGTCCGTGAGCTTTTTGTACGATTAAACTGCCTTTGTTATTTAAGCAATCAAATCTTGTTTGGTAAATAAAACCTACTGCCTTCGAAATCCTGTCGGTGTAAACACTTAGTACTAAGGGCAGTAAGCTCTTTCTACCACTCTAAGTCATAATGATCGCTGCAAACGACTGCGTGTAAGTGCATTTAATAGTACTCAACTCATTCTTTAACACGATCTTTATGATTGATAAACTAACCTTAATCAACCGGATGAACTTATAACAAACTACTTCACGTTTGATTTCTTGTTCTTATGTTAATTGCATCATTACATTCTATGATTTATGGCATCAACAATTGAAGCCGCGAACATTAATAATTATTTGTATTTACAAAATGAAGAAGAATCGAGAGTTGAGTGATTATGACATCATTTTCAACAGGAAACATAAATTGCTCATCGAAGGAGATATCCAATTTATAGATAAAATTACACTTATAGTGGAGATCAACAAGAATTATGGCAGTTTTATTCGGTAATATAACGGTGTCTGTATGTAAATTGTGCGCTAAAATTCAACAACTGTATTGGAGTACATTACCAGAAAATAAATGCATAGGATTAACTTAGATTTATTTGTGAATTTATATTCTGAAACTGTAAAAGAAAAAGATGCCACTGTGTTTAAAAAACATGAATATTCTATGATTAAAGAGCAATATTATGTTCTGAAATGATTTGCCAATTATCTCCAAAAATAAATTATTTCGTTAAATAAACTGCAGTTCATATTTATGAGAAACTATAGTTTACATTGTTGTTCTTGTTTCGGTTAAACTTTCATTTTATGTAAAGCACGTATTATTAAACAAATTGTTAAAATACCTGTGGCTACGCAATTAACCTGCGTACTGAAGTATTATATTATAATTATTGAACTAACAACTCTAACATATGTGTGAAAACGTTCGGTGTTCGGAACTGTTGTGTAACAACGCATCGCATTATTCGTGTGTAGCATCAGAAGATGCTTTAATTATTAGGTCAATTGTTCATTGCACTAAGCTACTTGTAAGTAAGTGTACTTCAGGAGTTAACAGCATCCTTATACACGATCCCACACACTACTTTCAATATTATATATCCCCTTGATAGATAGAAGAAACTAAAATGATAAATATTTGTTCATTAGGACAAAAATTGTTATTGTTGCAGAAAATGGAAATAAATATTTCTAACTTTCTCAACATATTAAATAAAGATTGAAGTTCGTTCTTCTTTGATTATATTTAATTTGTGAGTTTAAATATTATTGGAAAACATTTTGTGCATTTAATTCTAAATACAAGTATATAGAACTTCTGCTCTGTTTTTAAAGGAGTAAAGTGTATGTCACTCCTGTTTTTTGCAACATAATATCGAAGGCTGTAATTATAAACATTAGGGGAAGAAATACAATAGCTCATTTACTTATAACTAGTAATGAAAGACCCTTAAACTCTTCTACTACCAGCGGAAGTAAGGGGTAGTTTCCGCCCACGACATTATTTTTCACTTCCGTTTAGTACTTAACCTACTTCAACTTTAGTTCCGTAAATTAAATCACACAATAATTATTTGTATCTTGTTATCTTTTCGCAAAATGAATCTTATGAATTTTAAGGCCGACTGATAGTAGTTATCAATATCACACAATAATTAATACTAAAATCTACTGCTAACTTCTAACCCGTATGCAGATATTGCTTTTATAATAAAAGTGATAAGTCGTCTTTTACAGCATTACATTATTATGGATGTAACCCTAATTTTTTTTAAAAAAGTGTTCGAATCTAACCGCAATTAATTTGTCGTATTAGAATTTGGTCTAGGACGTTTAGGAGATATTATTATTATTATTATATTACAAGAGGTGGTCTCCTGTGGATCCCTGTACTGCGACCTGTAGATCTATTGTACCCTCCAGATTTACTCCTATTCTAGGAGTCCTGTTTGTTTAATTCCAGGGTTTTCTTCAGATCTAAATCTTTTAGTATATCCTGCTCAGGAGATAAATTAACAAAGATACCACATACATTTCTCAAACTATAGGGCGCGAGCAGACACGTGCCTCGAGCGAAGTGCTTGCAATCAGTTGATTTGTGTGCGCGTGTCACTTTGACAACAACAATGTCACTTTGACAAGTGCACACAAATCAGCTGATTCCAAGCGCTTCAAGGTTGCTGGAGTCACATGTCTGCTTGCACCCTATAACCAGCATTGTACTAAATAACCATTCGAATGATGTCTTCTTCAGTAAACATGTTTAAAGCGTGATGACAAGTTAATTTTTGGACATTAGTTGTGTTCTTTTTACATGATATCTCAGGTTATCTTAGTTCACCTCAGTTGCCTATCTATTTTGACCGTTATTTGTTTCTTAACAGAAGTGAGATAAAATGAGACCAAAGTGGGAAGAGTTCCTCTCTCCTTCTCATTCTTAGTCACCTCAAGAGGTTGTGCTTAATGAGATTTAATTCTTAGATGAATGGTGGGGATGAATGTTGTGGATGAATGTTGTGCTGTCACCGGCTGTCACATACAATTAGTTTGGTTATTGAAAAGGTTATTTGTTTATTCCTTATTTGAAGATAATGACCGATAATATTACAGATAATAATTTGATATGTCAAACATTTTTGAAATACCTATATTGTCATTAAAGAAACCATATCATAACCAACTTCAAGTATGAAAATCCACTAAAAGTCAGAGAAAATAGTTGTTCAAAATTGCAGTGTGATAGATCGAGTTGGTCATAGAAAATAAGTCCGTGAAAAAGAATCAGAGATATGTTTGTAGTATGATAAGGCCTTCATGGGTTATAGAATCTGTTTATAACGACGTATTTTGTAACTCTGTACAGGAAATAATTTTGAATTGTCCAACATAGTTCGTACACATTGGCGTATTATTTTAGCATTTCTGTGCCTCGTGTTAATTTACATGATTTATCAATAATGCAAAAAAAAATATATAGAAAAGGGCTAGAATAATGGCCATGTCTGCAAGTACTACGTCTATTGGTGCAGAAAAATATAGTTTCAGCACAGATTATAGAGCGAATTGAAGTATTTCTGAACTACCTATAAACGAAATATTATTGCGCAATGCCACTGTCATTGTTATGTGAAGAATATTATATAAGCCCAAACTCATATTAGTTCGGCCGGTTAACATTTTCAACAAACAAATTATAAAACCTATGCAATTGGTGAAAAATTTCTGCAAATATCCTTTACTAGTTTAAAATATTGATTATAAATTTACAAAAACTGAATATGTTCATGTAGATCGCCTTTATTAGTAATGCCGGCTTTAATTTTATTACGGGTCTCGTGACCGCGTACCTGAGTGTCTGGTCGCGAATCTGGGGAACCGGGTTCGATCCTGACCGACTCCAAAATTTTCTGGTTTTAAATGGCAAAAAATAGATACCTGTGGTGCACTCTCCACACCAGCAATGCCAATGAGTGCCCGTGAGGTGACACCTGGTAAACGCCCACACGGTACAAATATGTCATCATCATTATCGAATCCTGTGCACAAAGCAGATTAGCATACCCAGCAATGGGTAATATGCCGTGATGATATATTTATTTTAATTTATTAGGCACTGTATCCCTAAGCTCTGCACATTTTCCAGTGAGTATTGTCCCATATGTCTTGCAAAGGAGGTTTTACTGTACGCACTGGATTTTTGTTGTTTTTTATTGTGTCAAAAATAAGTAGTCTCGGTAGAAGCTAAATCTGGAGTAGATGACCCTTAAAATGCCGGTCGAACTATTATCATTTGGTCCAGTTTTTTTTGTTGTTTTAAGTCTATATTTAATTTAGAGTAACCAAAGTCAACATTTCGAAATTTTGGACTTCAGTGATTTAAAATCAACAAAAAACTTTCATTGTTATTAGTATAACTACCAAGAGTACCTTTCAGTGATTCCGTGATTTTAACTGTTTAATAGCATTAAAGTCCTTCGTCTTCCAGATTTTACTGAAAAGTATACATTGGTTATTATTGCAATAAGCATTTTCATGATATTCTAATAGGACTCTTTCACTTAGACTTTGGTTGTTCTTGTGTATAAAAATAGCCGATTATAAAATCAATCTCATTATTTCAATTACATTGTTCATGCATTAATTTCCAGACATATTATACAGGGTATTAATGAATACGAGTTACAAATATATAGGGCATATAGTACCTACTGACTAAAATGAGTAAAAAAAAAACTTAATTAACATAGGTCTGATCTTCAACTGTTTCCGAAAAAGAAGCTATTTGTATTAGAAGCAAAGAATAACTGACAAAGATAGTGATCGAACAAAATTTTGTCTATGGCAGTAAACAGACTATACAAAAACAATAAAGTTTTATATGAAACATTTGTTGTAATTTTTAATAGTTACGAAGTTATTTGAAAATTAATTATTAGTCAAAGTCGCCACAACATTTGTCGTAGTACAATTATTTGTTTTTTTTTTTGAATTTTGTAATTTGTCCATAAAACTACAACAATAAATAGCTCCCCGCTGTGAAAAAAAAAACACTCTCTCATGTGTAATCTTTGCGCAACACAATTTTCAACGATAATAACCGTCCTCCTCATTTGTGCAAAGTCAAACGCAGAGATCTCCAACTGTTAAATCTCGTTTGGCTAACATAAATTACCGTTCGCAGATACAAATCTTCCGTCAGCGTTCAGCTGACATCGCAACACGTCAATTATAAAATAATCACTAATGTTAACATATTCAACAGTCATTTAACGTTGCTTACAAGTTTCTCTCCATTCTGTTCGATACATCAGAAATGGGCAACTTGTAAATCTGTCTTTTCACGGGAAAATCAAACGGGAAAGTTAAATATATGAGGGTAGTTCGTCGTTTATTGTATTTAACGTAGAAAGCTGTGCCTGACAATTGATAAATGAAAAAAAAAATGTTTTTCATTAATGTTTTATGGTCGCGCAACCTAATGGTCATTTACAGCATTGCAGCCCAGGGATTTTGGTGATAATGAATTAATGCACACCGAGTCGCAGTTTCATCAATACGATATTGTAAAATTGTCAAATATCAGTGTTATACGAGGGTCACGCTAGAATTATAGAGAAGAAGAAAATCACAAGTATTGTGTCGTGAAAATATGGGATAGCCAGAGCATTTTCGAATCATGATTTAATTTGACAGCTTTGACAATTCTTAAGTTAGCCTGAAATTAATTTGACAGTTTATTTTCCCTAGTAATTATTTCAATAGCTGATAGCTTTGGCAGTTTTTAAGTCACCAGAGATTCATTTAACTAACAAGGCTTAAATTTAAAGCTACAAAAAATGCAAACCTAAATTATGACAGCAATACATAATAATTCATTTGACATTACATTACCTAATATTGCCAATTTAAGGAACGTATACAATTTTTAAATTAAGTTGGTGCAACTAGCTTCAAAATAAGCTTGAAAGCATTCCAAAAGAAAATTGGTTGGAAGCTTTTAGGAAATGGAAGGCAATAATGGTGAAGTGTATTATTGTTGAAGGGACGCTGCCTTTAAATTTTCTTATGCCATTGATGTCAGCATTATTCTCATATTTATAATTATTGTAGTAGTAGTGTTATACATAAAAATAAATCTCTCTCAACCAATACTAACGTTGCTCGCTAATATTTACTTGATTCTCTATCCGAAAAATGAGTCAGGCTTTCAACAGTCTTTTTCCGAGGCTCATAAATGCTTTTCAACTAAACGGAGAAATCAGCTTTTTCATCAGATTTTTACGACTAATTGAAGTTAGTAACGGTATATACATATTATTATAGACAGTGTTAAAAATTAAATAATCAACTATTCTGTAAGTAAATAAATAAAAACTATTTTCAAGTTGACACAAATTCATTCCCAAATAAACTATTAGTTCCAGATAAAAATCATTAGCATTGAAATAGAAACCAATTTTACGTTAATAAAGGAACAGTAAAAGAACAACGAATGTTGGATTTGTCGGCAATCAGGCATTTCCCTGGGCAAGAAGCGTGCGATTCAGCCGCAATCTGCAGCAAATTGTTTTTAGAAAAATGATCGCTCGCTCTAAAATACATTTTCTACTTAATAAATCAAGTAGGATAAGATGATTCGTAGATTCGCGGTTTCTGAACAGCGAAGGTTGTTTGCATTTTAAATCTAGAAGAAAGTTCGTGAACAGTTCGCGAAAAGAAAAAGAAATGCGCACGCGATTCTCAGATTATTTGTGAATATTTTATGTGCATGTATCAGGAACGGATGGGAACCAATAAAAACATTTAGGATGTAATTT
Organism: Harpalus rubripes; assembly: GCA_963082715.1. Classification (NCBI taxonomy): domain Eukaryota; kingdom Metazoa; phylum Arthropoda; class Insecta; order Coleoptera; family Carabidae; genus Harpalus; species Harpalus rubripes. Next base: position 29,777,190 of record OY720454.1, read on the forward strand.
TGTCAATTGTATTATTGCAAAAGGTTATGTTAACAACGTAAATTATCCTTGCTATTATTGTGTGCTCAATATAGTTATTTTATTTTAAATATATACCAGACGTGTTATTTATTACATACATATGTTTACAAGATAAAATAAAATAGTATATTACGTACCATGAACTACTAATGACAGTTTTTAGGTCGAGTATGTATATTGGGAAGTCGAGGCGCGTAGGGTTCCGAAACATTCGCGATCTAAACAATCGCTTACAGTTCGAGGTTAGTAAGCTACTTTTATGTATATTCACTTACCATACACCGTGGACGGTATGTACCTATTTACTGTAACCATGGAAACTAATTGTGCAATAAAAGTTTCACTTACTGTACCTATATCAATATAAAGTTAACAAACTTATGTTTAATTATATATTGGTATCACTGAAATTGTAAAACCTTTAATGATTGGCCTGGGACTCATGTGTCAAATTTCAAACTATTTTGACAGATCAATAATACAGACCAGACAGATCTTTATATGATAGATTGTATTGTTAATTATTTGAGAATAATGAGGTACTTTGGATATTATTGTATGAATTGTTCATCAAAATACGGAATTGTTATATTTTGTAACTGATAGGCAAATATATTAAAAATATTTGTATAGATAAAATGACAATATATGTTTTAAGAACTACAATATTCATTCAAGAAGATATCTACACTGGTAGAAAATTTAAGAACGGAAGACGGAACATCTAATTATTATTTATAACTGTATATACAACATGCTTCATTGTTGTACTTGCATCAATCTTACTGATTATTTCATTTTATAATCTATATTAATTTATTGCTACCAAAAAATATTATTATTGTTGTAATCAGTATGTATCATTTTACTTCAATGTTTCATTATACAATTTTATTCACTATTGTATTGAGTTGTATGTTTATATGTTTTAATTTTTCTATGTAACATCTTTATTCATTTTATTAATATGTTTTATCGTTATCTATTGTTTAAGAACGGAAAAATAGCAACTTCCAATTATCCAACTATTGATAATTACTACGTTTACATGTAGTTTTGAAAATGGTTTCAGTTTTCAGTAAAAATTTCACGAAACTGTTTACATGAAATTTTCAAAACAGGTTCACAGATTGATTTGAAAACAGTTTCGGTGCATGCGTATTTGGCTGATGTAACAAATCCTCTTCACTCCAAATTCTTCATTTTGCCATTATTCCAATTATTTTTTGTACTTTGTACCACTACGTACTAAAATTACACAACTGTCAGTTAATTTGTGGGTTAGTAACACTAAATTCGAAACTGAATTTTAAGTGTTTACATAAGTAGTTTTGAGACTAGTTTCCAAGTCAAACCCATGTATTTTAGTTTTGGTTTGAGATAACTCAAAACCGTTTTGACACTGTATACATGGCGTGTTCAAAACTAAAAACATTTTGAAAACGGTTTGAAAACTGCATGTAAACTCAGTAAATATCTTCATTGAACTCAAAGCTTTCCTTATTTGAAATTATGGAAATCTATATCTTTCTGGTCTCTCCTTCTTGTATGATGTCCGTAGTTAAAACTATAATAGGTAATACAAGGGTAATAAAGCATTTTACATAAGGGATATAGAATCGATTTAAAAAATTCGACAACTATATACTTTAGGTTACATAAATTGTAATATTTTAATGAATGGAATTAATAGAAAATATCAGTATGATTATATTTGCTCTATATTAATAATATACTTACCATATTTTAATTAATTAATTGTTTATTGTATTTATTAATTTTTGAGGGCAAAATTTTCTATTTATGATTTAACTGCCATAGTTGAAGTGGCGAATAAATTTAGGCATATTTTATCTAATAGTTTACGTTAACTTTTGTTTATTTTCTTTCTATGTTTAACCTGGCAGTTAAAAAGTTATCTGCCCGTTATAGTAATTTTCATTGCAAGACCGTTACTCAAAACTTTACGGGTGTGCACGGTACCTAACGAGCGAGCGAAGCGAGCTTGTTATCCGTGCGAGCTCGTAAATTTCGGGTAACGGTTGAGCATTGTACAATGTTTTATGATATACTGAATTGTAAATAATTTGAGAAAATATTGGAACCTACAACACAATACATTAAACTATTTGATGGAAATAGTCGTTGGAAACATATGGCGAAGCGAAATAATGAATAAAAAAGATGTATACATGTTGCTATGGTTTTAACAGCCGGCAATTTTTTTACCACTAGAGACAGAGCTCTGTAATAAGACGTTGACTATTCAGTATAATGTAAAATTATTTATCCTTGCATTGATAAACCGGCCCTAAAACAAACAAATATATCACGGCATATTACCCATTGCTGGGTATGCCAATCTGTTTTGTACACAGATTTCGGTAATGATAATGACATATTTGAACCGTGCGGGCGTTTACCAGGCGTCACCTCACGGACCGTTATCGCTGGCATGGAGAGTGCACCACAAGGGTCATTTTTGTGCTATTTAAAAATTGAAATATTTCTCTTGGCGTCGGTCAGGATCGAACCTGGTTCCCCAGATTCGCGACCAGACACTCATCATTTCATATTTTTTAGAATTTTATTTTAAATATTACAGTAGTTCCCTTCAACAATAATATGAAATGTAAATGTAATACACTTCATCATTCTTGCCTTCCTCCTTAAAAGCTCCTACACCAATCTTCTTTTGGAATGCTGAATATTCTCAAATAATCATGAATTGCAGCCTCAATCTCTTCTTTACAGAAAACATTCTACCTAGTAAATTTTAAATGTTCAAAAAAGTATCCAAAAGTAGCACACTCACACTGCCAAATCAGGTGAATATGACGGATATTAAGTTAGATGGAAACTAGTATGCCTTTTTCAATCTTTTGCAGATAATTGATATTGTTATCAGTTATTTGCAATAGGGATTGATGTCCATTAATAATATTGACCTTTTTTATTAAAACCAAAAATAGTAACAAGGAAGAAATACCGGATTTCTAATTCGTGTTAACAATATATGACATTACACAAACCATTATTTCACCTTTAAGGTACAACAAACATTCCAATGATATTGCGGTTATTAATTAGTCACCAAAGCTTTCTATGATCAATTAAATGATTTTCAAATAATTTCCAATAAAACTAATCATTGATGAGCTGATGAGATACAAATATTTGAAATAATTAATTTCTTAATACTCATAATGCCTTTAGGCGCGTTCCACAGCCATTCTTCACATTTAATCAACAGTACATATTTAACGATGTGAAAGTTGTAATTATCTAATTAAATTGTTAGTAACTTTTTTATTAAGTATGTGGGAGATGCTATTTTATGATGTGTTCCATATTTGGTGAAGTCAAATTTTTACGAACAAAAGTGAAAATATACAATTATTTATAACTTTCATTAGATGCATATCTTTCGATTTTCCGATATATGGAAATGTAGAAAATTTTTCTATAATAAAATTCTATGTTGTAAAGATGCTGCATCACGTATAACAATTGAACAATATTCTTCATAATTAGATACGCTTTTCCTCTACATATATGGTGATGGTAGTTTAATGTATATGATGATATAGCAAAAGACTACTGAAACATTCTATAAACCTATATTGGGTGATTAAAAAAAAAAAATAGGGACAAACAGCTTCAGCTATATTTTCTTTATTATTAATTTTAGACATATAGTTTAAATCACAAAGTTGCGCGCGAAGATAAATGCCACTTTTTGGTGTGGAAAGATTTTGACTTCTACTTCCGGTTTAACCGAAAGCGAAATTTTCGTTGGTCATCTACGGATTGTATGAATTACTATTTTAGCTCCGCCCATTCTGTCAATTTCAGTAGTATCGTTTACTTAGTTTTTATGAGGGTAAACAAGATACTACTGTTATTTTGTTATAATAAAAATATTTTGTACGGTAATAGTATATTACGTAATGAGATGTAAGAAACAGATTACGTACGAGTAAAAAGATTGACACACGAGACGCACAGCGTCAAGTTTGTAATTTTACGAGTGAGTAATTCCTATACATCTCGAATTATGTACTGTACTTTTTCTACGACCACTCATTATTATTTCTAAATTAAAACAAAATTCAGATACGTAGTTATAATAGCTGGTTTATGATGGATTTAATTTATAAATTTAGGTTTACAAATTTAGATTTGAAATTTACGATTTATCTTCCTGGTTTATAGTGAGTTTAAAGATATGAAACATGCCCAATCAACTTATATTGGGTCACGTGGTTTGACACAAATGGGAGGACAGTTATATGTTATTTATCATTTTTATCATAATCAATCTGTATTTTTCTACAGATAATATTAATAAAATATCCATATTTTCAGAATCCATTTGTTAAATCAAAATAAAAATGTTTCAACTGTCACTTGACATTGTCATTTTCCCCACCAAAATTCATTGTTTGAAATACTGTGAAATGACTGGACGCATTTACAAATTTACATTTAGAATATAAAATATGGTGATATTTTAAATATAAATTCTAAATCATAAACTTCTTAAATTCATCATGAACCAGTAAAGGCAGATATGACAATTTATATGTATAAATATAAATTCGTAAATCTAAATTTGTAAATTAAATCCATTCCATTATATACCAGCCATTACAATACTTACGAGTACAAATCACAATATTATTATAACTAAACGTGTTAGTAATAATTATTATTAAATGTTACATTACAGTTGTTAAATACGTTGGAAGGGTACGTTACATCTTCGCTATTAAGTGTCATTGTTAATCGTGTAGGCTGCCATCATACTGTTGTTCAGGGTGGAGATATTATTGTTCATTAATTGATTTCAACATAGAAAAATAATTTTGAGAATTTAATTAATAGATATAGAATTAAAATAAACAAACAGTGATCTGTATTTGATTTTTTCATTTGTTTTTTAATAAATTTCATTTTTTTCTCCCCAAAAAATTAATAATTCATGTTTGAAACAAAAGAATGTAGACTTGTTATACATCATTGAAAAGTTTATAAAAAGATGAGGCTATTTTCAACATAAGTTCCCATTTAAAAAAAATATGTTTATGTTATATCTCGAGAATTATTAAATTTTGACAAAATCTAATTACACCTTGTTATTCTACGTAAATTATCTAAACATTTTTTCTTTATCTTTTATAATAAGCGAGATATGCGGTATTTTCAAAGTAATAAAGTTTTAGCCTGTACCTCAAAAACAAAAGAGGATAAAAAATTCCTATGGTGTCTATTATTGTAGTTTCAAAAAGTTGGCCCACAAAAACCTACATCAGTTTCTGTAACTTGTGTAATAAGAAAGTTTTTCATATAAGGAACTCGAATTTGTTCCACCCTGTACATATGAGTCTGGGAAGATGCTCCTCCCCCTTTAACTTTTATTATAATAGAAAAAAAATGGCTTATATAAGTTTTTTAAATACCATTTGATAGCAGATATTTTTTATAAAGTCAGGTTTACAAGCTAAGACTATAAACTTTTATTTTTTTAAATAGCAATCTATAATTATTTTACTAAAATATAAACCGCCATTTATTGCAATAAATAATTTTTAATATTCTAGATGGTTAAATAAAATGTAACAATGATATACAACTTAACAAGCTTATACAACATGAGTGGTAGCATGAATGGTGATTAGGAGATGACGAGGGCGGAGATGATTAGCAGTGTTTTAACAGTCAATCGTTTATGGTTTATTTTAGAGAAAAATACTTCAAATAAATGTTGCGTACAATTAATTTTTCTATAAGTAACTGTTATTTGAAGTTTTTTTTCTCTAAATAAACGATAAACGATTGACAGAGTTAAAACACTGCTAGTCATCTCCGAATCATCATTCATTGTTACATTTTGTTTATTTTCATATAGCCATCTAGAATATTAGAATAAAAATTTCTCAATTATTTTAATTTTCTCGAATTTTTACCTTCCGTCACCTTTATGTAAAATTACATATCGTAGATATTGTCTGGTCAAAAAATCGATTGTGAGTTTTTATGAATAAGCACGTTTTAAGGTCCCTACAATATTTTATTATATACGATTTGATTGAATTTTATAGTTCATATTCGCAATCGAAATTAACGATAGAGGCGCTGATTTTCGAAACAAGATGGCCGCCATACGATGGGTTTGACATATGACAGTTCATATTTTTCACTGTTTCGTTGACTGTGTATACAAACCGAGTTTAAAAACTTATTTATATGAAAGCGATAAGTTAAAATATTTAATTTTTAATTACTACACTTCAAACTCAGCTGTCACTTATTTAATATGGCGCTTGTACGATTGCTTTTCGTAGTACTGATTTGAGCCGCTAGAGGGAATTTTTTTATCTACGATTGCGAATTCAATAGACATAGAATTAAAAAATAAAAAAATATAAAGCAGCCAGCTGTGCTATAAGGCTATAACCATGGAAACAGCTACTATATTACGAAAATTCTGATTGGCAGATCAGTATCAAGTGCAAATTTCATTATTTAATAATAATAATAATAATAATAATAATGCCCAGCAATGGTTAATAAGCCCTGATGATATATTTATTTTATTTATTTATTTATAATAATAATAATTAATATCAATTTTTTTAAAATATGATTTTAAAGCAGAACATAGTTCGTATTCAAACAAATATTTAAAAAAAATCGTTCTTTAAACATGAAATTAAATATTGAAATTTGAATTTGACATTTCTTAAAACAGCGATTTAGTTAAAGCCTTGTATATTATCTTTTGTAAGAAACGTTCAGTATGGAATTTGTACAAAATGCATAGAATTGTTAGAAGATAGGTAATGTACTGGTAATATAGAATCTTTTGTAGGAAACTTTCTGTGTGGAATTTGTACAAAATACATAGAACTGGCCAAATAACTGACGGAAGGTAATGTGTTGGCCACATCAGATTATTTCATATACATTAATAAAAACTAATACATCGTTGAATAGACAAAAAATGGCGGTTTATATTTTAGTAAAATAATTATAGGTTGCTATTTAAAAAATAAAAATTGATAGTAATATCTTGTAAACCTGACTTTATAAAAATATCTACATTTGACATTAAATAGTATATTTAAAATAATAACAAAGTTAAACCATGTATTTACATTTATCAAAAATATATGGGTTTTTTTTATTACTCATTTAAAAAATTAAGAAATAAATAAAATTAATATCAGTAAAATCGTACAGTAGTTACCCATTTCAGTGCGCGTTAATATTGGGGTGTAGCAAACTTTCACAAAACAAAGTTCAATTTTTAGAATGTTGCTTGCTTGTTGTTTAAAAGTAATATAAAAATATTAATTTAGAAATGATTTCTAGATGGTACTAGAAGTTTCGTTTCTGCAATGACAAATATAAATTAGTTAAATTATTAATTCCTAAAATTACGAAATAATGATATTTGATAACAATTTATGTTCGTGTCAAATAAGCTTTAGTTTTCTTCGCGAACAAACTACTACAATAATTATTTAAAAAAAAAATCTGATTACTCCGAATAAATCCTAATTCCAAATTTGTATTATCTGTAAACTATGAGAAATCTATGGTTCGCATTCAGTCCTATAGCTAGCAGCAGCTTGAACTATTTTTGAGTCGGGTTAAAAGGTCAGCTGCATGACACGAGTGGCCTGCCCTGCCCTGCCTTGTGACCCAAAGGCCCCCGAGCCACTGAGCTGCACCGATTAAAAATAAGCGCCCCACATAATCGCGGAAGAATAACACTATACCTATGCCATGCCATGCCATGCCAAGTGACATTTACTTGCATTACATAACGTCAATGAAAAGTTAATTAACTACCATACCATAAGAAATTCATATTTTAACTTTTAAGTAATGGGATATATTTTATAAAGGATATTGAATAAACGATATAAAATTGTTATGGATACGAAATGATCATCATCTATAAAATTTTGCTCGTTTTCATGAAAAATATGTAACAGGAAGACATATCTCGATTACAATGTTTTAGCATCTAAGTGCTAAAATAGTAATGTATTTAATACTAAAATAATAATAATAAAACTGTCAGTTAAATCAAAATATAGCATAGATATTACATTTTTTATGTGTTAGCTATTAACGTATCTAGGATTGTTATGAGTATCATAACTGCCGCAGATGTCGGTCTGAAATCCTAGCTCGTATATCGAGGATTTTAAGACATCTAAGGCTTGTTATAATTCATAACATCCGAAGTTGTTAATAAATATTATTTTTTGATATTCTCTCATTAAATGCTACCTTCAGAATGCAGTGATAAACAACAATTATTTTGGTATATGTCAATAAGACAAATATTAAAATTATGTGCTTTATTCCTCATGTATATTATTATTATTAAGAATGACACACTAACGTTATCTGTAGGTATTTATTAATGAGGAGCATTATGCTTTTATTTTATTTTCATTTTGTAGATGTTATTGACAAATCACTCATTTCAAAATGATAATGTAGTTGGAGGAAGGAATCTATGAAACTTATTATAGAATCGGCCAAGTGCCCGTGATAAAGTTTTATGGGACTTGTGGTAAGGATTACTAGAGCCAGGTAGAATTTCTATCCTGGACCGTATCGAAAATTTGACATTTCCTAATTATATACTTTTAAATCTGTATTAAAATAATAATGAGTTTCAAATGTATTTCTTCTAACATCAAGTTGTAAATAGAAAAGAGCTAAACAATTGTTGTTGGAGGTGCTGAGCACAAAAGTGTTTCCTAAAAAATATAAAATTGACACTCTTGCTTCGGAATGTGGACATACAGTTTTACGGTTACCTCCGTACCACTGCTTATTCAATCCGATTGAAATGATATGGGGCCACATGAAACGTATTATTTTTCGTTATATGTAAATATTTTTTTTCACTACTAGCCTACAAACATACCATTATTAACTTGTTATTGAGTTGTGAAATTGTTTTTCTCTACCGCTTCCTTAGCAACGCTTAACAACGGTCAATAATGAATTATTATTGACCATGGTTAATTATGCGAAACGTCACTTTTTAAAGAAATTCAAGCTTCTGAATTTATTTAACTTATTAAACGCAAAGAAAACATTATATTTAAATTTGCCGCCTAATTTCAAGTTGGCAATATTTAAATTTCAGATTAAAAATCTTAATATTCTACGATCTTATTTCTTATCAAATTTTTCGTGCGTTCACATTATATTTACAATGCGAAATGTTAATTTAGGTATTTATTTATTGTTAAATCTATGAAAAGGTAAGTGTTTATTGTAACATTATTTCAATTATCTTACATTGTACATTTTTTTAGGGTTATAATTACATTTCTATGTAAAAACACAAAACAGGTAACATTTATTTGCTATTTATAGTTGAAATTGATAGTGCAATTGTGACAAGTCAAATTTATTGCTGCAGAACCCGTATTCAATGAGGTTTGAGTGTTTCCTATATTTATTGTCGCATTTTGAATTTCTGGCATCATTGATTGAGGTATGGGGCTTATTATTTTATTCGAAAATAATAAACATGAACAATAAACCACATAATTTGTATATTTGTCATATTGACATTGTGTATATCTCAAAATATAATATTTATTGTCTTCATTTTCAGAAACCGATAAATTATTGAACAAACAACATGGGATGTTATGAATCATAACAGGCCTTAGATATATTAAAAAATTCAAACCGACATCTGCGGCAGTTATGATACTACAACAGTTGTAAATAACTACTGTATCTATATGTGTGATGCACTAATCAAAACATACGTGTAAAAAATATCATGAACGAATCTTGAAATTGTAAAAGTAATAATAAAATAAGAGGAATAATTTTGACGTAATTTATTTTTCGAAAACAGACTTCATATAACTAAAATATGTTATTATTTTTCTATATTAACTTGTAGCAGTAGCCTAGATAAAATAATTTATGAATACTAGTCGAATACTCATAACAATTCTAAGTATATTAAGAGCTAAGGACACCTTTTCACTTTTGTTTTTAGTTCTGTTGTCTTGTAAACATTCCCCATAAAATTGTTAGCTTTCGTTTTCAAGTTTACGACTGTGATTTCAATAATTCCATACATCATTTTTTATATCGTATTCATTGAGTTATAGGCATTGACATCTAGAATAAAGAGTTCTCGGTCAGGTAAATCTCGTGACGTCATGAACCAGTCTACCACTCTCGGCTAATAACTGTTTTTACGTCTGCTTTGTCATTTTTCATCAGTCGCCATTTATCTTAGATCGTTTTTGCGATACGTGGAAATACCGTTACCATATATGACGAAATTGAGATTTTTTCATTTTATGCTTATTTCACACTGTTGATTTTCCCAGCAGTTCATTTGTTCTTCAAATACTTTTTTGTTTTCCTTCCGGTATTTAAAAGCATTTAAAACTTCTTGTAACCATAAAATTTTCCGAATTTTTCAGAAAATACCTCATAAATTTTTACGACTAACCCTAAAGGCTATTAAGTTATTAGATTTCTGAAATTTTTAAAAGATGATTAACTGGTCCCAGTTTTAAATTTTTCAAACAATATTAGCCACCATTTAATTATTTACAAAAGATACACCTGTTTAAAAGAAGCCGAAGTATAGAAATGGTATGAATGGAGTCAGGTATAATTTGTGTCAAGATAAATGCACATTGACTTTTACGCTCATTACAGCATGTATTTGCTTAAAAGATTTGCAAGGGTTAGCGCACAGATAGGTATCCACAATTTTGTCATATTATCAAATTTAAAACAGTAACCACAAATCAGGTATTAAAATTCATAATAAAATTACTACAGTTTATTATTCAATAATTTATTTATATATTTTTTTACATTATGCAAGTCTTAAAAATATATTCTCCTTCAATATTAGATTATTTTCTTCGTCCGGAAAATCACTCTTCACCTTCAGTTGTTTACAAATGAAACAAGAATAACGTGTTACAACGTTTAGCGAAATTTATATAGTCAAAATACATTAAAAGATTTTAACTGTATATTTCCCGGTTTGTACTGTAAATTTGGTAATCCGCCCCTGGCAGCACAGGTAAGAAAATACACTGGAGTGATGGGTTAACCGAGCTTAAGAAGTCGAAGTCAATGTGCATTTATCTTGACACAAACTATAACAACCCCCAGTATTTTTCTATTGTGTTTTATCCTTTCTTCGGACTTATACATAAATAATATTTTGACTTGTCTCACGAAAGGTATTGAGATATTTTAAGGAGGGTGAATAGTCATTTACGCATTTACTCACATATGTGTACGAAATATGTTTTATTATAGGCCCAATAATTAAATTAACAGATATTTGGACCTATTCTGTAACTCAGTGGCTAATTTTTAACCACTGGTTAAATTTTTTATCCAATAGATATTAATTTGACAACTAAAAATCCGTTTTTTTTGTTATATATCAACCTACTTGATTTGTTAGAAAATTTAACCGTTAGTTGAAAATGAACCACTGAGTTACAGAATAGTCCCGAATAAATTTTATGAAATTATAAAAAAATAATACTTGTTTACTATTAGCAAAAATATTGTTGCGTATAGTATGACTAGCGAATGAAAGTTTAAATTAATAAATAGTTTTTCTTTTGAAAACCTAGAGTAGAATAGAATTGTACGAAATATGCAGGTATGAGGATTTTTGCATGAATCCATTTAAATACCAAACTAGGAAATCACAGAAATACATAATGACCGTTAGTATGAACAACTGATTAAGGGTGATTATCGAGCATTTGACTAGCATTGTTTTATCTCTGTCATTCGTGTATGGATCCTTTTAGAGGAAAATATTTCAAATAATAGTTATAGAAAAATTAATTACCCGCATCTTTTATTTGAAGAATTTTTCTCTAAAATAATCTCTAAACGATAGACAGATAAAACAATGCTAATCAAATGCTTGCTAATCACCCTTAATCACCGTTCATACTAGCGGCCTATATGTCTTGCTTAAAATAGATGGGCGACTACGGTACCAGAATAACAAAACAGAGGTGCACTAAAATATTTTAAACATTTTTCGTTTATTTTGATTATAACAAGATATTTTGATCTTTAAACAATTTAGTTTGGAATACTATGAGATAGGATTATTTTCAATTTCCTCTAACATAACTTTGGACTCGAGGATTAATTACACCTAAGACAATCAAACCAGAATTTGCGGTATTAAAGTTTTTAAATACATTCCTGAACCCTGTTGCTACGGTCATTTAAATGCCTCCTAGTATTCCAGTGGTATTGAATACAATTCTGAACCCTGTTGCTACGGTCATTTAAATGCCTCCTAGTATTCCAGTGGTATTGAATACAATTCTAATCTTCACGAACGGAATACGTAAGGGTCAGTTTTCTTTCAAATCAAATATAGGGAAAAATTTGCAAAAGAAGCCACATCTATTAAATAATTTAAACGTCAACTTTCATTCGCTAGTCATACTATACGAATGACACAGAATCCACAATCCACTACAAATTATAGACTGGTGTTTACATATTATAAGATGACTTACACTGTTAAATAAAATGCAAGTAAAGCTAGTTTAAAAAAATGTGAATGGTTACATTATTTTGGATTTGTGCCAACTGCTAACTAATATTATAGGAAATGGCGTGAATATATTCGGTTACGTGGAAAAAGTAGATATGTCATTTTCCCGGAGATGTTTAGATTTTACTTTACCTATGAAGGAAAAAAAATGGCAAAATGGTTAATTGTGCAACATACGAACAGAACATATACTGCCAAAGTTACCCTAGTCAAAATAAATGTACTGAAATAAAATCAACGCAAATATTGGAGTAGCGATGATCGACTGGAAGTTGATGAAGGAGAGATAGACGAAACGTAGCCTTACAGGCTTATTCTGTAAAAATATCGTTATATAACAACTATCGTTATTTATAAATGTAACGATGTGAACGACATTTTGTAAAAATCGTATTCAATAAGTAATATCGTTATAAACGTCCTCATACCGTTTGTCACAACGACTTTAGCCAATTTTTTTAGAAAAGTTAGTAGCTATTATTGAAAATTAAATTGTCATTGTAATGTCATTTGGCAAAAAAATATTAACATTATTTTAATTATTATATCTTTATTGAGTACTTAAAGAATATTTGTAAAAATCGATTATCAAATGGATTAATATTATCCCATAAAAGACTTTCACGATCACACATTTCTTCTAAAATGTAATTATGCTTGTTAATTATATATTTGATGCATGAATAAATGTTTTGTTACCTATTTTCCATTTCTTCCTGCACAAATATAAATAATAAATTAATTAACCCTTCCATTTGCTAACATTTGACATTAACGGACTGTATAACGACATGTGAACTACTTAAAATAAAGACAATACGATTTCAATATAACGACAATGGTTTTACAGAATACGCTTTTTGAAAATTATCGTTATTTAACAACTTTTTCATCATAATGATACGTTATGGTATAACGACATTCTTACAGAATAAGCCAGTTAAAGTGTTTATTCGATTTTAAACCGACGTTTCGATCATACAATGAACACCTTCTGGGTTAAACGAAATCAGAAAAAAATTATAACAAAATTAACAAACATGAATATTTTTTTTATTTGAAATACACAACGTTTAAAACTATATTTTTTTTATAAAATGAACAGAAGTGAAAAAATATTTTGTAAAAAAATATCCATGTTTGTTAACGTTTTGTTAATATTTTTTTCTGACTTGATTTAACCCTGAATGATCGAAACGTCGGTATAAAATCGAAGAAACACTAAGACTGCGTTCCGTCTATTTCTCCTTCCTTCAACGCAAATATTGTTTATTATATCCCACGAGCTCTTCTGACTGGCTCATAAGCATTTGTATGCACCCATTGCACACCTTTTTGCGTGCGTAGTAAACTTAGGTTTTAGAAAGATTTAAGAAAATGATGGACATCTCAAGGAATTTACATATGCAAATACAGAATGCATCAAGTAAAAAAAAAACAACTTTAAAAGCAGGAAATACATGCTGCCATAATCATATCCAATTGATCTGATTTGCATAACAATTATCGACGTACAAAAAATGTAGTCAATGACAATAACCTTATCATTGGGGAAACGTTGACTTCAATGAGATCTATAGAGTCAATAATCAACGATGACTGCGGTTAATACTTGGATGGACGACTATGGATACCTTTGTTGTATAAAAATTAGAAAATAAACTAAATAATTATTTATTATTTGAAACTATGAAGCAAGTTTATATCGAAGCCCTTTATCGGATTACTAATCAAATCGGATTTAAAAAAATTCTAAATCTTGACTGTTATCCAAGAAAATTTTAAAGCGATCAAGTACCTACATTCGAAGTTAATGTAGATTTAACTAGATTTTTTATTGACTCTGTCGGCATATCAAACGTAAAATGCGTAGAATATTGTTTTCCAGTATTTATTTACAGCATTTTGACTTGACATTTGATAGGTTTGTTACAGTTCACTTTTCTACCACTCTGGTGTAGGCTCCTGTTTATTTCAAATGGTTAAAACAGAATTCTACTGATAATTATACAAATTTATGGTTGAATATCAAACCGTTATGTTTCAGTACCTAACTACTATTGCATTTTCTGTTAAATCGCTGTTATCGGATTTAAGTATAAATCAAGTTGATAAAGTTGATTTAGAAACCGATTCTAAAGCCAATCCATTGTTTAAACGTTTTCTTAAATACGAATTCTAATCCTAAATCCAGTTAAATGCAATTAAGGGTGTCGATATATAAATATACTCTGCATATAACGGTGTAACAATTTTCTCATATTTTTGCCTTTTCGTCTTGATTGTTCCAGATCTATAGGTATATTTTTGTATCTGTAGGTATATTTCGTAAATTGTATCAGCACATTACGTAACGTAGCTCTCGTTGTTAATTACGTTGTGAGCTGTGAAATAGTGCAATATCAACAGCTTGTGGCGGCGGTACAATAAAACAAATGATTGTTATCTCCGGACATGATGCTGATGGGCACGATATCGCAAAATGATCCAAGCTGCGTGACCTAGCAGGACTTTATACGAGGTGAGAAGTGTTGGTTGAAATACGTTTACCGCGCTTGTAGTTATAAAGAGAAGATTAAGTCACAATAAGTTTTTCATACTTTGTAAAATAGAGAAACTATAATCCTTCCAAATTAAAATATAAAAATATAAAAAATATATGAGCAATTGTGCAACATTTATCTAGAAATGTCATTATGTTTGTAAATAATCTATACTACGTTTCATGTAAGAAAATAATACCTAGATGACGAATTTTATATGAAATAAATAAATAAGGCCCGGTTCTATAAAACTCAAAAATCTACACTTAAATTTTAGTTGCCAAGTAAATTTATTTAAGTGGAGATATGGGTTTTATAAAGTGTTTTTAAATTTACTGTGTACAAGTAAATCTATCAAGTTAATTAAGTAGAGAATTTCATGCTATTAAATTTAAGTAACGACTTTTATTGATATATTTTCAAATAATTATAAAATTAAAAAGATATAAGAGAAGAATAATATATATATATATATATATATATATATATATATATATATATATATATATATATATATATTATTACTCATGAAAGATGACTATTCAAGGTCATTTTTTCGAAGAAAGAATACACATCCCTTTACAGCAGTAGCTTAGCAACATTTTGTGTTAGAAAGAGAAAGATTATTTGACCTATGTCTATATACTGTATGTGGTGTGACAGATGTAGGTAAATAGTG
This sequence comes from Harpalus rubripes, assembly GCA_963082715.1. Classification (NCBI taxonomy): domain Eukaryota; kingdom Metazoa; phylum Arthropoda; class Insecta; order Coleoptera; family Carabidae; genus Harpalus; species Harpalus rubripes. The sequence continues at coordinate 29,793,064 of OY720454.1, forward strand.
GCATTATTATCTATTGTAAAATTAATAGTTTATTGCTTCACGTACGTACTACAAAAATGTCTGACGTGAGTGATATATTGTAAGTTTCATCCGAATCTACGTGTATATCAAGCGTATCAAATGATGACGAATTTGAAAATGAAAAACCCCGACAAACCTTCCAATAATCTTTAGATATAGAATTCACTCTTTTGAAATATATAACGACGAAGAATTTAGGATTCGATTTAGATTATCTAAACCAAGTGTCCTACATGTACAGAGTGAAATAGATCTAAATTTTAAACCATTAACTTTTAGGAGTTCAATAAGTGCATTGGATCAATTTTTAATAACTGTCTTCAGCTTTGTCTTTCTTGGCTTTAAATTTTATATTTTCATATAACAATTTTATCTGTTTTCCCGTTCGAACACCAGTTTGTTGTATAACATTATATTCTTTGACAATCTTTTCCCACGTTTCGTTTCTTAATTTACCATTTACATCATCCATTTTCTTATTTTTTAATAAATTTAAATATTTTTTTACTATATCAAAAACATCACACTTGACCCTACCAATAAAATTTTTGCCTCGTTCCCGTCTTTGTCCATATGTCACCTGATTCAACCCGATTTAACCGTATTTTACTTTTTGTCAAACGCACGTCAAACGATCAAAAATAGAAAACAAAACCATAAATACTGTCATAAGAATAATCAAACAATGTAATACTAGTACTAGCGGTCTCAGTATGATACCCTCTAAGCGATAAAGTGGCACAAAGACCCCTCTGAGTTTTAAGAATATTTTTCTTCAGAACAGTCTGATTTTAAATGAAAAAAATATTTTTTGCTCCCTTATGCCCCTATTTTTTGGGATTATTTTTCTGTAATACTAGTACTAGCAGCCTTAGCATGATACCCTCTAAGCGACAAAGTGGCTCAAAGACCCCTCCGGGTTTTATGAATATTTTTCTTCAAAACTGTCTGATTTTATATGGAAAAATTAATTTTTGCTCCCTTACACCCCTATTTTGTGGGATTATTTTTGTGTGATACTAGTACTAGCAGTCCTAGCATTCTACTCTTTGAGCGAAAAAATGGCTCAAAAACCCCGAAAATTCCATTACATTATCGTTTTCGTTCCTAAAAAATTGTTGCTAACTTCACACCGGTAACTGGCATTACATCAAGAAAATACAAACAAATTTATTAAACATTACATATTCATTTTAATTATTATAATAATTATTAATATCGCTAACACAGTATTATTACTAATGCTAATTCCTTTTATTTTGGTGTTTTTCTTGTATTATTTCTTTCGTCTCGTCTTTATTACTGAAGAATTCAGCTGCATTTTCTTTTCGCAATATTTTAGTTCAACACAAGTAGTTTGCAATGGAACTAGCTCCTGACACCTGCATGCAGTGCACTAGCCAAATATAAGAATGACCTAATATTATTACAATAAAAAACCCTTGATATATAAATAACGTACATTATTTAACAAATGTTCTTTATTATTGGATTGTATTGGAAAATTCTCCACATTTTTTTCAAAATAAGTTATATTCTTGCTTATTGTGGTTTATGCGTTTATGTTTACTGTCAACAAAAATAACAAAAACATATACGTGACTATAACAATGATGACAAAAGCAAGGGTAATGCATACCTTGCAATGAGCTACTTGCGTGCCATTTTTTTATTTAATATTTTTGAAGAGACGATAAAAACTTGCTACCCATATTTTTTCTTTTGGCAAAATTTTAATATTTAAATTATCGCCGTGTATGACGTAGAATTATGCCGAACCAATGAATGGTCGTAAAGCAATAACATCGGTACGTCCAATAGCAACGGTATGTGCGGGTAATTAAACATGACAGCTCATCTGTTTGACGTTTGAATAATAGTTTGCAGGTTAATATTTTCGTTTGTCATTTTAATCTTGTACGAATATAAGCTAAGTTGAAATCCTGCTTAACAAATCAAAATACGTAATAAAAGGAACAGAAACACGCAAATTGTAAATAATAATGAAGAGAGACAGTGACAGAAAAATAAATTAATGTCAAAAACAAATTAAAACTCGCACTCGCTCGCCATCTACAGGTTACATTCTTAAATATGCATCCCTTTTTCCAGTTCAAAATAATGACGTCAAAGAAAATCTTCTCTCTTAATTTATTAAAAAAACATATTTTTTAGAAAATAAAATTTATATTTTCATACGTTTTCAACTTTACTTTAGGTATTTAGTGGTAGATATCAGATTTTCAGTATCACGCAAGTAGCCTATTCCTACAAATTCTTAACAATTTTACAATAACAATGAAAGAATTGATAATACAAAAGGAGTAAAACATAAAACTTTGTATGTCACATGTAAAAATGCACTTTATTGGACTTGCCCTCTTTATTAGCCTCGCTCTGCCATAAACAAGGACGCGTCCAATAAACCTGTGCATTATGTACTTATAACATAAATAGCTATTATAAATAAATAAAAATAGTATATTTATACGCGGTTCTCGTCATGTTCCAAACTTTTTTCTTACAAAATAAAATGTCACTTCTAACACATATCTAAAATAATTATTTTAACGGAAAGTACAATTACCACGAATAAAATTACATGACAGTTACAACTCCCGAAAACTAAAACAAAACTGTAATCTTGTTGATCATGATTCCTTTATTCAGAAATCAAGCTGGTGAATTAGAACATACTACGGATCAGCTTGATTCCTTAATCAGCTCATTATTAATCAACGGATTAATGATGAATTCGGCTGTTAATTCTGGCGATTTTACTTAGCTGACAGGTGTTTTTTTTTTCGTTTTTGTGAACTATTTGTGCATTCTGACCAAAAGAGGGCGGAGTTTATTTCTCTATCCAAACCAAAGCTATTTTCTTTTCATATATCTACTTATTGTCAGTCAGTCAAGAATTATATTATTAAGTGACAAGAAGTTGATCTCCGACAAAGAATCTACTTATATTCTAATCAATATAGAATATTATCATTCGAATCGCGTCCAAAAAGTGGAAACTACACCGGTCAAGAATTTAAAAAACTTGTGCAGTCCCTCAGGACACCGAAGTAAACATCCATTCTATCGAAATTCCTAAATCCACAACCCAGTTACTCTACTCAAATTTTCGATTTCCTACCTAACAACTCGTTGACTACCACCGCGCTACCAGCTTGTAATACTGATGAGCCACGTCATGTGAGACTCGTGTCAGACCACAAGCGACATGATCTGGCTCTGGCGCCGCTCCTACATGAAGAATGGGATGGGTAGTTGTATAGTTACAGTCCCAGCCCAAAGATTCTGACACGCATAGTTACGCTGCATTTTTTACGTTAGGGAGTAGAAGTACATTGTTTTATGTACAGCGTAAAGATAAGCGAGGGAGTGAATGAACGAATAAGGGAAAGAATGTTATAGTAATGTTTGTTCGTAAATAATGTTGATTTTATGGCATATAAATACAGGAATGTTGACATCATAACATGCTCGACGGGTGGTGTCGTCCTCATTGAAAAATCGCTACTGCCATCCCTAAAGGCCATAAGTCGATTTTTTCAATTACTGCATTTGTATTAAATTTGGTATTTAAAGCGTACAGCTAGATCCTTTGATCTGTATTTACGCATGCCTATAAACTAACAAGATAGCCTTTAGCCTTGTTCTCAGAAAAAATTATGTACGTTGAATTGGGGAATTTAGCCAGCTGATTTTAGTGTCAAGTGATCCATTTCTACCTGACCTTTCAACTTCCAAGAAAAAGTATGCTTTATTCGCAGCGGGTCAAAAAATATGAGATAAATATGAGGGTCATACTAGAATTATTGAGAACACGACACATAGTTCATATTCTTTAGAAATTTATTTTAAATATGCCCACACAACCATTCTTTCTTTCCACTTTAGTGGTAGTTTTAACTAACTTAAATTTCGCGCTTAACTTCAAATGATAGATAAATAACCGTTTTGCTTTCCAAAGCCTATACCTGATTTTTTTCTTATCCTTAAGCCTATGGCACACTTATCGATGAGCATCAAGGAGCATCGATGAGCTCATCGTTGAAACAACAGTACGCACCCGTCATCGATGAAAAATACGGCGCCGCTATTTTCATCGAAGAGCATCGATGAAACGAACGTATCTCATTTCAGACGTATCTTTTGAGTCTCATTTCACGTTAACGTCAAAATAGATAGTAAAGTGTCAGGTGTCATATAAAAAACATTGTTTTGAAAACCAAAGCCGCTTTCTTTTTATCAAGAAGATCAACGCCGAGTAGCACACATCTACCCTAAATCGTTCCTTTTAAAAGGGGTTAAATGATCTTGTACTACCCATTTGCTTCGTCCACGTCCTCGCGAAGTACCACCTTTGAAACAGGATCCTAAACTGATCTCCAATGTCACGTCAATATGACTGACTGCTATGTATTTTGTCTTTTGTAAGTATTTGATATTAAAATGACATGAATAGAAGAAATTAATTAGTTTGAAACGTTATATTATGTTTAATTACCATAAGAAATACATCCATATTTAAATATTCAAAGGTAAAAGAATTTAATATGTCAAAATCAAATCACATTTACAACAGACTATAACCACAAGCAAACTCAGCATATTATTATATTATAAATATAATGCTATATATGTTTTTATCTTCTTCTTATTTTAAAAATTATACTGTTCTTTTTAGGAGTAGTTTAGTATAGTTCAGTACGAGGTAAGATCAGTTCATTTTCCCCCTAAAAAGAAAGCGCCTATATCTACAAACAGCAACAATAAACGGGAAATATCTATTTAAAAACATAGTAACATTTCACTGGTATTATTACCAACTTAACTTTTTTGCGTTACAGAAAAAATCGCTGTATTTGTCATCGATGAAATTAAAAACCATCGATGACGGGTGCGTACTGTTGTTTCATCGATGAGCCATAGGCTTTAATAATTCCAGCGTGACCCTCATGCTAACATAAGTTGTTGTAACATGAAAATTAGTTTTCGCACTCCCGAGACTAAAGAGCGATTCTAATTGCTCATTTCAGGGACTAAAGTTGAAAGTTGAAATTCAGTCCCAGAGGGATTAAATATGAAAAAAATCTCTGGGGGACTAAAGTAAAAATAAACAAGATGTTTCCATAACATCATATAGTAACATACAATTATCTGCACTACATTTTGAGAAAACGTTGAGTTTAAATTTGAACAAAATTTTTGACCTTTATATTGTCAAATTGTAAGATTAATTTCTTTTACACTAATATGGTTCCATTTGATACGGGAATGCGAAAAATAGCGTATATACCACAGGACCAAAGTGCATTCAACCCCTCAGGTGATTATTTCCCTCTCCTTCGGTTCTGGAAATAAACGTCACCCACGGTATTGAATATGCACTTTAGTCCCTGAGTATATAATATACTATTAAATATGAATAGTCTACTTCTGTGACTTCCGCTGTGGTGATAAAGAGTTCTTGTAAATTCTCAGGTCGGGTAGAAGTGGATTACATAAAACTAAAATCGGCTACTGGATCAGTTGATTGCGTTCTCCTGTGGTCAGTGAACAATGTTCAAGTGCGTAGCAGAAATTAATACCCATTTGCAATGATCAAATGCATGCCCAATGTGCCAATTTGGATATGATAATGACCCCCTGTGGTACACTCTTCACGCCAGCAATAAGCACTCTTTAGGTGACGCCTGATAAACGGCCGCACGGTACGGACATAAAATCATTATAGTATGACTAGCGAATGAAAGTTGACGTTTAGAGTATTTCATAGATATGGTTTCTTTTGAAAACATTTCCCTATATTTGATTTGAAAGGAAACTGACCCTTATGTATTCCGTTGCAGAAGATTAGAATTGTACTCAATAACAGGGTGCATTTAAAATGACCTTAGCAACAGGATTCAGGGTTGTATTTAAAAAATTTAATACAGCAAATTCTATTTCGTTCATCTCAGGTGTAAGCAACCCTCGAGTTGGAATTACTGTTAGAGGAAATTAAAAATTAATCTTATTTTATAGAATTGCCAAACTAAATAGTTTAGATCAAAATATTTTGTTATAATCAACATATGCAAAATATTTAAAATATTTTAAACGCACCCCTGTTTCGATATTCAGTTACCCTAGTCGGCCATCTATTTTCAGCCAGACATAGTAATGTACTTCTGTGCTTTTCCTAGTCCAGTATTTAAATGGGTTCATACCTGAATATTTCGTACAATTCTATTTTTCTCTAGGGTTTCAAAAGAAGCCACATCTATAAAATAATTTAAACGTCAACTTTCCTTTCCTAGTCATGGTATGGTACCAATATCCACGTACAAAGCAGATTGATTCACCAAGCAATGGGTAATGCTGTTAAGATATATTTGTTTATTTAATGACAAAAATAGATCACACGTTCCCAAAATTATTTACAACATATGTATAAATAGAAGGTGTGACTGTAGAAATTCGCGTTATTGAAAAGGGAAAATTGTCCATTATACAAATTGAATAATTGTTAATTCAGTAAGATTTTGCAACATGCAATTGAGGAACTACACATAATACAGTTGACTAGACATAATTCAGTAATTGAAGTAATAGATAAGTACCAATGCCAATGTACTAAATTCTCTTACCTAATTTTCTGGTAATTGCGCACATACATAAAATTCATTGCACATCCTACACACAAAACTACTTTTATCTATTTTTAGAATGACAATTTGAATACGCGACTAAAAACAATAGCAATTATTTTGTAAGACGTATTATCTGCATTAAACAGAGATCTAACGCAAGACCGTAAGCAAAGTAACTTTGTGACAAATTAATCTAGTAAATATATCATGGAGTCTCAGGGTGTATATAAAGTAATTCAATTAGCGCTGAATCTGAGTTAGTCCTTCCGGTCCTGTAAACGACAGGAAGTGCTTCTCGTAAAATGTGAGGTCCCTAACCGCGCCACACACATTGTAAAAATACTCTCTACGTACGGTTTAAAATATTATTTTATGGAGTAAGTGAAACATTCTGACATGATTTGTGCGAGAAAGAAATAGTAACGGTCTCTGAGTAAATTATAGCTATTTGTCAATATTGTCATTGACATTTGAAACTCTGTAAACAATCAATCATTATAGTTTATTTACTTACAATCGTTAATATCTCACAGTAATTAAGATCAATAAATTAAACTAGCTCTCAATTATAACATCATTAATTTAAATAATTTTCTAACCATTGGCGTACAGACAGAAAGACGAGATATATATATATCATTATTTTTTAAAATTTGTATTATTGAACAGAGAAACGTGTGTCTGATCATTATTCAATTTAAAAGTCAAGTTGTCAAAATTGATCTTGAAATGTAATTTTCAGGAGAAAAGACAATAAAGAAGGATACCGTATATTGACATTCGTTGTTTTTTAATTTGTTTCCATTTCTAAAATAAGATTCAAGAAGAAAAGCTTTGATTTCTTTAGGTAACATTTTTGACAATATCTCATGTCAAATTGACATTTAATTAAATATTTTTAAATTGACATACGTTTCTTTGTTCATAGCCTACTCCGAGTTAGGATTTTTTTTGAACACACTGTATTATTATACATACAGGGTGGTGATTTGAACATCGGAACATAGGGATTTAACATGTAAAATCAGACTTTCGTAATTCCTGCTTCCCTAATTACTTTAAGCACGGATCACCTCAACTACAGATAGGACACTTAATGTATTTTTCGAAATACGAAACTGTGACATCTACAGATTGCTTCCATAATAGTAGTCTGTGACATAGGTGACATATCATTGTATACACAAATTGAAATTTTGAATTTTGAAAATAAAAGAAATAAGAGAATTGAATATAGATACACACATTTATTTTAAATAATCACAAAACAATAACTATAAATTCATTTCTAAATAAATTTAAAATTACTATGTAGTCACAGACACGCACTTCTATTTTAATATTTATTTATATGTAAGATAAAACGGTATTGGAAATGGTACGACATTTCGTCATTAAATATAAAAGTAAACGTCTATCTGCTTCTTTGCACTGCACTTTATATCAAACAGCAAACGAATGTTCATCAGCTTATTGAATATCAATTCTATATTACGTCAAAAAATAACCGTAGTTAATACACTTTAAAACTGGAGAAATCATGAAATAAATCACTATTGACACTATAACTAAAATTGCAAACTTTTACAAATTGAATTACCAAATAATTAAGGATATTAAAGCGTAGGTTTAATGACATGTGACTTTACAATACAAAATTATGCAAAATGTTTTCAACTCAAAGGTGACTTTATCCATTTTCTTCAAATTTAAGCACTGTCGCGCCTCTACAGTTTGCTTCCTGGAACTATGATAGTGCTTTGGCACATTCATTTAGCTCTCCGGTGCCTGATTTTAGGAAAAAAAGTTTCAAATAAAAGTTGTAGAACATAAAATTATACATCTGAATCAATAAGCAATGTGTACTAAGCTGAAAGCTTCAATGATGCGAGAGCGGCAATGTCATTTTGCACTCTTGGTACACACAATATTTTGTGTCCAGCTTGCCCAAAAAGTGACATTTTGAGTGCCTGTTTTGCGAGTGGTTCATTTGGTAACACTGCGAAAAGGCCGTGCGCTAAAGTAAAAAAGCCGTGCGCAAAATTAGATTTTGCTAACCCAACTTGACAGATAAACCGTTAAGTCTCATTCACAGCACGAAATTAGCAATTAATGTTAGTCGTTATGGTTAATGCAGAAAGCTTGACATACGTACTTGTTCTACGACGTTCACAATAGCAAAATTAGCACAGCGCAAGTCTGGACTAATTTCAGTTAACGCAAGACTTTGTAAGCTCCAAATTATTGTTAGTGGTTAACAAAGTAGCCAATTATAGAACAGAGTAGAATTAAATAGATATGATATATTGTAGAAAAAGAAAGATGTTCATTTGTTGAAGTTTCATGTTAACAATTGTTTTGTTTGTAAATTACATTTGTATTGAATAGAGGTAGAATTTCATACTGACTTTATTAGTAGTTGTATTGCAAATAAAAATAATAGTCAAATCAAACAAAAGGCAATAAGTATTAAATTAAACTAGTTCTTAAATTTTTTGAATCAAATATGCGATATTTTCCAACAAAAATAGTTATTCGTAAGTCGTTAATTCCATGTATTGTAAACGCTGTTTACCAGTCTTTAACTACTAATAAAAACCACTAACCATAACTTCTAACACTAACTAGGTGTGTCTATGCAAGTCATATGGTAATAATATTTGTGAATCAAGGTTGTAAAAAAGAACTTTTAAGCCGAGGTGTAAATTTGTATTTAAAAACATATTTCATATCTGCTTGGTTCATGGCATTTGTAGAGTGCTTTATAATTGCGCTATCATTAAAAAAATGCGTTCGTAATACGGGCCAGACCAGAATTGTTATTACAATATTTTTTGCACGATAAAAAAACTCGGAGTTCAATTTAAGAATTCTAAACAGTGATTTATTACTCTGTCAATTATAAAATTGCACTTCCTGCGTACGCTTGTGTTCTAATATAGACATTAATTGATAAATGTATCGTATGTAATTTATTATATGAGATTTCTCCGTATCTATGCAAATAGTAATCAAAGCATCTTGTAGTGTCACAAGTATCAATTACGCAGCTAGAATCACCGTGTGCATCGGAAGAAAACGGAAAGTTCGCTAGCAAATCACGGCTGTTCCTGAAAAAGAAAAGAAATCACGCAAATAGGAAACAGCAAACATCACAACTCAAGCCGGAGAAATTGTATTTACGATTCCGGGAACTGTGAACTCCGTGCTCTTGTTGTGTGAGGTTATGTTGCGACTTATATGGCAAGTAATAAGCTTAAGGCGTTACCCGCTTAAGGATGGCTAGTTGTAAGGTTGCCTTCAGGTCCAAAGAAGCTTTCTTTACGGTTAAGATTGAGATTCGGTTTAGAGAAAATTGTTCAAGTTCGCATACAAACCATGAACTATGCATGACTGTATATAACAAAATTGGTGCATAAGCAAAGCTATAATAATAAATAAATATATTATTAATGGGATCTCGTGGCCTTCTGCCTGAGTGTCTGATCGCGAATCTGGGAAGCCCCGTTCATTCCCGACCGACGAAAAAATTACTTATTTCGAATTTTTAATAACACAAAAGTGGTGCACTCTCAATGCCAACAATGAGTGCCCGTGAGGCGATGCCTCGTAAACGCCCACACAGTATGAATGTGTCATCATTACCGATATCTGTGTATAAAGCAGATTAGCATATCCACTCCCAGTAATGGGTAATATGGCATGATGATATATTTATTTATTTACGGTTTATTTCCCTATATTTATGTACTTTTTGCTAATTTTTGTACTATGTAAAACTGAATGTTAAATTAATTGAATGTATTTTTACACTCTATTTCCCCGAGTTGATACGTCATCAATTTCTGCTGCAAGAACTTCTAAACTTTTATGTAGCATCTTTGTCGTACATACATGGCATAGAAAGGCCTTATCACACTATAATCATATCTCTGACTCTTTTTCGCTGACTTATTTTGTACGACCAACTCGATCTATCACACTGCAATTTCGAACAACCGTTATGCTTATATGATGATATGGTTTCTTTAATGATATCATATTTCAAATATGTTTGACATATCAAATTATTTCAAGTAAAATGAATAAAAACGATGGAAAAAATGCATTTGTGGGCAAGCATTATAATTTTATTCGCACCAAACAAAAAATGTCAACTTCTGAGGTTTCTACAGTAATATTTTACTCCGTAAAGTTTCATTCCTGTACTGCAGAGACAGTTGCGCATGCGCAATAGAAAAGTAAGCGATAAAATAGTCAGAGGAAATGAAACCGATTCTATTTCATTTGACAATAGAATCCATGACTGCCTTGTAGCTATCACACTGGAGTAAGTCAGCGATATGAACCTAAGTCATGGATAATGCGTGACAAGTCAGAGATACTATACTTCTAGTGTGATAAGGCCTTAAGAGACTTGTATTTAGTATCTCATTACCGTACGTCGGTGCGTGTATATGCTATCTCCGTCCACCCAACGGTGAAAAATGAAATTGAAACGGTACTTTCAGGTAACGAATGGCATTTTTAATTATTTGAATATTCATCTCATTCATGTAGTGATTATTTATTATTATTATTTATTTATACGCTTTCTGATACATTGTATTATAAGCGGTGAAATTATATGGGGATGAGGCAGTTTTTTCTATAACTATTTATATCATTACACTTTTTTATGTGCCCGTTATGATGATGAGATGATGAAAGACACACACAACAACCATGCCTTATCCAGGATTCGAACCCAGGACCCTTGGAGCGTGAAGCGACAACGCTACCGCTAGTCCACCTGGGTCGTGTAGTGATTAAGATGTTTTTGGCGTTAATAATTTGTGTTTCATTGTGTATTGGAGGTGGAAACTTCGTTAGTTCTTGGTATTATATTGGGTATTTTGCTATTGCAAAGACGGGGTTTTTAATATTGCTATGACAATTGTTGCAACATATTGTTTTTAGACAATTAAAAGAGGTATACTCAAATCGGACAAGCAGCCAATGCACGTCATGACGAGAACTTAACTAATTAGCGATTTAATTAAATAATGCGCACATAACCAAAGGACGTTACTGCTCATTACTCAAATTCTCGTCATGACGTGCATTGGCTGCTTGTCCGATTTGAGTATATATTTCAACCATATTATATTTAAATAACTTTTGAATAACAAAATTAGTGCAATATCGGTTATATTATTACTGTCCGTTTTGACCACGTGTTTTAACATTACGTCAACAATCCCCCTCCACCCATGGAGATTTGAATAATATACGCTCACGATTAGTGACGTGCCTATCATCTCATGCAAACGAACTTTACATGTATTTATGTGTAAGAATCCCTAAGATCTTACTTACCTACCTTGAATAAGGTAAGTATACGTGTATACTGAAACGTCGGTATTATAAGAATAAATGTTGTATGAGTATGACTGAGATTTTGAGTAATTGTTAACACCTAATCTACACCATAGTCGAGAAATTTACCGACATTTGTATTATTAGGCCAAGCAATAGTTTTGCCTGGAAAAAATCCAAGAATTTTGCAAACTGGCATTTTAGTACAGTATCATATCCTGAATAACATACTAAATTTGCGATCTCGGGGCGCTGCCGCTCGCTCTCCCATATTGGAAAAATAGCGGTCGAAATAAGTTTTTTGACAATTTCCCTTTTCCAGTATTTCCTAGTTAAAAAGTAGTTATTAAAAAATTATAGCTTGCAATTTTTTATGCATAAAAGAATTCTTACATTTTTCACCTAGGATGAACTGTCAAAGAGTTACGTTAAAAAAAATTAACCAATATAGATTGCCCAAACAGTGACCTTTTGAGTACCTTTTTGCGCGTGGCTCATTTCTTAACACTGCGAACAAGGCGTGCGCACGGTCTGCCAAACTATTAAGAAATGAACTACTTTGCAATAGGCACGAAAGTCACTTTCTGGGCAAGCGGACAAAAAAAAAATTGTTTGTACTACGAATGCAAAATGAGATTACCGTTCTCGCTTCATTGAAGATCTCAGCTGCGCTTCGAGCTTCAAATTTCATGCTCGTGCGACAATGTAGTATTTTACACGCTTAGTACACAAATACGAGATTGTTAACGATTGCCTACAAATTTTAATTTTTTCCTCCACCACTCTGATATGTTTAAAGATATGATAACGCGGTTTGAAAATTTAAATTCGGCATGAAATCCTCTTTCATATTATGTATTACGATATTCACCAATAAGCGGTTCGCGAGTTACTAACAACTTCTTTCATCAACCACTTCTACACATATTAAATACGTAATATTGTTTGTTTTTAATCGTCTCAAAATTTTGGATGGAAAATGAGAAATGAGCTGATTTTCAGATGGTTAATTAGTCGAGTCAATGAAGCGGAAAAATCGTTAAAACTTCTAAACCCACTAAAACAGATCCGATCTTGATGATTATCTATTTAAAATGTTAGTTGTTATATTCAATTATTCAAAATCAGAAACATTTAAGCTGGGGCACTCAATTATTTATACAGGCTGTCTGGATTTTGAAAGCCACCATTGGGGTCTCGGGAACTATAAGAGGTACGATTTCAGTTATAAGGGACTTGTGGTGCGCCTTTGGGAGGCCATCGTAGATGTGCTTTTGTTTTGCCAAAAAAATCCTATACGTTACTAGATAATGGGGGACTACTGAAGTAGGTCGATTTTTTTCATTTTAAATTTATTCCTAAACTATCAGTAATCGAGAAAAATGTTTCAAATAGAAACGTTTGATAATTTTATTGTCTATCCAGTGGTGTACGAAAATAATTTTTCCTATAGGCAAATTTTCGAAATATAACACAAAATTACATTTTTTTAAATGGAAGCCATATTTGATTATTATTTTTAGAAAATAGTTTTTATTTCTTTCGATTAGTAAAGGTTATTGTATTTTAAATATGTTTCACCACTTTAAACCTTAGATTTTTCGTTTTTTTTATAATATTGTATTGGTAATATAAAATATAATGGAATAAAATGTGTTTTGTAGTATATACTTCCTATCTTTAAGTACAACTATAGGCTTACCGTTCCGATATCGGAAAACCCCAATACTCAGATCTGGGTACAATTTTTTTTTCTTTCATTATATTCTTAGATTGGTTTAATATAGTCGAGGCAATGAAGTGGAAAAAACATTAAATCTTCTAAACCTTCAAAAACAGATCCAATTTTAATGAATTTATTTTTAAATGTTTGTTATATTCATTTATTCAAAATCAGACACATTCAAGCTGGGGCGCTCAATTATTTATATAGGATGTCCAGATTTCGAAGGACACCATTGGGATCTCGGGAACTATAAGAGATACGACTTCAGTTATATGGGACATGTGGTGCGCCTTTGGGGGCTCGCAGCTGAAATGTTTCTGATTTTGAATAATTGAATATAAATTTAAAAAAATCACTAAAATCGGATCTGTTTTTATGGGTTTAGAAGTAAAAACCTTTATTGGATCGGCTAATATATTAGAAGAATTTTATGTGAGTTTAAGTAGTTAGTAACTCAACTCGCAACCCGCTCATCGCTAAAAATTGTGTAGTACATCATATGATATATAATTTCATGTAAATCCACATATTTAAACCGCGTTATCCTGTCTTTAATCATGTCAGAGTGATGGATGAAAAAAATTAAAATTGTAGGAAATCGGTAACTACTTTATTCAGGTACTGTACTAAACTGCCAATTTGTAAAACTCCTGGATTTTTTCCGTGCATGTACGTTTGATACTCCCTGTTGCTTGGCTTACTATACAAGGATTGTGTCATAATACAAAATTTTGAGATAGAAATGTCTGTTTTATAATATAAACATAAACCTGCTCCGAACTACAACTAGTGTGTCTGTACTTTCTTTTTGGAATAAATCTTAGAAAATTTACGTAGCTTTACAAACGACGTTAAAATTAGTACTGGTAGCAATAAGAGAACAATTTATGAAGTTAGAAGATGTGAAATGAATTTATTCTGGGTTGTGTACGTTTGCACGTGTGTTTGTCACGTGTAATGGGATCGTTACGAGCGATATGTTGTGTGTCAGATGCGAATTTTGACAAGCGTGTGATATTTATGATAGCGGGATAAATTTATCACAGCAGGTTTTACATACCGTGAAAACAGTACCCACCTTGTATACAATGTGTATGTACCAAAAAAAGAACTGATTATAAATATATCAATCAATACCTAATACCTACTATGGCGTTGGTGTGATAGGCAGCCGACGCGAAATTATGAATTAAGCCACGTAAAGCCTGTGATATTAAAATGTATTTCGATTTATAAATAATATTCTTGCTGTAGTCTGTTTTAATTTTTTTTATATTTCACCGTGGGATAAGATACACCATATCGCAGTCATTTTAGTTATGTAATGGCCTTGTTAGCCCAACGAGTGTGGTAATGAAATTCTAGTATAATTTTCATTAAAGCACTCAATGGGATATCAAGGCTATTACATAATTAATATGAGTGCGATATGGTATACGATGATATATAAAATTTTGTACGATGTTCGTGAGATACTACATTATTAACGCACTAAGGGGCCTATTCTGTAACTCAGTGGTTAATTTTTAACCATTGGTTAAATTTTTTAACCAATCAAATATGTTGACATATAACAAAAAGAGGGATTTTTAGTTGTCAAATCAATATCTATTAGATAAAAATTTTAACCAGTGGTTAAAAATTAACCACCGAGTTACAGAATAGGGCCCTAAGTGATTTCCCTAACTCGCCCTGCGGGTTCGTACGGCAATTCACAATACGTGCGTTAATAATGTCTATACCCCACTTATATCGTAAATAACTATAACCATCCTCGTCATTAAATAATTATATAATCACGGTTTATTATCCATTTCTGGATTAACAAATCTGCTTCTATTATGATGATATATCTGTACCGTTTACCACGCGTTACCTAACAGGTTCTCAAAGCTGTGGAGGAGAGAGCACTACAGAGGTCCAAAGTTGCATTTAATATAAAAGTTGATAAATTAAAATACGACCTTACATTGGACGGCAATAATTATTCCCATCAAAGCAAATGTAGGAATATTTAATAAATGGTTGTTATATACATTTCTTTATTTTACATTGTTTAACTTTAAAACACCATATATAAGAAAAATATCGCATAAAAAATTAACACATGTGTAATTTTTACAACTTATATGCTATCACAGCATTGTCATATTTTTCTTTTAACTGACAATTAAGGTAACACACAGTTTAACCAGAGATGAAATAACTGGGCCTCAATCCAATATTGCATAAAAATTAACCAATATACATATATATATATACTCTATATCTCCCAGTTGATCCCCACGTCATCAATTTCTGATGCAAGAATCACAAAACTTTTATCTAGCATCTTTGTCGTAAACACATGGCATATATGAGACTTTTATTCGCTATCTCATAGTCGACGGTTTTTCAGACGGGTATAAGCTATCTCCGTCTAACCAACGGCAAAAAATGAAATAGAAACTGTATTGTAACCGCGGTAACAAGTCATTTTCAAACATTTGAATTATTTGAATATTCATGTCATTCCGTCATCCATGTAATTAAGGTGATTCTGGCGTCGATAATAATTTGTGCTTCGTTGTGTGTTGGTCATTTATTTAATTCTTGGGATTATACATATTGTGCATTTTGCTATTACAAAGACGGTGTTTCTAAGATTTATGACAATTATTGCAACATATTGCTTTTAGAAAATAAAAAAGAGGTATTTTTTATCCATTATACTTATATCGTATTTATTCAATTGGTTTATTATTTATAAATAACAATTTTTATTTCGAATTTTGATGAATAACGAAATTGACACTGTATAGGTCGTACTGTCAGTTTTTACCAGTTTTGATATTACATCATAATTATTCAATTGCGAAATATGTGTCACTTCGAATTTTAGTGAATAATAATATTCTCACAGTAGGTATATTAGCGAACAAAAAAATTATTGCAAATAAAATATTGAAAATGTCAAATATGACAAAGTCCTGTCATTCTCTATCTTATATCAAACTAGAAAATTAAATCGCTATAATAAAACCGTGGTAACAATATGACGTCATCAATTCCCTCCCACCCCTGGATAATGACGTGGGGATCAAGTCGTGGAAACGGACTTTATATGTATATATAAATAAATAAATAAATATAAATATATATATATATATATATATATATATATATATATATATATATATATATATATATATATATATATATATATACCTGGTGTGTTAGGCCGACCGACATATGGGAGATTTACATGTGAAATCAATTAATTGTGAATAGTATATCCCCGGTGTAAGATATTACGCTGAAATTTTGTGTACTTATTGGAGGATATTAATTTTACGGATTACAGTCCAAATTAGTAAATTTAAATGTGTAATATTAGAAAAAATTAAGAAAATTTGTAGAATTTCCAGGATTATTGTTCGTATACCGGCAAAATGGTTACTAAGTAACAGTACAAATAGCGTAGTAATAAACAAAACTCGGAGAGACTGTGTTCGGAACCAGCCAGCAACAAAATATGATTTTTAATTTCTTTTTCAAAATAATTTTTATTATTAATATGTTCTTAATCTTTTATTGACTTTTAATAGAATATAAACATTATTTAAAGCATGAATTATATGTATTTTGTAAAATATAAATCACATTGATTACAAACTACTGTTAAATAATTATATTAAACATTGATAATAAAAAATAACGTATCCATTTTATTAAATTTCAACAAAATATTAAAAACATATTAACAATAAAAATTATTTTGAGAAGTAAAAATTAAAAATTAGTGTTTACTGCTGGCTGGTTCCGAACCCAGTCTTTCAAAGTTTTGTTTATTACCCGGTGCATACGCTACCACTATGCTATTTAAGCTGTTACTTGGTAATACTTTTTTCCGGGATATGAATAACAATCCTGGAAATATATATATATATATATATATATATATGTGTGTGTGTGTGTGTGTGTGTGTGTGTGTGTGTGTGTGTGTTTGTGTTTTTGGAAGTGATTTTTAAATGGCACAAAATTGACCCCTGTGCTGCACTCTCACATACAAATATGTCATCATCATTACCGATATCTGCGTACAAAGCAGATTGGCACACCCAGCAATGGGTAATATACCGCGATGATATATTAATTTGAAAAAGTGGATACACCCTTTTTTCTCGGTTATTATTGCAGATACACATATTGCTTACAGGACATGATTTAATCAGTTCAATATTTGTGGTTGAATTGTGTGAAAATTGTAATTGTAGAATTTCCGCTATAACCGGAAGTGACATCAACTTTGTAAATTTAAATACAACCTATAGTATTTATTTTATATATTTGGATTCAATTTTTTGTTCTCTTTCCGACCATACCAAATTTTGTAGTATTAACGTTATTCATTTGCTCAATTTTTATAGTAAAGAGATGTAATTTAATATGTGAGAGGGCTATGACACTTACGACAGTAATTGTATTCTTGACTGATTATGTTAATTAATTCATTTATTTTTAATTTAATGTTAGTTTGAATTTGAAATAAGAAATTTACAAGTACCAAACATTTATTAAACATGTCCCCTGTGGAGACCCATAGATACGTAATGTATTAATTAGTTATGCGAATTAATTATAAATAATAAAATAATATTGTACAACAGAAATTGTGGGGTTAAGAGTTAGTCAGTAGCAGGCAGTTGCCGAGTGAGGTTGTATCCAATAAGGGATCGTATATAGAAAATAAAGGTTTAAATAGAAAGTGTGAGTGTATGTATGTCTTGCCAACCCAGGGTAGCACATCCCCCATTTACTTAATTCATTTTAAAGTACGTTTTCTTAATTCACTCATAACATCGATTCTGTCAATTCCTTCTACGGCATTGCGTATTCTTTTTTCAGTTCTTCAATATTGTCATAGGTCATAAGATAAGCCCTCTCAAATATTAAATTACATATCTTTATGATAAAAATCGAGCGAAATAAAGTAATTATTTTTAACAAATGAATAACGTTAATACTAATAAATTTGGTATGGTAGGAAAGAAAACTAACAATGCAAGCCAAATTTATAAAAAAAAAAGTAGTATTAAAGTTACAACGTTGATGTCATTTCCGGTTATACCGGAAGTTAGACAATTACGATTTTCACACACTTCATTCACAAATATTGCACTGATTAAATCATGTCCTATAAGCAATATGTGTATCTGCAATAATAAGCGAGAAAAAAGGGTGTATTCACTTTTTCAAACACTCTGTAATAAATATTTCAAATAAAAGTTGTAGAGCACCAACGCCACCCAGTATATTGGTTTTAAAGTTAAACAATAATGTAAAATAAAGTTATGTAACAACCACTTGGTATATTACTACCTTTGCCCAAAATTTAGACTTGACAAATCCTGTTTAAATAATTTCCTATAGTTTCATAATGTACAACGAAAGCGCCTTACACATCTATTTAAATTACAATGTAATCATTATTATATGATGTTAATTTTATTATAACCCAGTACAACATTATTATACAAATGATTATAATTAGATTAGAATCTTCCAAGATATTAATATCAAATGAAATAAAAAAAAACTTTATTAAACTTCCATAGTAATATAAATGTCAGAATAAAAAACAAATCTAACAACATTCCTGTGTTCAACAGGAAATGAAACCTTCCCCGGAAACACGAACAAGATATCAACCACAAAAACAACTGAAGACAGCCGCGGTAATAAAATTGATCAAATATTTCTTATTTTGGACTCAAAGAAGACCGAAAACTCAATCCTGTTTTAGCTTTACTGGAACAAGGTCGAAATTTGGTTTCACTTTTTGTTTTTGTTAATTAAATTATGTTTTGTCTGCAGATTTGCTTTTTGTTACTGTTCTACATGATTTGTTTTCGATGTAAGGACACTTGAATATGTTATACGACGTTTGATCTTAATAATTAGAGTTATGTTCGCAATTTGTTTTTGTAACAAGTTTTTGTCATGCTAACGTAGATTAAATGTTTTTCTATTTATGAACATTTAAAGCTGTGAATGAATGTCATACATGATTAAACATTAATTCTATTGTTGTTTTACTCAAAATGGAAACAATAAAATTTTATGTTTTCTGAGAAAATTTACGCTTACGCAATTTTAGTAAACAAGGAACTAAATGGGAAGATAGAATATAAATTTTATTTCGATACAATTATAATAGTACAATAATGGAAACATTCAGACACATCATTTGGAGGTGGAACATCTTCAATATCATCCATCTGAGGACCAGTTTCATCAGACATGCGAAATTGCATAAATAATGAAACATTTTTGACAGTTACTGACAGGTGATTTTTCTGTTACATTCAATAGGCGTTTTTTATTCAAGTAACCGGGTTACATATGGTTAACTGCACGTAATCGGTGTGAATAAAATATGCCCAGTTACTACGGACGTTTTTGTCAAATTAATTATTTGATATTTGTCAAATATTTAACTTGTTTATAGTGTGTTACAGTTAATTTAAAGCGTAATGATGTAATACAAAATACGTTGATAAAAAATGTCACAGATTCCATTTTTACTTTTACTGAAAATTGCCTAACTGGTAAAATTTCAGCGTTTTGACATCTAGAAAAGGATAGCTATAGTAAACTGAGATGTAACCGTTCTACCTACCGCGGTTACATGTTTGTCGTAATCGAAGTAACCGGAGTGCTTAATAAAATGCGGGTAACCGGAGGTAACCGCCTTAAATAAAAAAAGCCTAATGTAGCTGGCCTCATGCATTATACAAATGCATTAAAAATGTTGCAATATTTAAATAATGTTGGGACAGTTTAAAACTGTCTCACGTTTGCAACAATCAAAAGCCGTGAAATGTCCCTATACCCTATAACTAAAACGCTGTTTTAAGAAATGTCAGATTTCATTATTTAATAACGATAATAAATAATATAAAATTTATCTAAATACGATTTTAAAGCAGAACATAGTTTGTATTCAAACAAATATTTTTAAAAAAATCGTTCTTTAAACATAAAGGCGAAATTAAATATTGAAATTTGAATTTGACATTTCTTAAAACAACGTACTAGTTAAAACCGTGATCATACTGCGAGCCATACAGTATAGTTATTAACGTCATAAGGCTGATATGCAGCAAATAACAGATGCGGTTGATTGTAAAAGCTCAGCTATCGCCTTCGATTTTACAATTAACCAAGTCTGTTATTTGCATATCGGCCGTGTGACATTCAGAATTTTTCGTAATAAAATATATTTTAAAAATTCTATTTTCTATGGCACATTTACTGGTGACAGCTCTTCATGATATACTTCATGATGTTGTGATTTTTTCAAGAAGACTTGATTTTTGTCGTAGTTATAAAAAATAACGGCCGTGGCTGTTATAACGCATATAATTGATTGAGCATAGAGTACTGTTAATAGTACATTAAGATACAAGTTTCATAAGACATGATTTTAGCGCACGCGGCTTTCTTAGAAACGAGCGGCTTGCCGCGAGTTTTCTAAGGGGACAAGTGCGCTGAAATTTCTTATGAAACGTGTATTTTATACTATTTTTTCTACTTTGGTAATTTCTTCAAAAAATATACCTTATTTCATGTCCAGGAATTTCAATTTCGGTTGTTTAATATGTACTTTATGAAATTCATTTGAATGTCATACAGAAGTACTTTATGACATACAAATGGGTTTCATAAAGTACATATTAAAGTACCAAAATAGAAAAAGCATATTTAACGTGGCTGTTTTTCGGTTCAAAACCAGTAGTTTTCAGCTAATATTTCGGACATCGCCTGAATTCGAGTATAGATTGTAACATATGTACTATTTTCTTCGCCACCTGGAGTAGATACATCACAAAAATCCAAATTTTTAAGAATTAAAAGCTTGTGACAAATTCGACTGTAATTTTTAACAATTAAATGAATTTAAGAAATTTGGAGTGTATGAGATTCACATCTTTACAACACAAACTTTTGTAAAAATTCATTTCGAGAATTTCGAGTTCAGAGTCGTTTTTTTTTTTTCTTAAATAGAATACCAAGAATACCTCAATGAACCGTCGAAAGAACTGCAAGAAATTATAAATGCCGCTTCTGCAACTGTTCTCAGCTTGTTACTAACGAAATCTAGAAACGATGCAGCCTATAATAACCTACAAAAGACAATGGGGTCCGGTACTAAAAAAAAGTTGCATATATTTTGTCATTTTATAAAAATATAACTAATTTTAAATGATTTTGTACCAAAATATTTTTGAAATATAAAACGTTTCATTCATAATTATAATAAAAACTATTAGCGCTATAACGATATGACGTCACAACTTCAATTTTGTTTTTATTAGAGTCTACCAAACGAAAAGAATAATTTTATATTATTCAAACTTTCTGATAATAAAATCTATGTTTATATGTAGTTCTGTCTACATGAAAATGTATTGAACACATCATTTTTATTAAAATAAAATATATTTATTCAAAATATTTATAACAACATTTTTTTCCTTTGATAAGGTACAACTATAGTTTTCTGCAAGTGACAGCTGTCACTAGTTAACCCACTTTGACTTTAGTCAGTAGGCGAAGGAAAATTGAAGATATATGACGTCACACAAAATTAATGAAATTCTAAAAAAATATATTTCAAAAACTATACACATTTGGAATGTGTAACAAACGCGAAAATTCATCACTATATTCAATCTTTCAGAAAAAAATAAATTTAAAAATGAGTACCGGACCCCATTGAACTGTTAAAATAATATAACCTCCCTATGTTTCATTTTTCACATATTTTCTCCCTAGAGACGAAATATTTTACTTCTGTTGTCTTAATTTTCACATCAGAGATAGTGATTATTATTTCCGGCGGTGAAAAAAAGCAATTATCTTTGTACGGCGAACCATAATTGCCGGAATTTTGGCACCATTGCCCAACATAAATCTTCAGTCTTATTTGGCACCTTTAAGAGCGTTCTTCCACTCCTACGCCTGAAATTACGGACAATGAGTGCGCATTCACCCAGATAAACAGCGATGACGTTGTGTGAGTGATTGACAGACAACAATACCACATTACAGCATTAGGCAATTGCCGAGATTAATTAAATATATGATCGGGTCTAGCTGTGCATTGCCTGCCTATCCCGTCTTCAGCTGTTAATTTGTTGTGACAGTTAAACAATGCCGAACCATTAGGTAGTATCAATTATTTGTAACTGGATGGAATTTTCAAACAGAGAAATATATTTAGCTAATATTTTATTCATATGTAGAATACTGAGAAACCAATAAACATCAACGACGAATAAATGTACCTACGTTTGTACAAGTATAATATGAATAAACCATTTTTAAAGCTATATATGAAGTTGCACTATTTACCATTTCCAAAATTTATGGACATAAGGACATAAATGGCATTATTATGTAGGTGGACATCAGTAATTAGATTTTAGGATTTGTAGAAGCATATAGGTACGCCATGAAGTTGATATGTACTAATTAAACAAGTCATACCTGACGCTACAATTTGTGTTAAATATAAAATTTATTGTCGAAAAAGGTATATTTTTTTAAATTTTATGTAAAATATTAACGTGAAATTGTAATTAATTATCAAGGCCCGTACCTACCACCGCTAGTTAAAGTGACAGTTCGTGATAACCACCTTTGGTTAGAGCTAATTGGAACTTAACAATGTTGTTCGCAACGCTTCTAACCTTCAGTTTCATTTATAACTAATAGTTAAACTGACACTTTAACTCGTTGGCTGCGGAAGTTGAAAGTGATGTATTCATTTCTGTGCGGTATTGGTTCCCGGCGCCCAATGGCAAACTTTCTGTATATGCGGTACTGGGCTCCGGCGACCAGTGGTGTTTGGAACCTAAATTGCCATCTTCTGGCTATTAGTTGTATTAAACCTGGGTATTTCTATACAGAAAACTGTTATTTGATCATGTATGTACAATGAAATAGGTATATATTTATGATAGGTTATTATTTTAGGCAAATTATTCACATTCTATTACATATTTGATTTTATTGAAACAATCTTGACAAAAATAAAGGCAATCACAGTGAAATATTGTGAATAAATATTCGTAATATTTAACAGCAAAATAAATAAAATTATTAAATATGATATAAATTAAATTTTATGCAATTTATTGAAACATGAAAGACAAAATCCGAGTTTTTCTGTACAATCATAGAAATAACTAGTTACTTTTGTAACTTTTGTTGCTAACCTCATGTCTGGTGGGTGTTAAACGAAGTTCTTTGTAACACCCCTGACAAATTTTGCATAGGTCGCCAGAGACCAATGCCGCACTAAAATAAAAATTATTTCAGTGCGGTACTGGCCTCTGGAGATCAATAAGAAATTATTTGAAATTAGTAAAATATATGATACGTACTTTTAGTAACAACTTTTAAAATATTTCTAGGACCCATAGTTAAAAAAATATAACATCCGTAAGTTGGGGAACTTTTATGAAAAATGGTACCGCACTACACAAATGCAAGTTATTTGTCCCCGGCGACCAATGCCGCAGCCAACGTGTTAACTAGAAGTGGTAGGATCGGACCTGAATGCGCGTTTGGTGTCTGCAACTGTTCTCATATAAATAAACAGATGTCAGTAGTGTTGGTGTGCCATTCGGAGTAGTTTTTATGGAAAGTTATCCTAAATATTAATTATTAACTGAAAGTAAGCACCATAATAAATTTTGGGCGACTTTTTCTAACAATTTTGAGTTGCACGGTTAACTGGCCGAAAGCGACTAGGCGATATCAACTGGACGATGGACAACTACGCGACAGCCAAGTGTGCGTCGGACATTTGGGCGATAAAATAATAGATGTGTAGTGTTACAATTATAAAACTGTTCGTTAGGATAGGTTAGGTTCAGGTATGTTTTAAAAAATTAGCATCACGTTTAACTATCTTTACCGGTTTCAGGATATATTTACATGTACAAAAGTAGGCTGTAACTAGACAATAACTGAATCTGTACGAAAGTGTCTACTCGCACGCCACTATGTACTGCTCACCACTCAAAAATCAATCTTTACTGTCCATCGTTCACTGTCCACCGGTCACCGTACACCGTCCACCGTTTACAGTTCACCGTCCACTGTTCGTATTCTAAATTAATACTTACATTGTAATTGTAATTTCAGGTAATTAATTTAGGTTAAACAATACATAAAAATATTAATAATGGCCTTGAAGATTGTTATTCTTAACCATCAAAGATTAATACTAAACCCGAAATTACAATGTAAGTATTGATTTAGAATGTGAACAGTGAACGGTAAACGGAGAACGGTAAACAGTGGACGGTGAACGGTTAACGGTGGACGGTTAACGGTGGACGTTGAACGGTAAAGATTGATTTTTGAGTGGTAAGTGGTGGATGGTGAACGGTACACAGTATGGTGTGCGAGTAAACTCGCCCAATACATTATTACCATACTGACATGTCAATAACCGTATACAAAATGAAAATAAAATTTAATAAAAGTAGAATGCTCTTGATTAATACATACAGATATACTAAAAATGAATAAGAATAAGACGCACGTCACAACCTACAAAAACCTTATAAAATGAAATATAACTTTTATAAATTATTGGGTGTTATTTATTTTTTAAAAAGAAAAAATAAAAAAATACTAGTATTAAGAAACGTTATATTAATGAAATTTAACTTTACTTTTAAGTCAATCCTTATTCCTTTTAGGGTATAAAATTATTTGAAATAATTGTAGATTTTCGTACCATAACACTGAGAATGTTCATGTTTACATTGAATTTAAAATCGATCAAATATCGATCCTATCCCTGTCACTTGATTGTCAGTGATTATCAATTCATCTCATACAGGCACGAGTGACTTGAATAAATATAAATAATTGTAAATATCAAGAAGTTATGTATTATTGTTTTGTAAAAAATATATAGAACTGTCAATTTGCTGTAAATAAAATATATCAATATTATATATCGTTCTAATTAGCTACCTATTGTTCTAATTACAACAGTTTCTTCTTAGTTAGATATTTGTGAGTTGTGTCTTGTGCTACAAATGCAGTGCCCAATTACCGGATAGGCTGACTAGGCTGCAGCCTAGGGCGCACAGATTTTAGGTGCGCATATTTTACTCATTTTATTATAGTTTTTGGGGCGCTTTGATTTGGTTAGAGCTAAGACGACCTAAACCAGGCCCTGAGTATTATTGGTTTGTTTTAATAAGTATTACACGTTAATTCATTTGCATGTATTGTATACATTAAGTTATGCAACACGCATTGCATTTTCTAGAATAAATTAGTATCCCATGTAAACGTAGTAATAAGTAACGTCATTATCTAGTAATATTTATTGATGACGTGCGTCTTCTGCATGTTCATTTTTAGTATAATGTTTGTATATGTGTTCTTAACACGGTTTATTTTATTCTAAAATAGCAAACAAGGAATAAAAGCACATATTTTGAATGTCATATTGATACAATGTCAAAATGGTCAAAATAATTGTACTGTATATTATAGCATTTTGAAAGTAGCATTGAGTGTATTTCAAAAAAATATATTTATTAATATTGTCTTCATTTTCTGAGACCGATAAACTATTGAACAAATCACGGATGTTATGAATCATAACAAGCCTGATATGTCTTAAAATCCTCGCTCTACAAGCTCGGATTTCAAACCGACATCTGTGGCACTTATGATATTCATAACAATCCTAGGTATGTTAATAGCTATTTCCTATTGCAACAAAATCACCAAATTGTATGCTGCGAAGTGTGCAATTTTTTGTTTCTATAGCGTCCAAATCCAAATGATCGCCGCCCTCTTAACCATCGCCCACTTGACTATCGCCCAGTGTGACTCGCTCAGTTGTCGCGTACCGTAAAATTTCGTTGCTCGAATTAACAAATATCTATAAAAATTTTGGCGGTTGACTAAATACAACTGCGATATAGAAAAAAGCTTAGTATTGATTCCATTTCTTGTATGGAATTTGATCAATACAATCTTTTAAAATTTTCAAATCATATTTTAATATTGTATTATATGTATTGCTATTCTGTTTCGAAAGCTGTCATCAATATAGATTTAAAATATTTAATATTTGCTCAAATGTAATATTTCTGAATCAATTCCAATTTCAATATACAGGAAGAATTTTGTTTGTTCTGTACTCCTATCTCGTACCTATGTATGGTTCAATATGTACAGAACACAAATCCTCTATCCGAGTTTTATGTTTCAATATTGACAACTAGAGAATATATTTTTTGTCATTTTTACGATGTAGAACATTTTATGAATTTTCTTTATTTTTCTCACTTCTATATCGTATTCTTCGTTTACTTTTCTACGAGTATTTAGAGCATGCAGTAAGAATTCCAGTTATTTCTTGACAAGCTTTATTTGCAATTAGTGGTTCAGATTTTTTATACCAATACTTTCTACAAAAGTCCTCAATTTACGTATAACAAAGATTTGTATAACAATCTTATAAAATAGACTTTGAAATAACCAGTAATGGGTTAATAAGCCGTGATGATATATTTATTTTATTTTCTTATTTATCTTACGCATATTACCGAAACCTTGTTAAATAACTGAACTATATGACGTCATAAATGTATTTTCTTACTTCAATAATAATAAAGTAAATTATACAAAATATTAGATTCGTATTATGTTTACAATTTAAAAATAATTAATATTTAGTAATGAAAAAATGTCTCTGAAAGTCATCTTCTAATTAGTTCTTCAGTGTTTGAACGTCACGTCACACGATGATTGGATTTTGGCGAAATTAAATACATATTAAACTTTGAAACGTTTTACATCATAAATAAATAAAAAATTAAATCAATCATATCTAAAACGTACCTATAAATTTGCTTATCCACAATCAGAGTGAACCTAGCAGCCGATTCGAACGAAAAATATTTTGGACAACCCTATCACGGATGAAACGTAGCACAATGAAAAGATGCAGACAGTAATATAATAATATAACATACTGAGAATTATTTAGCAAATATTAACATGTAAATATTTTAAAAAATATAGAACAAAGTATACATTCAATACAAAAATGTAAAAATTATTGAAACATTAACGGGACGAGGGTTAATAATATTAAAGTCAGAAGCAGCGAAAATTTTTCTTGTTTCAAAGTTTTGCAGTGTGACAGAACCATATTACCACCAGTAATTTCTACATACCCCCTGAATACAAAAATGTAAAAATTATTGAAATGTTCAGGGGATGAGGGTTAATAATATAAGTTTAAAGTCAGACGCAGCGAAAATTTGCTTGGTTTAAAGGTTTTTATTTTTTAAAAAAATTACTAGAAGCTGTGACAAAACCATATTACTACCAGGTATTACTACACACCCCCTGAATACAAAAATGTAAAAATTATTGAAATATTCAGGGGATGAAGGTTAATAAGTTTAAAGTCAGACGCAGCAAAAATTTGCTTGGTTTAAAAGTTTTTATTTTTTAAAAAATTTACTAGAAGCTGTTGAAGTTTTTTTTAACAATTATCATTAATAAACGAAAATATAGGCGCAGTTATTATCTGAATCATTAAATTCAAAAAGCCATTCTTATGTTTAAAAGTTTTTCAACAAAAAGTGTTTTGCACGAAACAACAACGATATAGCTGCACCTTCTGTTGAAGTTTTTATTCATTTTGTTTGAATACCAAACATCTACGAGTTTTACGACCCTTTAATATATAATCAGTTAACAAGTGCGCGAAACTGATTTTTTACACGAGAATATCGCAAATCGCAACCATACGAATGTAAAGAAGGCTTCACGGATATTTTGGATTAATTCAACAAAAGAATCAAAAATCGTAAAAAAATCCCTCCGCTATTCGATCAAAGTCAAATCTAAAACCAATCGCAGCAATATATTAAGAATTTTATCCGTGGTAAAAAGTATAAGAGCTCTTATGAGCTGTAGTGCGTAAAATAAATCCATAAGAAATGCATTGAGTCAGACTTCACACGTAGGTATAGTTTGTGTCAAGATAAATGCACATTGACTTCGACTTCTTAAGCTCGGTTAACAGTGCCGGATCAAGTCAGCGCGGGGCCCGTAGCAAATGTGAACAGGAGGCCCTTGAATTGCATTACGTATTATAATTTAGGATGTAAATAAAACAAAACATTTACAAAAAGGATTTTCGTGATTTAATGTGGGCAAATTTAGAAATTACACTCGACAAATCAATATTTTTAAGTAGATCATTTTCTATATTCATAATAGTGAGGTCATTCAAACGGTCTTGTCCCATCGTGTTCCTTAACACATTTTTAATTCTCTTTAATGTTGAAAAAGAACGTTCTCTGCTGCAGTTTGTGATCATCAAACTCAAATAAATGCTTATAATTTTTTGATTTATAGTTTTTTTGGGTTCAGGCGCGAGGCCCCCCAAGGCGCGGGGCCCGTAGCATTTGCTGCCTTCTGCTACATGGCTAATCCGGCACTGTCGGTTAACCCATCACTCCAGGCTATTTTCTTACCTGTACTGCCAGGGGCGAATTACCAAATTTACAGTACAAACCGGGAAATATACAGTTAAAATATTTTAATGTATTTTGACTATATAAATTTCGCTAAACGTTGTATCACATTATTCTTGTTTCATTTGTAAACAACTGAAGTAAAATGTGGCACCCATGGAGTGATTTTCCAGACGAAGAAAATAATCTAATATTGAAGGAGAACATATTTTTAAGATTTGTATAATGTAAAAAAATATATAAATAAATTATTGAATAATAAACTGTAGTAATTTTATTATTAATTTTAATATCTGATTTGTGGTTACTGTTTTAAATTTGGTAATTTGGAAAAATTGTGGATACCTCTCTGTGTGCTTACCCTTGCAAATCTTTTAAGCAAATACATGTTGTGATGGGCGTAAAAGTCAATTTGCATTTATCTTGACCAAACTATACCTACTGCGATCAATGCATGGGAATTAGGCGCGAGCAGACACGTGATTCGGGCGACCTTGACGTGCTTAGAATCAGCTGATTTGTGTGCGCATGTCATTTTGACAAGAACAATGCCACTTTGACAAGATCAATGTTTTGACTTATTTTAATTCTGAACTGTTGAGAAGTTATTATTTTTAATTTCATGTATTTTACTGCCTGAAAATTGTACATTAATAACATTTTAGCAGTTCAAAATCAAAAAATGTCAAAACATTGGTCTTGTCAAAGTGACAAACGCACACAAATCATCTGATTAAAGACACTTCAAGGCCGTTCGAGTCACGTGTCTGCTCGCGTCCTATAGAAAAGATA
Source organism: Harpalus rubripes (assembly GCA_963082715.1). Taxonomy (NCBI): domain Eukaryota; kingdom Metazoa; phylum Arthropoda; class Insecta; order Coleoptera; family Carabidae; genus Harpalus; species Harpalus rubripes. The sequence goes on from OY720454.1 coordinate 29,823,192, forward strand.
CTTTAGTATAGTATTATTCATGAAAGATGACTATTCGAGGTCAAGACGTACCCATAGGCGTGCAACGCAAAATATTTATGGGTATATTTTAACTGAAAAAATAAATGTTTTATTCGAAAATTTTGTTTCTTTTTAAATAATGCTTTTCTCAAAGTTTTATCTTCTTCACCTACGTTTTTGCATAATACAAGAATATCTTGACGTAAACCATAAAATAATAATTTGATTTGAATGTCAACGTCACTGGATAAACATTAGTACAGAGGGCAGTATAATAGATAATTGTATGTCTAACTATACTACATACGTCACTGCTATTTTAGTATTTAAAAACTAATGGCACTCTTTACATTCATCTGTCACACCACACAAATTTAATAGACATACGTTAAATAATCTTTCTCATTCTAATACAAAATGTTGCTAAGCTACTGCTATGAAATGCTGTTATTCTATCTTCGAATACATGACCTTGAATAGTCATCTTTCGTGAATAATAGTTTACTTGTACTTGTTTTCCTGTATAAAATTGGTTACATCTTTGGCTTTACTTTTTAACCATTTTGTATTAAATACTATACTATACCATTTCCAAAATATTTGACTCAGCTTATAGAACGTTTTCATGTAAAAATCTTAGATAATATTTTTTGGTACTTATGTCAACTGAATTTACAGATACTGGCTAGCAAAAAAAATTGCGTACACCTTAAAAATACAGTAATAGATTTTTTACATATTTTAAAAAGTTGTTCAGTGTGTGTCTAATTTACTCTTTAATTACAAATATATTTCTGAAAAATGAAAGAACAACCATGTATTCTCGTTTCCTGTTAATTTTGGCATTTTAATTAACACACTAGTGACATTGACACGTTAAAATTCAATGCAACCAAAAATAGGTGTTTTTTGAAAGAAGTTCGATCAAGGTCGTCTGCATCATAATAGTATATTAATGGTATGTTCCGTAACGCAATCTGTTCGATCAGGTTTACGGTTTTGTGTTCCATAAGTTCTGAAATGATTTAGCGGTTTCTACTTGGAACGCGGTTCCTGAAAAACATCATCATAACAAAATCAAACGATATCCGTCAATGTCAAATTTCTAAACCGCATTACTGGTATTACTAATAATTATTGTAGTTGTAAGTATGAAAACATTATTTATATTTGTTATATTATTGATTGTGTTTATTATTATTATTATTATTATTATTATTATTATTATTATTATTAATATCATATTGGCATTGAATGTAATAGAATGTTCAATTTCGTTGTCATATTCAATGTTATCATTCATTTGGTTAAATTTTATTTTTGGTAAATAGTGTCAATTTTAAATGTCATATGATTCAATGTCAATCTGTCCCGAAATAGATAGAAATATTCAGGAACTATTGTGTACCGGAATCAAGATTAGAGTGGTATTAATAAAATTCAGTTTTTTAAGTAAGTACTTATTATCCATATTAATAAAGTGTCAGTAAAAGCTGATGTTATAAGAAAATATTTATTTGACAAAAGTATGTACTTATACTTATTCGCAATCGAAATTAACGATAGAGGCGCTGATTTTCGAAACAAGATGGCGGCCATACGATGGGTTTGACATATGACTGTTCACATTCTTCACTGTGTTTCTTTGATTGTTTATATAAATCAAGTTTAAAAACTTATTTATATGAAGCCGATACGTTTAAATATTTAATTATTAATTACTACACTAGTCACTCAGCTGGCACTTATTCAATATGGCGCTTGTACTTGTACAATTGGTTTCTGTAGTACCGATTTGCGCCAATAGAGGGGAAATTTTATCTACGATTGCGAATATAAAATTTGTAGGTAAAATCCCAGTAAACAAAATTTTGTCAAATTAAATCGCTATACACCCGAAAATGTGGAATGGCTATCAGAACACTTTCTTATCGTAAGCAATGAATCCAGAGTTGGTGCATGCTCTGTGTTCATGTGTAAATGACAATATTTTTAAGATAATTATGTTGCCGACCTGTAACGAATAAACCTTGTTTGGCGTCACAAGCCCATGCGCGATCTTATACGCCCCCTGTAAAATTTTGCGCCACAAGCCCGGGCTTCTTAGTCTTCTGCGATAATACGCCACTATTGCCGGTTTTGGTATGTAAACATTTAAAAAAAATTATAACTGCGGGTCCTTCTTGATTGGATTGTTAATAAGGGTAGAAAAGTTATATTAGGTTTTCAGATTGGTGTTGGTGAAGACCGTGAATACAACATTTTTTTCATTAATATTTTCGTCCTTGTCGCTGCTTTCAAAACTAAATATTTTTAAAATTTCAAAAATTGCTATAGAACTGAATTTCATATTAGTTTTTTAACTTCCATCCAATAAATAAATATAAAAATGAACTGTCGTTCCTCCTTGGAACTGTCAACAAATATCAAAATTTACATTTTTTTACAAACACATGGCTTACTACTGTATTTCATACGTAGGTATCTACATATTTATGAGTACGTAAGTATACAGGATGTTTCCTTTAAAACAACCAGCGCTTTTTTGGGCGAACTAATGACTTTAGAAAAAAATATTATATACAAGAAATGATCAAGAATAAGGGGCTAATTTATTAATAATAACAAACCGAAAATTCGACCAGTGGTTCTCAAACGGCAGAATAAAATTATATTTTTTAAACGGTATCCTATATAATTTTTTAGCCCATTAGATAGAGATTTTTTTTTTGATTTCAACGATATAAATATGGTGTAGGGTTGTATAACAATTATTTCGAGAAAAATGGTATTAAAAATAATGTTAGAATATTACAAAAGGCTATGTAATACACGTCTGTTGTCTAGTTACGCTAGTAGTAAACCAATTTTTTATTACATTATTTCTATTTTTAATACCATTTTTCTCTAAATAATTGTTCAACCCTATACTATATTTATATCGTTGAAATCAGAACATAATATTCTATTTAAAGGGATAAAAAATTATATAGGATGCCATTTAAAAAAAATATAATTTTGTTCTACCGTTTGAGAACCACTGGTTAAATATTCGGTTTGTTACTATTGATACATTATCCCCTTATTCTTGATCATTTTTGGTATAAAAAACGCTGGTTGATTTAAAGGAAACACCCTGTATACTATAAGTATCAGCATCTGGTTATTAATACGAAAATAAGTACGAGTACATATTTACTAGTGCTTCTTGCTGATGCTGATAAGTAAATGATAGTGCTTATAAGTACTTACTTATAACCTGATAAGTATTTACTTATTTTTAATACCACCTAATTTTTCGGTTGACTTACGGAACATAGTAAAAGTATTAAGAATGGTAAGGACAGTTTACAGATCGAAGATATTGTAACTTTTGTCTGAGATCGTTATAGTTATTTGTGTTTTAAGGATCATAACGTCAATTATTATGGTACTAGTCGTGAAGATTATCAAGCGAGGCGAAGCCGAGTTTGATAACACGACGTGTGCTATATGATTAGCTACGATCCGTATTACATACAAAATTGTATTTGCTGGCGTAAATCAATGAAAAATTAAAATGAAGTATTTGGTATTGAAAGAAAAATATCTGAAAAATCAGGTATGCTGTTTTCGATTAGTTTGCAAATAAGTTACCTAGTTACCATAGCTCATTATGGTACTAAGTACTCTAATGGAATCATTATGGTCATTGGCCTATACTGAAAGACATTAAAGTACTCAAATTGAGGACTATAACGTTTTCATTATGACACGGAAGCATATAATTTCGATTAACGTTCGTGGTGTATATAATATTTTTGCACGCTCGACGCACAAATTTAAAAAAAAAATGAAAATTATTTTGACATAAGTATTAAAATTTTTAAGTTGTCATTCTGAAAGGAAGCTAAGATCATTGTTTTTATTTACTTACCGTCTCGCCTCCTGAACGGTAAGTGATGTAAGTTATTTGTAAATAAAACCTACTGTCTAGGAAACCCTATCAGTAAACATTTAAAAAAACCCCGATCGTGCAATCATGCAAAAAGGAATTCAAATTGGCATACATTTATCTCTCTCATTTGTCGTTACAAGGAGCGTGTATGATAAGGATGGATATAACACGATGCTCGGTGTTGACAATACTCTCGCTGTAATTTGTAATGTAAGTTCATTTATTAATTCAGATATATTACCTTGATTCATAGCCATGCGTTTACAGTCATTTCTGTCAGTGTCACTGAATTACCAGTTGACTTATTTTCGAATTTTAAATGTTTTTATTTTATAATAAAACAGTAGTACCTACCTATCTTACGTACCCTCATAAAAACTAAGTAAATGACACTATTGAAGTTGACAGAATGGACGGAGCTAAAATCTTAATACATACAATTCGTAAATGACCTTGATCGGACTACTTTCAATAATTTTACTGTACGCGATCTTTTTTACAAGCTAGTGTACTTCAGTTGTTTTCAGATAAAGTCCAGTTCACTGATTAATGATGTTACAACTTTTGTATTAACTTTACACTAAATTTTAAACACAATAGTATTTCATGATTCATCTTGTACATTTTTAACCACCTTGCATCCCCTATCTTACAACTTAACAACCGTTCTTGTTGTCTACTATTACACTACAAACTTGAACTTTAAAACTTCTTCTTACTTACCAACAGTTTTGTTGATCCAATCAGCCAGATCCTCTTGTAAAGGAAAAAGCTGTCGATACTGTGAGGTGAGCATTCGCTCATCCACGTAGTCGTCCTCGTCGACAGTCGATGCAGACATGGGACCCCAGCTGGCGCGGTTGTACCGCCCGCCCGGCGGAAAACGGTATAAATTCGTCATTTCGTTCGTAGTAAGAGCTGAAACAGAAACACAAGAGTTAGAATTAGAAATAATCAGTCAAAATGTCATTATAGTATACCCTGGTTAGAATATATCGTTACGTGTGTTATTTTGAGTGAATGGTTAATAAATTTGAACTTAATCAAGTGCTTTCCCCTTCTCAGTGAAGTGCAGCGTGTGCATTTGGGTAATTTGTTATTTTTAATTACCGTAGCCAATTTTCAGAGCATGATAGTGGAAATAAAAGAGAAATCACAATTAATAATTTGCATGCAAATGAATGAAGTGCGATTCTACATAGTGTAGGCACGTGAGCTCAACAAACTTACTCATTTTAATTCATATATGAAAATTGAGGGAAATTTAAATACCAGATTCTGATAATTAAGAAATTTACATTTATTCTTATTATTATGATGCTGAGACTAAAAATAGATTGTTAATGCGGATCGAATTAGAAATGATTTATTTTTATTCTTCTAATTACGGATTACGGTCATTAACAAATAGCTAAGATTATTGTTAGGTGCATTTTAGTTGAACGAATTAATTCAGAAGCGATCACTTCCTTTCTTGATGAAATTTTTTGCATTATTTTATGCGTTCCAGATTAATATCTTAATTAAAAACAGAGCAAAAAATTAATTGAGACAACTGTAAGAAGCAAGGTATACTAGGTTCAGATATAATAAACTACATAAAAAAATTTAAAATATATCATCAAGGCTAATTACCCATTTATGAGTTGGCCGATCTGTTTCTATTCACAGATTTGAGAATTAGAAATATGTGTACCGTAGAGGAAGCACGAGTATCAAATATTCAAATAAGTTTGTTCCCACAGAAAGTTCAGAACCGTTCAGAACGTGACTCAGAACTGCTTAGAATCCATGCGCGAGCTTATAGTTCTAGAACCGACTTGATTAGTGCTGGAGTTGGAACAATTTAGAACCGGTTAAGAATTTTGTTTGTATATCCTAACCTATACAATTACATATGTCAGAAAACAATGTGCTTTTGATTAGGTGTAATATATTTATACTGAAGAAATGGAAAGTAAGTTCATGATTAAAATATAATAGCCGTATACAATTCAAAAATGTTCCCAAAAAAACTTGATCACTGTACTGAGGCACTATCATCCGTAGGTAATTTTCATTGTTTTGCCTTATTTCCATCTTGATTTCCATAACATCGTCCAAGAATTCTTATCACTTTCGCTAGAAAATTCTGACAATTCGGAAAAATTGCTATCTTCTTCTATTGCTAATTTCATTAATAACAAACACAAAATAAGTCAGGTTAGATAGCGCGTCAACTTTAAGAACGGTTCTGAATTTTAAATTCGACTTGTCGAAACGGTAAAATGGCTTTGCGCAAATTCAGTAAACTTCTGAACGGTTCTGAACTTTTGTTGGAATAAACCTAATTTATCTCATCTCATATATTAATGATTTCTTGTGCATATTTAAATATACCTAATAAATAAGTAAAGAGAAAAATGTAGCTAAATTTTGAATTGTAACAATGACTCTTTATTAAATTATGTATTGTTGTAATTGACAGTCATTCATTTTCACTGTAACTGAAATAAATTGTTGTTTTGCGTTTCTTTCATTTTCTTGTGTTATTGTATGAAGTTTTTTAATTCTTCTCTATTCCAGTTAAAAATGGACATGGTGGCGCTTCGGAACCAGCGTTGAACACATTTTTAGTACATAAACAGATATTTTATAGGACATCCGCACTGACTACAACTCTATAGTTCATTTGACGTAAGAAAATAGCGTTGGTTTAGATAGGGATAGATTCTGCCATCATCTGATTGGTCAGAATACACATCAAGTTCACAAAAGCGAAAAGAAATATCACTTCTCAGCTGTCAGTTATGAAATAACATTGACAAAATTAAAATATATTTATCCATATGTTTTTGATTTGGACTTTGTAATTTTTAATATTCAGGTATTGTACATTTTTACAGATAAAAAATATTTAGTACCTAATGACAAAGTTTGGTTTCACAAATTTAAATTATTTATTTAATGCATGTAAAACGGTCGGCTCTCAAGCGTCATCTAGTATTTTCTTACGTGAAATAAAGCACAACTCTTACGATTTTCAACAGCTGATTGAAACGTTTCGCAATGGACCCGTTTAGTGATGACGTAGGTCAGGTTTCCAAACAAGAAAATGGCTGCTATGTTATTTAAAATTGACCGCGAAACTAGTAGTGAGAGATTTCAGTTTCTTCAAATTTTAAGCTCTTTAAAGGGTACAGATAAAAAATATAATTGTTATTGTTACGTGTTGTAAGTTGTACAGGGTATATTTTAAGGTTTTATTTTAAATTTGTTTGACCATGGTGATCTGTTTCGCAGCTAACTTCAATCATTCTAGCGAACGTTGAACTTGTATTTTAAATTTTCAAAAGATCCAAATCTGAAGTATAAATAGATAAACTTAATTAGGTTAGTATTTATTTACAACAAAACAAAACTTTATAACGTGTTTCTGAGCCATTTATAGGTTATGAGCGCCAAACGTCAAAGCATAGCAACCGCCTTACCAAAGAAGACGCCATTTTCTTGTTTGGAAACATTCGTGACGTCACACTAAACGGGTCCATTGTAATATTGTAAACTTGTGTCACGTTTAGACCATTCAAAAAGCTGGAATCTAGAATCGTAAGCCCTTATTCCTAAGTTCATTTTTATCTGAAATAGAGTATAAATCGTGAATTTCAAGAAAGCATGACCAAAATTAACATTAGATTCTTGATTCTTCATAAAGAAAATTCTTATAATGAGGTATTTTACTAAAATTGAAATCAAATCCAATGATCTAATTAATATTGTAAGTAGTTGATTATACTAAAACAAAAAAATAACAGAATTATGCAAAAAATGTATCTTACCCTTATGAAGGTATGTGTATACCGAAACGTCGGTTTTGCAAGAATTAATGTTGTGTGAATGACATTTCGAGTAATAATTATTAACCTCTAATCTACACCACCGCCGAGAAGTGTATCAATCAGTAAATATGACTTTAATACTTCTACTAATTTAAAAACGGATTGTAACAACGATAATAGGCGTTTCATCGTCACTTTAGCTGCGTGGTCCCGAAGCCGCGTGCCTGAGTGTCTGGTCGCGAATCTGGGGAACCGGGTTCGAACCCGACCGACGTCAAATATTTCCAATTTTAAATGGCACAAAATTGACCCCTGTGGTGCACTCTCCACGCCAGAAATAAGTGCCCGTGAGGTGACGCCTGGTAAGCGCCCGCACGGTGCAAATATATCATCATTACCGATATCTGTGTACAAAGCAGATTGGCACACCCAGCAATGGGTAATAAGCCGTGATGATATATTAAAAAAAAAATATTTAACAACGATAATAACTATATATATATATATATATATATATATATATATATATATATATATATATATATATATATATATATATATGTATATATATATATATATATATATATATATATATATATATATATATATATATATATATATATATATATATATATGTAGTATATATTTTTCTACTAATCAATATTTGTAAAGGAAAATAAAAATGAAACTTTTAAGTACAGCTATAAAAATGTTAATTTCAATTAATTGTACACCACTGTTAACAGTTCAGTGCTGCTGCTTGCTTTAAAAAATAACAGTTATAAAAACCGAAAATTGTTATACAGACTTACATATTCCATTTTACTTTCACTGCGCGCAATTGTATTATTAAATTCACATCTTTCAATTTTCTACTTGTCGACATATGCATTTATGTATTCGCAATTGATTTACTTTGTTGACTTTCCCTAACAACTATAGTATGCCAAGTTCAGTAAACATTTCCGATGTCTCGGAAAAAAATTGACAGAAGCGAGGAAATTCAATTTCGAATCAAAGAAGATATAAATTTACTCCTTTGAATTTATTTTCTTGAGTTTTCACTTTCAGTTGGTAAACAGTTCTAAGATTGGGTATAATAAATTTATATTTTAGTTTTGACTTTGCCAAGTACTAATTAGAAAACCACGCGTGGTTAAGTAAAGTGCAACACTGTTCTAATTAGAGGAAATATGAGAATATGCACCACCTGATGTTCCTGTTACATTTCTTGTATTTTAGATCTTCAAATAGATTTATTTCACTTGCTACTTCCGCGTTCCAAGTATCTTTAACTCAGAAATTTCAATTAAATAAATCAACGCCTCATTACGAACGAAATTTGTTCCTAAAGTTGCCTTTAAAGTCGATTTTGTACTATAAACGAAATTTGTTATCACTGTAAACACAGTGTAAATACTATAGATATAACAACTCCCCAATTTTACTACTATACATATACTAATCTTACATGTAGCCATCGTCGCCAGAATGTGTTCCACCACATAACATTCTGAAACTGGCATACTCCGGGCTTATACCTTGTTCCATTTAAGCCATTCATTATTGCAGAGAATAGGGAATAATTTTGTTCTTTCTGATTGGCTGAAATTGGAGACAAGTGACAAGTTTACCCAATGTAATTTTGGCTATTTAAAACTGGCGCAGATGTGATCGCCATCTGTTGAATGCCTTGTATTATCAAGGCTACAGCTAATTTAATGAATATTATGTCCTTTTGTTAAATCCTTTTAGTTTATTTAAAAAAGATTCCTGATTACGACAAAAAAAAAACAATGATTAATTGCAGAAGCAAAACTAAACAATTATAAAATTAAACTGAAAAGTTAAAAATAACCAACTTCTTTATTTTATTTCCTTAGTTTAGGTAATTCTTAAGTTTAGTTAGTTTTACAATTTAATTAATTATTGTTAAATGGGTTCATACGAAAAAACAAAAATTTTTATTTTTCTTTCATAAATGAAAAATTTACCTAATATTATGCATATATACATCAAAAATATTTAATATTATTATACTTTTCATTCATAATTTTCATTATAAAGATTCTGAGTTTGGTTTTGTGACGTCACAGTTTTGTACACAAATACACGATAGTGAGGCACACCCGTACTCGTGCTTTTACTGTACATGAACAGATCTGTCACTTTTTTCTAACAAAACCTTATATAATCAATATTTTGAAAGTAACGTCAACATCCTTGCAACAAGTTATTTTTTAAAAAAAAGTAAGTACAAATAACGAAATATGCTAAATAAAAATATAAATAAATACAATTTATGTTTGATTTAGATATTACAATGGTTGTACAATATTGTTCTGTCGTCCTACGAGAATAACTCGTTAAGAAGTAAATATAAAATTTTTGTTTGTATTCTTATGGCTCAAGATGTAAGGGAAAGATGATATAAGGCAATAAATTCTCCAGAAGTTTTGAAGGCTACGTTTGGTTCACAGATCAAAAATATACTATATATATATATATATATATATATATATATATATATATATATATATATATATATATATATATATATATATATATATATATATATATATATATATATATATAGCATATTTTTGGTCTGTGGTTTGGTTTCAAGCGTGGTTTCAAAACACAATGACATAAACGTCAAAAGTAGTTCCATTTTTGCTCGGTAGATGTTACTACAGCCGCAAAACTGTTACGTCATTCGAAATTTTATATAAACTTTAAAAAATTATTACTGTAAAACTAGAAACTTATGTCATAAAATATATATTTTCGTAAGTAGTTTTAAATGTACTTTCAGAAAAAAAAATAATTGGAAAATGTAGTATGACCCCATTGGCAATATCGTATCGAAATGAAATATCAAATGAGTTATTGAAAATTTCGAAATGCACTATTTCATTAAACTGTAATTAAGAATTTTGACGGTATATCAGATAAGAATATGCTTAGAGCTTACGATTCCAGCTTTCTGACTGGTCTAAACGCAAACCAAGTTTACAATAGCAATATGGAAGCAGGTAGGTATATTATTTATTCCATTTTCACTTTATACTATTTAACAAGTCTAAGTAACTGTTTACTTACTAAAGAATTAAAAATAATCAAATTGTGACGTTAGCTATCAAGTATGTCATATACGAAACAAAACTAGTTCAAAAGTTTTATGGGTGTAAAACAGGCTGGCGCCTCAGCGCCACCAAGTCTATTCTTATCTGAAATACAGTAAAACTATATCCTTGTAAATTATCAATTTAAAATTAGTTGTCACTAAAATGTCAGTGCGCATTTTTTTCGTCACCGTCCGATCAAAAATCCTCCAATTTAAGATAATAGCAAAACAATGTTGTCTATATTCGTCGCGGTGGTAAACTTTGAGCTCTGACACATAACTTTTGCTTTACAGTTAGATCCAACAACAATGAGATAAATTTTAATATTCAGATCGAGTCCATTGATAGGCGTCTGATTTAAAACTATTCCATATATGCCAATGTTCGTGATATCATTTTCATGAGAATATTCACCTGGGGTCTTCGTGTTGTTTTCCTTCTCTTCTATTTCCATTTTCGTCCTCGTTTAATGCTTATTTTATATTCTATGTCTAGTTTTTTTTTCAATAAATTCTCGTATATGTATATGAACTGTCAAAACTGATAAAGTAATACTGTCTTTTGTTCAATAAAATAATAATACTGGGTGGTCACTTTGATCTGATATTTGAAATTAATTGACGGAACCTAACTTTTGAAATACGTCTATGGTCGATGTTATTTATTATTTTATAAATTGATAGAATAATGTCAGTCCACTGATCTATTTTAAAATAGAACAAAATTAAAGATAAATAAATATATCATCACGGCTTATTAGCAATTTCTGGGTGTGCTAATATGCGTCTATTACAGACTTCGGCAATGACACGATGTACAAATACTAGAAATATACCGACTACCGATTATTAGTCTGTGAAGCCGACTATCCGACTGCTTTTCTTGTCGGCGAATAGTCGATAAAAAGACCGATAAGTCGGCTTAGTATTTAATAAGCTATATGATAAGGCATGAAGATAATATACAATTTTTATTAGAAAATTAATTAGTAAAAATATATATTTTCTATACGTCTGATATAACAAAAAGACAATTATCTTTTTTAGATTTGTATATGTATAGAAAAATATTACGTTTATTAATATGTAATTATTTCATTAGGCAAATTGTGATGAATTAATGTTTGGCCACGGCATATTTGAAACTGACACATTACATTGGAAATAAATGAATTTCAGTGAAGTCGGCCAAAACCATAGTCGGTACAGCACTAAAATCCATACTAGAATATAGATTGTTGGCGTCCGCCCCGCCGGATACCTCAACTCGTACGGGGACAAATGTTTCCAGCACATAACTGTTATTTGAATTTCAATTCAGATAGAGTTTACTTAACTTGAATCGCGAATTGAATAATTTAATTTTGCTTATTTTCTTTAAGAATATTTGTTAGTAATTTTCATTATTGTAATTAAACTTTCTTTATTGTAATTAACCATTGTTTTGTTGTAATCAAAAATGTAACAAAAAAATTGAGAATCATGTCACACTTAAATTATAGTATTTATTCACCGATATTGGTTTGTAGTAGACCGATTGTAAAATCCGTCTTTTTATAAGAAGCCTAGGTGTTTCTTTAAAACGCGGCCAGATTGTCAAACTTTCATTGACAATATTTAACGACATTTTACAATCTGGCTAGACGTTTTATAAAACGACGAACAGCTTACGGCCATATTATAATATGAATATTTGGTCATTTTCGCTTGCAATTTCTCTAAATACACCTCAACATTACCTAACTTATAACGTTTAAAAAAAGTCACACTTGGAAAATTTCAGGCCGAGTTTTGTGCGTGTTATATTTAGAGAAATATTCAAACTAAGTAAGCTGTTCGTCTTTTAATAAAACGCAGAGAAGTTTAGACGTTTTATTTTATTGTAAAACATTGCTAAATCAACGACAGTTTGACAATCTGGCGGCGTTTTAAAAAAACACATAAGCGTTTTATAAAAAGACGGATTTTAAAATCTGCCTACGACACACCAATGTCATATCATAAAACAAGAAATACTTATTACAATAATAACCAATGTCAATAAAAATCTCGAAGGCTTTTAAATATAATCAGAATCACAGAATTAGTAATACATATTTGTAATCAACATTACTTAATCAAGTTTCAAGAATGTTGGTATTATTAACACTGAAAGTTTCTTTTTGATTTTAAATCACTCATTTCCAAAAGTAGGAAGTGTTGATATTGGTTGTTCTTGCATTACGCTAAGCCACATATAAAGGCGAATAAATTTCATTAACTATTAGTGGGTCGAATATTTTAGAATGCGTTTTGTTCAATTTTGATTTTGAATTATTTTAAACATATTTTCCTTTAAATATATTTCCTATTTCCACATTAAATAATAATATTTTTTCTTCTTTTTCAGGTAAGCACCGAATCATTTCCTAGTTGTCCAATGCTTCTTTTAAAGTTAAAATGGCGAGTCTTTTATTTCACATATAAAATATTTTCATCATAATGTAATATATTTTTATACGATTTTAATACGTAAACTTTCATATGATCGTATATCACATTATGAAAATAACAATCTACCTTGTTACATGCAAGTTACGGTCATGATTATATATTTATTAGACATTATAAGTAAATAATGCTTGGAATAAAAGAGTGAATAGGTGTAAATTCTAGGAAGAAATTTAAATAATAAAACAACAATAAACAGCTACTATTTTATTGACACGACACGAGCTTATGTGAAATTCAATAAATTAAATATTAATAAAATGCAGATCTAAAAGACGGTATACTGTATGTAATTTTAACATGTAACATATTTCATTATAATAATGTAACAGTAATAAAAAAAACTACCGTACGTGCTATTATCTGTTGTCGACAATGCATAGCTATATTCAGAGAGCAATTACAAATTAAAGAATTACTCTGTTGTGAAGTTGGGTGCGTTGCCTTACCGCTCATTGTTGTTTCCTCGTTGCTGCACGAAACAACTGCACATCGGACCGTGAAAACATTGAACACTTTCTTCGCAGATAAGAATATCACATTAATTTTCTCTGATAATGCTGAGACTGAGAAATCAGTGATTTATAATGACGGCTCGGTAATAACTTTTCATTATCTTATATGAATATTTTCTTCGCGGAGCTTATCATCATGGTTATATAATTACTGATATATTAAATTTATTGTAGCATATTTAGATATGTTTTGACAAAGTAATATTCTGAGATACCCGGATCATATATAATTCAGATTACATAAATATTTGTTTCACGTATCCTTTGGCGACCGTAAAGTATCACTTTTTTGACATCTGCCAAAGACTACTTTACGGCCGCAATTACTGTACGACCGTTATAGTAATTCTTTTTTTTAAATAAATAAATTTAGTCTTGTCGACCTCTTCGCAGAGTCGATAGATACCACTTTTGTATAGATGGTATATCAGAGGACAATGACCAGCAAAGGATATGTACCGGTCATAGTTCCTTTTTTCTGAGGGCTAATAGGTCTATGGAGTTTGTCGACGCGAATGAAATGAACTTCGTAGTCTGACTGAGGCCAGAATAATTTGGCTCCCTTTTTAGCGAGTTGTCTCAAATAAATACAGTCAATTTGCTGTTACTTTTTAAATCAACCTCGTACTTCCCTTATAAAGAATTTATGTTTGCACTTTAAAAGAAAATAAATTCGTCCTTCCGTTTGATAGAAATTGAAGTATCACAAAGAATTATACTTTAATCTTATTTTATTTGACTTATTTACTTTCAATCTGTTTCTTTGTATTTTCCTGTATGAGGTTTTTATTTAGTTTATTAAAACCGAGTAAGTTCTCTGCGTATTTAGTAAATAGAAGTGCTGGCTGAGTTATTATGCGAAGTAAAAATTCTAGTCATAATATAGCTTGTGATTAGTGATGGGCTAATTCCCGAAATTGAATGATGGGGAAAAATTCCCGGAAAGTTTCTGGGACATTTCCTAAAAAATTTTTTAGAAAATTTCCTAAGGAATTCCAAATATTGCGAAACACCACAATATTTGTTGACAGGGTTGGAGTAGGTAACAGTCTGGCACAAGGCACAAACATGCGAATCAAAAGAACAAATGTCTAGTTATATTTCACAAAAAAAAAATCCACAAAAAATCCGGAAAAAAAGTCAAAATATTTTTCACCGCAACTTGTAATTGAAGAAATTTCCGGGAATATTCCCGGGAAAAAACAAAATTCCTTGCGGGAAATTTTTAGTGGCATATCATTACTTGTGATGAATAAACGACTACAGAAAGAGAACCATTTAGGGAAAATATAAAAACCAGTTATGTACATATAAAATGTAGGTACAGTAGGCATTAAAATTTTTTCAATAACACACAGAACTTGCAAAATATGTACCACAACATTATAAATTTTTTGAAGTACTATAAATAAATTGAGGGCGCTTATTAGGCGTCACCTCAGTTTTTGCAAAAGTTTGAATACAAGAAATTGAGAAAATTATAACTAACAATATATGAGAGTCACGTTAGAATTATTGATGACACCATGGTTCATATTTTTTAGAATTTTATTTTAAATATGTGCAAAGTAGTTCTTTTCAACAATAATATACTTCACCATTCTATTCTTCCACTTCCTAAAAGCTTCCAGACAATCTTCTTTTGGAATACTTTTGTACTAATTTCTGGGAGACTTAAGAACTGTTAAAACTATCACATTTTAAATCACGATTTGAAAGTGTTGTCTGGGTAGTTACTTCTAACTTAACTTTCGTAACTTAATTTTAAATAATTGTTTAAAATAATAGTGCTAATTTTTTTTTGCCGCGGCCTGCACGATTTAATAATTCTAGCCTGACCCACGTACTGGTAAAGTTCTTGACAAACCAAAAAAAATTATACTTCGAACGATAATTAGCGAATATGGGGAAGGAACGCTATCGAATTTTACTGTGAAAGTATGGTGTAAACAATTTCGATGGGGCCAGGAATTGATGAGAATAATCCAAAGGGGAAAATATCAAAAAGGTTAAAAATTTGAAAACAACGAAAAATGAAAATGTTAGTGATTGTAAATGAAATAGGATCTTTTATGGCAAAATAGATTTTAAATAACGCTCATTAAAATGATTATAGATTCATATACAAATTGAAAGTTACGCAGTTCTAATATTTATTCCTCTATTGTAATCGATTGTCATTCAGAGCGTTTGCGGCATTTTCCCTATTTAGCATTGAATGCTCGCCGCATTAAAATACAATACCAATATTCAATATTTCATCTTAGCTCCAATTTCACTATCAGATCCATGTGATCCTTTGGCTGACCCTGACCCACCTATAACGTGTTCGGCGTGCTAACAAGCGGCAGATCTGTGATCTCAGTGTCCGCTGACGGCGCTGACTGCTCAGTATAATTCTACAACTGTGACGATCAGTCTCAGCCGTCCAGGATACGCGCCTACGAACACCGGATGGTAATTAATAGCGCATTGCTAGATGTTTTCATTGATGAATAACAACGCCTACAAAAACTCCTCTTCGATTAGTTATTAGGCTTCTTCGCATTCATTTGAATAAATGTCAAAAATCATCCATAATCAATTTCAATAATCAGTTATGTTATTATTTTTCAAATATTATTGAGAATAAGAAAATCAGGTACCGTGGAGAACATTTTATCTGTCATTTGAAATTAAGTTGCAAAATTAAGTTAGTTGAAACTTAGTCAATATATATTTTTTTAAATTTCGTTGTGAGTGAAAATATCGAAATAACCAGAAAATATTGTCGAATCATGATTTATAATTTGACAGCTTTGACAGTTTTCAAGTCAACCTGAAATTAATTTGACGTTTTTAAGTCCGCCAGTAATTAGTTTGGCAACTTTGGCAGTTTTTAAGCCACCCGAAATTAATTCGAATTTTAAATAAGACATATGTAATCCCTGTCGTGCACTCTCCACACTAGCAATAAGTGCCCGTGAGGTGACGCCTGGTAAACGCCCGCATGGTACGAGTATGTCATCATGTCAGTGGGTAATATGCCGTGATGATACCTTTAGGTAAGGAAGGTATTGTTTTTGGTCAAAAAATTCGATGGTGAGTTTTTAATGAATAAGCACGTTTTAGAGTCCCTAGAATACGATTTTGCTATTTTTGCGATAATGTCTGTATGTCTGTGTGTGAGTGTGTGACGATTTTTTCTCCGTCAATAACTCCAACACTACAATTCTAAAAATTATAATTCTTTCGTATTCCTCTTAGTTACATTCATATGAAGAGCTGATTAGATTTTGGTTATAATTGGTCTACCGGAAGTACCCTCATTTGAAGATTTTAACAGTTTTTCTTGAAAAAACGCTGTTAAATATAATTTTTCACAT
The DNA here is from genome assembly GCA_963082715.1 of Harpalus rubripes. Lineage (NCBI taxonomy): Eukaryota > Metazoa > Arthropoda > Insecta > Coleoptera > Carabidae > Harpalus > Harpalus rubripes. The sequence continues at coordinate 29,840,444 of OY720454.1, forward strand.
TTATTATAAATATTAAAGAATATTTTATTCTCTATACGATTTGATTACATTTTATACTTCATATTCAATGGATATTGAGTTAAAAAATTATAAAGAAACAAAATTTCATAAAGCGGCCAGCTATGCAATAACATTGGAAACAGCTGATATAATTTAAAAAAGTCTGATAGATAGATGTCAATGTCAAGTGCGATTGACATGCTTGGCTTATAATTTTACTGCAAATATAGAATCAATTCTAAGAAACTTTCTGTATGGGATTTGTACAAAATACGTAGAACTGAGGGAAGGTAATGTACTGGCCACATCAGATTTTTTACCTTCCGTCATACCTTTGTGCCTTTAGATAGGAAAGGTATTATTTTTGGTAAAAAAAATTCGATGGTGAGTTTTTAATGAGTAAGCACGTATTAGAGTCCTTAGAACACGATTTTACTATTTTTGCGATGATGTCTGTGTGTATATGTGTGTGACGATTTTCTCTCCGTCGATAACTCCAACACTACAATTCTAGAAATTATAATTCTTTCGTATTCCTCTTCGTTACATCCATATGAAGAGCTGATTAGATTTTGGTTATAATTGGTCACCGGAACTAGCCTTATTTGAAGATTTTCTTGAAAAAAACGCTGTTAAATATAATTTTTTCACATTTAATGTTATTATAAATATTAAAGAATATTTTATTCTCTATACGATTTGATTACATTTATACTTCATATTCAATGGATATTGAGTTAAAAAATTATAAAGATATTAAATTTCATAAAGGCAATAGCTAATATAATTTAAAAAATCTGATGTGGCCAACACAACACCTCCCGCCGTTTAATTTTTAATTCAAATATACGTACTTACATATTTAGTTGTGCTAGAAACTGTATTAAGTCCCATTCCATGTAACTATGGTTCTATTTACTATTTTATTTTTAAAACATTACTATTATTAATTTGAAATGATTAGTTCGTTGTCAGTGATATTTATCTGTCAGTTACATACATTTGAGATATGAACTGCGTAACCAAGGAGTTGTGTTCGCTGCACAGTTCGCTGTTTGTTTAAAGCGTAGGCTCCGAGATTTAAATTATAGATATTTTTTTTAATTTATCCATAAAATATATAGAAAAAGTATTAATGCAAACTTGTAGAAAATTTAATAATCTTTAATTTTTATAACATAAATCTCGAAAAAATAACATTTAAACGTATTCTTCGGAGAAAAACTATTTTGAGCTAAGTAAAGTGCCATATCCGGTTATCTGATTTACACCAAAATCTAATGGCTTCTTTCCATATTAGATACATTAAATACATGGTTTCAAAATTATCCGAATGATAGTATTTGATTTAGAGTCACATACACATACATCATCGTGAAAATGTTAAAATTGGATTCTAGGGACATTAAAACGTGCTCATTTACCAAAATCTCGATATGCGATTTTTAGCACGATTCCTATACCTCCCTTACCAAGGGTAGCGGGAGGTAAAAATTCTGACAGACAGATGTCAATGTCAAGATAGATTGACATGTATGTTTGCGTTATAATTTTATTGCAAATATAGAATCAATTCTAAAACATTTTCTGTATGGAATTTGTGCAAAATACATAGAACTGAGAGAAGGTAATGTACTGGAAATATAAAATCTTTCGCACGAAACTGTCTGTATGGAATTTGTATAAAATACATAGAACTGACCACGAACTGACGGAAGGTAATGTACTGGCCACATCAGATTTTTTTTTAGAAATTAATTTGACAGTTTTGACAAAAGAAGATTGTTTGGGAACTTTTAAGAAGTAAAAGAAAAGAATGGTGTAGTGACTGTAGTGTATTATAAGATCAAGGAAATTAATTTGAACATACTTAAAATAAAATTTTAAAAAATATGAACCATTTGTCAAATTGACGTTGGCGCTGACGTAAACCTGATGATAACTGAATTTGAGGCTAATCTTAAAAAAATATTATATTAAATTAATTAATTATTCCTACAAAATAATGTACAAAAATGGCGTGAAATAGTTATTTAACTATCAAGTATATTAACGAGGGCGATTAATAATTGAGACATTTTAACGCGTGAGCGTAGCTTGCGCATTAATAGGGCTGTTGCAAGAATTTTTATATGACTTCTAAGTATTAAATTTAAAAGATATCATTATTTAAATAGTCTCAAATTTGAAAATATCACCATCACCAAATATTCATCAGATATTTCACAATTAATTTTTGAAATTTGGATATTTTATTTTGAAAAAGTCACGTAATCTGAAACAGAATGTGACGTCACAGCACATACATCTTCATCGGCTTCAATTGGTCCCTTTATAGTGTCAAAAGTGTTATAAGTATATTGTCAAATTTGTCAAACAAGTGTCAAATTTATGAGTTTGGTACGTGTTAAATAATAAAAAGTCCAATATAAAATAAGTAATTTACAGTATCGTACTGTGCCTTTTTGGAAAATTGCTGCTAGGAGCAAACCTACTATTGAATTTATAAATATGCCAGAAGATGCGAAGAAAAGAAAATTGTGGCTGGAAGTAGTAGGTCGAAGAGTTGATGGTTGAGTTTTTACATTTTACTTTACCTTAACTCTTCACCCCTTATTTCGGCAGCACTATAACAATCGTTTTCTGATATAAATTCAACCACCATCCAGCTATCGACTTTCGGTAAACTGTCCGACTTAGCTTGAGTGTAGTCTGTTTTAGCCATTATTACGTTATTACTCATTTATAATGGAATATGTCAGCGTCAAATGTCAAATTAGAAGTTTGTTATTAACATGTGACAAACTAACGCCTACGTTTATTTATCTAAATAACAAAAATAAACGTAGGTGATGAAAAAACTGTTTTTCTATTGGCTGTGAATGACGTCATGTATGTACTTCTACGACACAGGAGTGGGGGGTTGTTTTTCATGACTATTTTTGGCGCCAATCTTTTTATTTAATGATTTACGAAAATAACAAATTATTAAAAAAATTATTATTAATAAGAAAAATATTGCATAAACTTTCATTTAAAATACTTTTTGAAAAATGTGAAACAGGCTCATTGTTGAGATCATTAATCGCCAACTAAGAGCATTGTGTACTCCTGTACTAAAATATGTATGAAAATTCAAATAAATTTTTCGTGTACTAGAACTATTAATATTTTAAAAAATGAGACAAACATACTTCTGATATGAACCTGCACTTAAAAAAAGTATTATTGAAATCTATTAGTATTTGCCTTTGATTTTAATGAAGAAACGAGAAATGCTACAGAATTTTGGTTTTTCCATTAAAATCAAAGTCCAGTATTAATAGATTTCAATAATTTTTTTAATGCAAGTTCATATATAAATATTGGATTGACACTAACAATCGTCATAAAATATTGTATTCACGGAACTGTATTATTGCTCGCGTTTAGGCGGGTTAGCGCTAGACTAACATACTAATTGATTGATTTGCTAGATTCTAGAGATGATCTAGCGCTAGAAAGAAATAGCTAGCGAGAAATATTTCGCTGATATCTATAGCGAATTGGCAGGGAGCTGCACTATTATTTTGTTGTGTTTAGGTACATTTTAATTTCGAGGTTAAGTACTCGTTGTACAGAACATAGTAATAAAGTATCAAAATACAAGGAACAAAAAAGTACATTTTCTAACAGTTCAAGTAATAATATTAGATTTATATAAAAAGTGAAGTTTTTGAGTTTTCATTACTAGACAGAAGTAGAACTGTTAGTTTATAGTAGTCATGTGATATGATTTACTTTAATTTACGTTCGTTTGCTATGTTCAAGAAATAAATACCGTTCACTACGCATCTAGCACTAACAAACAGCGCTAATTTTTGCTAGGCTCGCGCTATCCCGGCTGAACACGAGCATTATATCATAATATTCTACTTGTAAATAAATGTATTTCTACTAAACTGACCCCGTAGTATCATAACAATTGTCAGTGTCAGGTATGTGGTGCTATAAAGTTTAGTATAAGAAAAACCAGAATGACAACTCTAAAAGATTTGAAAGTAGCAGATTTGAAACGAGAGTTGGAAGAACGGGATTTAGAGATCGACGGAAAGAAAAACGTCTTACAAGATCTATTTAGACAAGCTTTAATCGACGTTGGAGATAATCTGGACACTTACTTATTTGAGACGCCTGGCTAGAAAATTTGAGCATTATTCTAAAACTTTGAAAGACGAATTATTACAAAATTTCGAAGAAAATTCAAAGAAATTGGAAGAAAAATTAGAAACACATTTCAAAAAATTTAGAAGAAAAACTAAATAACCAGATTCTTGAGCAACAAAAGAAGCTTGACATGTAGAAATGGTTCACAAAATATTCCTCAAACGCCAGCTGGTAATGACAATAGACCAGTTGAAAAAGAAGCCGGGTCTGCATATGGTTTTCGTGTTAAGCCACCACAATTCAAGGGAAAAGTTTCGTGGCCAAGTTATCTTCGACAGTTTGAGACTGCTGCCAAAGCAAATTGCTGGGCAGAATCGGGAAAAGCTGCTGCCTTGACAGTATCTTTTCGTGGTGAAACAACCGATATTCCTCAGACCTTGTCAGCGACAGAACAAGAGGATTATAAATTGATAACCAAAAGATTAGAATCTAGATATGGTCAAGCACATCTGGAACATGTATACCAAAGTTAGTTAAAATATCGTCGTCAAAAACACAAAGAAAGTCATCAAGAATTTGAAACACATATAGCCCGACTAGTTCGTCTTGCATATCCTGGGACTCCGGACATTATAGTAGAGCGATTAGCTGTGCAGGCATTTATTGATGGACTGGGCGATAGAGACACAAAACAAGCATTAATATTGGCTCGACCGACAACTTTACTAAAAGCATTAGCTCATGCATTGGAGTTCGAAGCTGTTAAAAGAATATCTAGAAATCAGAGTGATATCAGAAAAATTGAACACGATGAAGCGAAAATGGAAAATAGTATTGAAGCTATGGTTCGGCGTCTTCTTAATCACCAGTTGAAGAAAAAAAAGTTACGATGTTGGAGTTGTGGTGAACTTGGTCATATTCAAAGCCAATGTGAACATTTTGTGTAACAAACAAATAACAAGCCGGAAAACTAGATTGGGTTGATGCCACGGAGCTAATATCAACCCGACACAGGAAAGCCCTCCAAAACGTAATTATAATTGCTTCTATTCAACACCAACCTAACAGTGTTTTATTAATAGAAAATTATGTACTTTTCTACTGGATATGGGAGCAACGAAAACAATTGTTAGACCTGATATTGTTAAAACTTTAAAGTATATTAGACCTACAATGCCCATGGTGTTCACCAGTTGTGTTAGTTAAAAAGAAAGATGGGACAACGAGATTCTGTGTGGATTATCGACGTCTTAACGATGTTATAAAGAAAGATAGCTATCCATTGCCGCGCATAGATGACACATTGGATAAGGATTTCTTAACCTTTTTCTAGTCATGCACCCCTTTTAAAATTTCAAAAAGTCCACAGACCCTTTCCGAAAAGAACAAAAAACAAGGTTTAGCTTTTACCTTACCAGCCTTTATTGTTTGCGATTAAACTTTACATATGAATATATAGTGTCACGATTGCTGTTACATATGCTGGATTAGAACGTCAAATTGAGGAGCCGTTTTTGATAACGCAAGGCGCATGTCGTGCTTCACTTCTAACCGATTCCGATTCTTAGTTTTTATTTACACTAAAATTAAAACCCTGCCTCACAGAGATAGGTAGTTGCAAACGGAATCGGAATTGGCATAGCTCGTTTGACAAATCGGGGGTAAGTTGGACCTAAATGACATCAAAAGTTGCCAATGTTCTTTGCGTCAAATTCTGCTCGTAACACTTCTTTTGATCTCAAATCAACATCTGTGCTTTCATCCAGTTGTATACTGAACAGGAATGGCGATGAATTCAATTCCTCAATGACGTGTTGCAGAACGTTGGACGACATCTCAACAATTCTAGAATGAATAACATCGTTCGACAATGGAACATCTTCAACTTACTTCCTATGATCCACACACACGTTCCAGTATATCCAGCGCACAAGGCTTTATTAATGTTTCTACAATAGTGTGAGGTTTTTTTACTGGGCAATACGATATGCAACGTTGTATGACGCTAAAAGACATGGTTTTTGTATGGGAGTAAACCCAAGTTTAGATAAATTACCGCCTTTTTCAAACCGAGATTTTTTTAGCACGAAAAACATCCAAACTATCTGATACGTTGCCAGGGTGGACAGATTTAAGATGTTCCAGCAACTTTGTTGTATACCAATTTTTATATTAATGAATTATGTTAGATAGGTTCGCCATGGACCCCCGGCGTTCATTACACGGACCCCTTAGGGGTCCATGGACCACAGGTTAAAAAACCCTACATTAAATACTCTCGTTGGATCTAAAATATTTTTAACGTTAGATTTGAAAAGTGGCTGTAGACAAGTAAGTTTAGAACCGAATGACAAAGAGAAAACGACATTTTCTATTGGTATTGGGTTGTGGCAATTCAATGTGATGCCCTTTGGTTTATGTACTGCTCCTGCTACCTTTGAAAGACTGATGGAGAATGTTTTAAAAGGCTTGGCCTGGAAGATTTGTGTAGTTTACTAGACGTTATCATTTTATTGCGAAAAAATCTTGACGACCACATAAAAAAACTTTTCGAAATTCTGGTTTTAAATTAAATCCGAAGAAATGTAATGTTTTCCGGGAAGAAGTACAACATTTAGGTTATGTGGTTTCAGGGAAAGGAATTGCCGTTGACAGTAAAAAATTAAAGCAATAGAAGAATGGCCAGTACCAAATAACAAAAGAGAGACTATGTAAGCAATTTACGACATAAAATGAACGAAATTCATAACGACGTATGCTTGAAAATAAAAAAATATGTATAATATGTAAAATAAAGTAACTAAAAAGATGAAAGAATCTTATGATATTAGGGCAGAAAAAGAATGGCCAGTACCAAATAACAAAAATGAATTACGAAATTTTCATGGATTATGCATCTATTATCGTCGACATGTTTTTGGATTTACAAATATCGCTAAATCTGTAACTAGGCTCACTGAAGAACAACAAAATTTTTCATGGAATGAAGATAGCCAAAATGCTTTTCAGCAATTGAAACAAAAATTGATAAATGCACCAATTCTTTATTATCCCTTACCAAATAACAAGATCAATCTGGATACGGATGCCAGTGATGTCGGTATTGGTGGTATACCGCAGTTGCAGTAAGACACCTAGAAAGTAGTTGGTTATTTTAGTAAAACTCTAAATTGAACGAAAATATTGTATCAAAAGAAGAGAATTATTGGCAGTTGTAAAAGTAATTTAATGTTTTCACAAATATTTATATGGCAGAAGAACCGATCATGCTGCTCCAAAATGGCTACTTAATTTCAAAAATCATTTAGGGCAAATTGCAAGATGGTTAGAAAGGCTACAAGAATACGACTTTACTATTGAGTATAGACCTGGAGCAAGTCATCGTAATGCTGATGCTCTATCAAGGCGACCATGTCCAAATACTGTCATCGGTTGGAACAAAACAAAATTTCCGTCGCAAGAACTACGTTCAGTGAACAGTGGTAAAATGAGAATGTAAAAAGAAATGAAGAAAATGACCCGGAAATAAAATTACTTATTAAGTGGAAACGTCAGTTCAAACGACCTACATGAGAAGAAGTGAGCGCTTCAAGCCCAGTGTTAAAAGCTTACTAGGCCCAATAACACTCTTTAATATTAGATGAGGAAATTTTGAAACGTATTATAGAAAAATCAAGAGACTATGAACAAAGAAAACAAGTTGTGATTTTACGAAATAGAATTAACGAAGTTTTAGGTGAAATTCATGATGGGTCTTCAGGAGGACATTTATGTATCACATAGACGCTTCAGAAAGTAAGGGAACGATTTTATTGGTTCTATTGTAAAGAAGATGTAAGGAACTGGTGCAGGAAATGTAAAGTCTGTGCATCCAGTACAGGACCACTCAAACGAAAGAGAGCTCCGATGCGGTTATATAATGTTGGAAGTCCTTTTGAGAGGATAGCAATCGACGTAATGGGTCCGTTACCCAGAACTGATGAGGGAAATAAATATATTGTCGTGATAATGGATTATTTTAGTAAATGGACTGAACTTATAAAAGAATGGATTTGTAGATTCGGACCATTACACCCGCAATCAGACGGTATGATGGAACGTATGAACAGGGCAATTATAAGTTATCTTTCCAAAGTTATTTCGGAGCATCAAAGAAATTGGGATCAGATTTTACGTTTATTCTTGCTAGCGTATCGTTCTTCAATTCACGAAACACCTGGGCAAATGCCAGCATGTGACATATCTGGTAAGAAATTGAGGTTACCTTGCGATTTAAAATTTGGTTGTAAGCCAGACGAATGTATTGTTAGTGGAGACTATGTAAGCAATTTACGACATAAAATGAACGAAATTCATAACGACGTATGCTTGAAAATAAAAAAATATGCATAATATGTAAAATAAAGTAACTAAAAAGATGAAAGAATCTTATGATATTAGGGCAGAAAAAGGAGGCTATTAATCGCGTAATTTAGTATGATTGTACAACCCACAGCGACATCTGGGCCGATCACCAAAATTACATTCATGTTGGGAGGGACTTTACGAAATAATAAAAAGAATAAACGATGTTATATACCAAATCTGTACGAGACCTAAAGGAAAACCAAAAGTGGTTCATTTTAATAGAATGGCTCCGTATGTATATTAAACAAATTGTAGAAAATAAGAAAAGGCAATCGTATGCAAATAAGACGGTCGACGGTCGTTTCTTTTTGACTTCCACGTATAGGTATAGCTCATCTTGTAAATATCTGCACAACACTTAAAAAAAATCCGAGACGGAATAAATTTTAGGAAGGGAGCAATGCTGCGAACCAGTCATGATCATTTTGCTGTGATCCAGTCGCCATGATCGTATGATGGTTTGACACTGACAACCGTCATAATAGTACATTAAGATACAAGTTTCATGATTTTAGCGCACGCGTGTTTGTTAGAAACGAGCGGCTTGCCGCGAGTTTTCTAAGGGGACAAGTGTGCTGAAATGTCTTATGAAACGTGTATTTTATACTATTTTTTCTATTTTGGTTGTTTAATATGACTATGAAGTTCATTTGGATGTCATGAAGAAATACATTATGACATCCAAATGAGTATCATAAAGTATACATGTTAAAGAACCAAAACAGAAAAAATATATTGTATTATTATATCATAATATTGTATTTGTAAATAAATGTATTTCTACTAAAATGACCCCGTAGTACCATAACAATATGTTTGTCTACCGCTGATTTTTTTTAAATGTTGCTAGTTCTATAGTCCGTTCGTCGAAACGAAAGAATGTGGAACGAATTCTCGAACAGAAACAAGAAATAAGTCATTCTATTTTCTCGTTTCGGCGAAGGGAGTATAGAACATGAACAATTTATTTGAATTATCGCTTCATATTTTAGTATAAGAAGACACACGTGGTTAGAATATTTATCCGTTGACCGTATTTTACTGAATTAGAAAATCTTATTTTATTCCATGACAAAAAAATTAGGTTAGTACCCACTAAAATCGTTTAATAATAAAAAATCATGTAGTAATAGGGGTCATTAATAAATTAGCATAACCTTGTAATAAACGGGCAACGAAAAATATTATTTACAAATACTGTAATCAGTGTAATCGGTAGTATTTCAGGAAAAAAATAAACAAAAAAATGTGGAATATTGAATTTACCCATTGTTGTATATCGTATGTTGTCTTAATTTGATGATTTATTATAATTTCTATTTTCTTTAGCATTTGTTAGTAATTTAATCTTCTCTGTGCATCTGACAAAAAGTAATTTGCATTTTGTATACGATTAATTTCAACTTTATTTTAATAGAATGTAATTATTAGGCATGTACTTATTTGTTATGGACAATTTAAATATCTTATTTTGTAATTATATTAATAATATAATTATTAGAATTGTGAATGACAGTTAATAACTATTTGAATTACATTATTATGTACCAAATTATAGTTTAACAATATAAAAAATTAGCACTATTGTTTTTGATTGGTAAAGGAAATTAATAAATAATTGAGTGTATTACACATTTAGTATTGTATTAGCCACGTGGCTATGATTTTTCTATAGATTGTCAATGGCCGGTTGCTAGTGTTTCTGACGAGACGAGACATTCTCGAATCTCGTCTCGTCTCGAAATTTCTCGTCTCGGCGAGCTTTGTGAACTCACGAGACGAGACGATACTTACATGTCGAGATTCTCGATTCTCGACAATTATTCCGAGATTTCTCGACAATTTTTTGTATTTTTGAAAGTACAGTTTTTTATATTTTCATTGGAACATTTTGTAAATTTGTATTAAAAAATTATCATAATTCTTAAATTATAAATCTAATATAGGATCGGGCTAAAATTTCTTAAATAAAACTATCTGTATTTAACTACAAAACGATCAGATAAAGCAGAGGACATTTTAAAATTTTGGAATAAGCATCAAGATATTTATCCTAATTTAACCAAAATGGCACGAAATTTTTTAAGTGCACCAGCTACTTCCGTACCATTGGAAAGATGTGTTACGAAAACATAGAAATCGGCTTAATGAAGATTCTGCAAAGATCATTTTGTGTTTAAAATCATGGTTAACAGCAAACTTTTTAACTGGATAAATAATGTAACAATTTGCACCTCTAGACGTTAAATTTTAAACTTGATTTAAATAAATAAGAGCAGTTCGAATGTTTGACAGTAATGTCCATTATTTTAAATGATATCTAACTTCGCTTTTCATTATTTTATTTAAACAAAGCATAAAAATTGTCTTTTGGTGGTGCAAATTGCCTGGCTGGTAGTATGAACACTACAGCGAGCAGTTGATTAGCATTGTTTTATCTTTCAACTCTCAATCGCTTATTAATTATTTTAAAGAAAAATACTTCAAATAAAAAATGCATATAATTAAATTTTTCTACGACTGTCATATGAAGTATTTTTCTTTAAACTAATTTATAAACGTTTGACAGAGATACAACAATGCTAATCAACTGCTCGCTAATCACCCTTAATCAATGTTTATGCTAATCATTAACATTATTTTTATATTATACATTTTATCATTCTAAAATAAGTTTTGTTAACTTGTTGTTTATTTATAACTGTTCATGAATAAGAACATTATTTTATTATTATAGTAGTGCTGTATCAAATTACTCTGTCTTTAACTTTGTAATTTGTTGTATAGGTATAAAATTGATACTGAAGAAAATATTGTCTCAATTTTTTTAATAACCTTGAATATTATTTATATGTTTTTACGGTAAATATATAATAATAAATTATATATTGGATCCATTAAAAAAATCGAGAAATCTCGTTGAGATTCTCGGCCGAGACGAGACTCCATTGTTCGAGACGAGAAAAAATCGAGACGAGAGTTAATTCTTTGTCTTCTAGACGGAACGAGACGAGACAATGTAGTTTCTCGGCTCGATCGTCTCGTCAGAAACACTACCGGTTGCACCAACGTAACTTAAATATTAAACCTAACTTAAATTAACAATATTACATCGAAATGAAATGTCAAATAAATTATAATATATTGCCGTCAAAATTTCGATTTGTATTTTTTTGTTTAAACCTAGCTTAAAATTTAGGCCTTATTGTTGGTGCAACAGGCCATAAATGTGAGGTTGTCTACTTAAAATAGTGGATCAAGTAGTACTTTGACCGCAAAGGAAGATAAAATAATATATACTTTAACAGCAAGGGTAAATAAAATACTTAATTTTTATTAAAATTACACTTTGACGATTTGTGTAAATAACAACTTCAAGTGTGCAATTAATGTTATCAGAATGATATATTCTTGGAATAGAAGCTCAATTTGTGCTTAAATTATAATAAATTTATAATTAATTTTTCTTTTTCAAAAATCTTCTATAGAAAAAAAATATAGAATTTTATACACGACAATAAAATTTAAATACTGACTTGCGAAAAATAATTCACTAGCGATGAATTGCTCGTGAATTAACACTTACCGCTCGTCCATAAAATAGAATTTATCGTATTGTATAAAAAAATAAATTATTTCGTGCGAAATACATTTTATTGAATAACTTTAAAACTTAAAATTGCTACGTGTATGCCCGTTGTCTTTATTTAGTAAATATAGAATACAAGTTCAAAAAATGTAAACATAAGTCTCTCATTGCCCTAGATTCAAATGACGTTAACGTTACAATATTAATTATATCTTGTAAAAATCTATTGCATCAATTTGTTAAACATCGTAAATCAATCGTTGCAAATGAATAACTAAATATTGAACAGAGATTAACACACATTAGTCAGATAGGTACACATCATTAGTCGCAGTGTTTACATCTCTTATTGTGATTTTAGTGTGTGCGTGTGTGTGGATGCTGTACGCCCTCACCAGTGGCATTGGCAAGCACATAAAAGGCAGAACGGGATTTCTCACTTTTGCATAACGATTCAACACCTGCCTCATTAATAACATCATTGACATATGCGTATTGCAAAGATGGATCAAAAGAAGAAAAATATGATGGTATTTAAAAGTGGAATAATTTAAGTGTTTATTTTTATTTGTTGTCTTTTGTTTAGGATTATACTGAAAGTTTTATTTTACAACAATTTTTTATGATGTTTGAATAACAAAATAAATTATAGGTGGATCATCACGCCTTATTCCTATATTTATATATGACATCTTTGTTCGTAGGTAGGTCTTGGGATATGACAATATTGAATATGTTGTCAAAGGACATCTCAAAGGCAACTAAATATATCATCGCTTCAAAAATATATGTTAAACATACTTGAAACAATCAATAATGAATAAAACCAATAATAATGGGGTTTCATGGCCAAATGTCTGCGTGTTTGGTCGCAAATCTGGAAACCACGGTTCCATTTCAACCGATGTCAAAATTATTTACAATTTTAAATGGCACAAAAGTGACTATTACCATTTGTTTAACCTTGATTTTTGCCAATATCGGTCGATTCTATTCCCATCTATAAATCTTACAGATCTGTAAATCCGTAAATAATGAACAAAATCGCTATGAAAGCTGCTACTCTTATGTATAATTTTATATTAATCAACAAGAATAGATGTGTTTTTGTAACTTTTTTACAGATTTACAGATCTGTGACTTACAGATGTGAAAAGAATCGATCCAAAAATGGGGGATACCTGGGAATTTTGGGGCCAAAACTGAAAATTTCATTTGTGGTACTTTTAGTATACATTAACATCCCAAAAATCCTCATGTCTCCGAGTGGAGCTTCCGCCCCTATGCTAAAGGATAGTCAAAAAAATCTTTTGTAAAAGGGTGGCCGGTCGCCAGTTTTACATCCTTGCACATAGTAAAGGAAGTACCTATTGTAATCGCGAAAAATTTCAGATTTCAGGGGAAATATCCATTTTGACCATCCCTGAATCCGTTTTGACTAATTTCGTCGTGACGTCTGTACGTACGTATCTTGCATAACTCAAAAACGGTAGAAAATTGAAATTTTGTATTTAGGACTGCTATAACATCTAGTTGTGCACCTCCCTTTTTGGTCATTACATATGTCTAGAAGTGGTACTTTACATAAAGCCTATAATAGATTTTAATGAAAAAACTATTCCATCCAAAATCCAAAACTTTTAAAATTTGGTATATAAGACTTTTATGTCAATGGGAATAAAATAATAGATTTTCGTTAAAATAGGCTAACCGGATGATATATTACCTGACGTTGTTAACAGTTTTTTTTTTTTTTGAATAAAACGGTTTTATTTTGATTTTAGAAATAAATGGTTCAAAAAGAGAATTAAATTCTGCGTCTAGCACAAGTATTATTAAATTAGCCCTTTGTATAAGCGAGATATGTAAATTTAATAATTATATACTCTTTGGTTTTTGTAATAAAGCTTGCTATGGATTAAAGCAAAAAATAAAAAAATAAGAAAAATTATTGTTAATCTCAAATTACGTCAAATACATGCAACTTTATAATTGGGTCTCTATTAGACCTCCCGCTCAAAACCTGTAAGCTGTAAAAGGTTGAGATGTATTAATTACGACTTGTATAAAGTCGAGTATAAAGTCAAGTTGTGCACCTTACTTTATGGATCACTATAGCTATGTACAGTGTGAACACTGAAAACCGTGACATAGGCATTTAACATGGGAAAACAGTTTCTTTCAAATATCATCTATCCCGCAAGATTATAGTGGGAGTTTTTGATATGGTTAGAAAGATTATTTAATTTGGCATCGAAGAGTATCTAAATACTCCTAATTTAATGGCTTATTATTGAAATATTTGCAAAAGTATAATGTAATTTGACAGTTATTACTTATAATTTATTAAAAACAGTACTCATGGAAACGTATTCAGTAACTGAATTGGTTAGGGGTCGGGGCACCGTAATAATTATTCACAAGTTCAAATCCTGCCCGCCTTATATTTTTATTTTGTATTTTATTTTGTAAAATGAATTATTAAAAAAAATGCAAAATTAAAACATAAATTGTTTAGTAAATCAAGTGTTTGATGGAATTCACTATATTTTTATAAATTTTAATTTTGTGAAGTATTTTAGGTACAATAAATTTTTTTATTTCATTTCTTTATTCAATAAAATCTTTGATTTACCAAACAATTTATGTTTCCATGATTACGGTTTTTAATAAATTGAAGTAATAACTGTCAAACTGCATTACGCTTTTGTAAATATTTCAATAATAAGCCATTAAATTAGGAGTATTAACCATAACAAAATCTCCAATATAGTCTTGCGGGACAGATGATATTTGAAAAAAAACTGGGAGACATGAGGATTTCTGGAATTAATATATAAAAGTCAAATACTGTAATTTTCAGCTTTGTCCCCAAAATTACCAACCTAAAGTCTAAAATGACTGGACTATAACAGCTAGGTATACCTCCTAAGCTAAATGAAGTAATGGAATATAAATTCTGTCGTTCAACCATTGGGTTCAAATAGATTTTACAATTTCCAAAACTGATTACATTAAAAATATTTTAAAAGAATTTCTGAATATTTTAATTTATACATAATTCACCCCTTTAACAAGAAATTTGGAGAAAATACGACGAATATTATAAAAAAATGTTTCCTCCTCATATGTTTCTTTCTGAAAATTGAACCTATGGTTTAAAACCTTCAAAAAAAAAATGTTTACGTACGTAACTTAATTTATAGAAGCAAATAATGGTACCGCCATATTCATATCTCTATTTTTGACTTATTTCCCCAAAAGTTCTATAAGAGTGTAATCATTTTTGAGTAAAAAAATCAAAATTTTCAAAATTTTACAATTTTTAGCTACTACCACAGATTTAAAACACTATCTGCGCTACTACTCAAATACCCATTTTTGGGCAATATCCCAGTAGTACCATTCTATTCTGCACACAAAATTATAATTTGGATTTGACTATACCTAATTGTACTTTTTTGTCAGTGAAATCTTTCCAGCGGCAACAGCGAGTACATAGCTATGATACTGCCATCTAGGTTGAACTTTGCCCAAAACAAGTAGTACTGGAAGGAACAATGTGTGTTGTATGATGTCATTCCATTTGTGCGGCAAACACCTATTTTCAAAATTCGTAACTATGGAAACGAAATCTGTAAAGCCTACTTTCCATGGGGATGTAGAATAAGGAAAATAAAAAATTACATGACTGCACCCCAGAATTTATTTTCCTAATAATAAAATAATTATAAATAAAAAAGTTAGTTTGAGTGGCCCGTTTTTCAGTGCCAGCCTGTATAGTGTTAAATATAATATAAAGTTACGTGTAGGTATAATATTAGAAAATTGTTGCAAACTAAAATGTTGATTTTTTACAATTAAGTTTTAGTTATACAGAAAATGAAACATATTACTTGGTTTATTTGGCCTCTAGCGTGGTTTAGACATCGGGTAACCTTGTAAACTGAGTCTCCCCCTTTTGTTGCTTAAATTCGGCCTCTAGCGTGGTTGACACGTCGGGTAACCTTGTTTAAGATAGTACTATCCCCCTTGCTTCTGAAGATGCCCCATACGACTGCGGGCGAAACGTTGAGCTCTGACTCAAAATATAACACAGTCCATTCCCGGAAAACGAATATTTCTCATGACTCAGACTGTGGAAGCCTATACGCAATTATATCATATTAAAGTAATTATTTTAAAAGTTTCTTCAAATTTTTTATGTAAAAGGAATTCATAAAAGTTGAAAAAGAAATTAGAGAAACTTATACTTATTTGATTTTTTGCGGGTTATATGTATTACAAAATGCATAGGAATACCAACTTAGCGAAATAATATTTTTTTTATTTTACAAAGTTACATAAATATACAAGTTTACAGAAATTTTAAACTAGTTTTTAGAAAAAAAATGAAAATATTCATTTTCAATAAAAATACAAACGTTATTAATATTACACAGCAACCATATAAAATTATTATTAATTTAATATTATGGCGTTTTAAGGCAATTATAGTGAATAATAAAATTAAAAATTTATTACCCTTCTACCTTTAAATTTAAATGAAAATTAAAAACTATACATATGATTATGTACGACATCTACAGCTGTAAAATTTTACCAAAGGGAAAAGAGAATAAGTGAGATTAGGATTATTCAACATGTCAACTGAGGGGCCAGCAGCCCTTTTCTCAGAGTGTGGTTAAGATTACTCAACATGTAAATGTAACCATGCCAGAGGATAGGTACTCGTAGAATTGTTAAGTCCTCTAGTTTAATTTTATAGTTATAGAGGGTTCTTCCTTGTCTTTTATCTCGTTAATTTCCTGTGTATCCGTGAATTGTATAAGTAAACATTGACATTTTCCTTACGTCATGCTGATTGTGTGAGGCGCCTACATAACAGAACTTCAAACAATTAGCGAAGTGAGCCGCTTCATCATCGGCGTTATCTTGTCTTGTTTACCGGAGGAACTAGACTGTAAACTCAACACTACACTACAAGGCATCTTATTCCTATTTATTAACTCACTTCTAATACTAGTCAGTCAAATACCTAAAAAAAAAAAAAAAAATAGTATACAGAAATATTTTTTAAAGTAGTGGATCTTTTAGATATTTCTTTTAGTTTTTATTTTGTAAAAGGTTTTTTAAAAAGCACGTCAGAACTTTAAAATGTCACGGTGGCAACACAATTGATATTTTAAGATCAACCCGTGACAATTGAACTTAAGAGTGTGTGATAAAATATAATGGATAAATACAACATTAAACAACGCGCGAATTGGGCTCTAATCTCTTGGAAGTGAATCCATATTTTTGGAGAAAATAAACTTTTTAGATGAAGCGTATTTCTGGATCAGTAGATTCGTTAATAAACATACTACAGACTATGGGCTGATGAAAATCGTCAAGTGATTAACGAATTGCCACTCCATTCTCTGAAAGGCACACGCTGTAGGAATATGATAACGATAACGGAATTTTTGTGGCCCACACTAGTAAATGTAAATATAAACAATAGGTTTGTTCGTTTCGCTACCTCGCATCTACGGCAGTATGCCGTAGACGCAAAGTAGCGAAACGAACAGACCTAATGTTTTCTTCCAACAAGATACTGCGACTTGTTACATATCTTGCCGGACTACCGAATTATTGTAAGAAAATTTACTTGTGCCTGGGCACGTTATTTCAAGAAATGACAACAAGTACGTTTACACCACACGTACTAAACAAGTCCGCATACCAAGTGACGTAACAAGATGGCGACGAAGGGTGTAAACACTATGTACCAAACCTTTGGTATGCAATTGGTAGACATTTTTGGTACATTCAAACGGGGATGTACCAGACCTTACCCATGCACGGTGTAAAAAGCAAGCGTACCAATGCGATTTTTCTGCCATCTATAACTACTTGTAATTAAATTAAATTGTGTATTAACATGTAGGGAAATTGTTTAAGTTTAGTAATATTTACAATTTTAATAGTGTGGCTATGTAAATTACATATATTCACAACTATTTTTCCTTATTAAGTAATTTTAGATTAGGGTGACTCTTAAATCTACGCAAGCGTGTGTAACATACCAAAATATTTAGTACCGGTGTAAATATACCATACTAAGATAAATTGTAGTATATATACTTGGTGTGCGTACCAGAATAGTATGCACGGTGTAAACGTAGTCAATGTGAATTGATCATTAAGATCTTGCGATTTCTCACCCTTTATTTCTAGGGGTTAACAGAAATCTCAGATTTACGTGAATAAGTATTGAATAATTCGCGACCTTAAACCGAACATCCATCGCACCATTGTGAAAAAGTAATCGAAAATTGGGTCTCAAGAATCCATTCAACTAGAGAACTAGACGAAGCAGAGAAGGGCAATTAAACGATATTATTTTAATGTAACTGATTGATGATTTCTTATTTATCTCTTTTTCATTGTGTCACATTTTAAAATTCTGATGTGCTTTTGTGTAAATGTAAACACTTCGATGTAAAAAAATACCTAGATATACTATTCTTCAGAGCCTCCACTTTAATTGTTTTTTATTCGTGGGTATAATGTGAAGTGCTTCCAAAGAAATAAATGAAAATGTAAGTGACTATTTGAACTAAAAATACACGTCTCCTTCAACATCTGAGAAGTTCTATTTTTATGTACAATAATTTCCTCAGGTATATGTCACTACTGAGGACATAAAATGAAGTGAAAACCCTTATTTATTTTAAATACTTCAAACAGTTTTACACGTACCATCTTTTCATCTTAATTTATAGCTGATATTTTTGTTACCTCCGCTGCAATGCGACCGTGTAATTTCATAGCGAGAGGCTTAAATTTTTTAAAATACATCCTTAAGTTCATGGATAATATTCCTTCAAGAAAAAAACGTTTGTGACGATTCCTTTTTGATTGATAAATAATTAACATGAAATAAATATTATATGCGACGGAGATTAGAATACTAATGTGCGAAAGACTATGGGTGTTGCACCCATAGTAGACAAAATGAGAGAAGCAAGACTAAGACAATCATGTAATAAGAAAAAAATAAAGAATCTGTGGCGAAAAGAGCAATGAATTTTTTCCTTTCAGGACGACGGCCACGAAGGCGACTTATCTGCCAATGCTTGTTTTGCAGGCGACTTTCAATTGACATGAAGAGGAAATCTCTGGAGAAAATGCATTCTCGTCGTCCTATATGCCGGACAATGCATCAGACATCAGGCCTAGTAAATTATCAGGTTGATCCATAAGTTCGTATGCAAATATTGTATTATGTTCGATTGAACACAATCCATCATACTGTCCTATTTCCTAGGTGATTGACGTAGATTATCATGAATTAAAGCGTTCAAACTCTTCATGAATGCCGGATGGTCTTCCTGAACGTAGAGAATCGTTAATGTGAAAATGGCCCTCCTTGAAACGAGAAAACCATTTTCGTGCTGTACTTTTCCCAATGCCGTTCTCTCCGTAAACCCATAAACGACACAAATGGTTCCCAACTAATATGAGTTTGGGCTCGTATATACAAATCATGGTTGTCTTTAGTAAAACTACTCGTAGTGACAATTTTGCCAATATTTTAGAATGGGGGTTTCCACCGTAATCAAAATATTGAAAAATAACACTATTACACTAAAATATATCATAAAACATTTCTGAAAACACTACTTAAATGGTTAAATATGTTTCCAATTTTTTAAAAATGAATGAAAACAATTTACTACGTTTGAAACGCTGCCAGCCAGTGACGTCATTTGCCGGTTCGATTTTAGTTTGTATGTTATCCGTCAATATATATGTGTGATGGGAGTAGTTTACAATATTCGATTTTACCTACATACATCAAATACATTCAATATCTTCCTATGTGATAATAGATGGCAGCACATTCAAATTGGAACATTATATTTAAAAAATAATGAAGTAGGTATTATAAACTAGTTAAATATGTGAATACAATACAATTATTATTATTATTATTTGCCGTATGTTATATTGGTAAAGCATTTTCTAAGGTATGCGTATTTTATAGATTATTGTATTTCGAGGATTAAATATTTTGTAAAGTATTTGGTAAATCTCCAGCAACGAATTCATGGGATTACCAGAAGTTATGCCTTTGCCTATAATTATTTACAAGTTGAAACATCCGTAAAAGAATATTTGTGGAAAAAACAGGATACAAACATTCCACCCAGATGTTCAGTTGACGAGGGATTTGGAATTTTTGATTAGGATTCGTAACAAATTAAATTATAAATTATGTATGATATAATTTATCTCTCCAACTCAGTTTGAAATAAAACATTTGTTTGTAGTTCAGTGAAAACTCCTATCCTTACCCCTATGCGTTTGTTCAAGAAAACTGTAATAGTAGAGTGTTAGTACACCATCAATTGACAGATGACGCCACTAGAGACTCATGCACCATCTGTTGAGCATTAGCTACATTAGCCGGCCTTTTACGCGCTGTCGGGGCGGCAAAAATTGGCCGTTCAAACGAGTTGCAAAAAGTACTGTTTTTAATATTTTTTTTACTGAAAACCTGTTATGATAAAAATGTTTTATTTATTGTAATACATATAAGTTTTCATGAGGAATAACATATAAAAAAATTGAAAAATAGTGGAAACCCCTATTATATTCAATCAAATAAAAATGCTACAAAATGTCCGATCGTGCAAAAATATAATAAGCATCATGGACGGTAAGTGTATTTATACAATTTTCGGATAATATTATCCTCTAGCGATAAACTGTACTTTCCGCCCTTAATACATATATAACTATTATTCGCATTCATTATGAAATATCAAGTTTTACAACGATCGGAATCGAACCCTGACAATTCGAATCACAACTAGTTATCTAAACACACACAGCCAAGCGAGCAACATTAATTAAATATTTTCTATTTCTCTTAACTATAAAGATTAAATATTTTATTTACATTTCTAGATAGGGTAAGAGTATAAACATTCTTCCAAAAAACTTGTAGATTTCTTGTAAAAAAAAAAAACTAATAGTTGTAGCGACAAATAGATTAATCCTCTTATAAATTCCTTAAAAGTGTAGCATATGGAAGTAATAAGTTATATTTTGGTCCACCGTGGAACCTGCTATACAGTGCCTACTTTAGTACAAGATATTTTTAGACGATCTGTCTCAGGACTGTCTAAGAGCAGAGATAGATTATTTTGATGGACGTAGCGTTACAAAAGATATCTATAAAAAGAAAACTTTTAAACCCCTATAAAAACATACAATGTTTAAGCCTAGGAGGAATCTACAGAAAAAATTAATTCCCGTTTAAGCAAAGAAATTTATTTCTGTAAAAAGCATGTTTATGTCAAGTTAGTTAATAAATTAATGTTTTTCTACTATATAGGGTCGGTACCCCTGGGACAGGGTGTGGTTAAAAGGGTTAATATTTACAGTGGAATATGCATTTCAAAATAAGCTGTGCTTCGTTTTAAAGGGTAGTTATTCAAGTACAGCTGCAACATAAGTATACAGTACATATGTACAATCTTTAAAAGGCTTCTTTCATATGATGGCAGTCACATATGTTGTGTTTAGCAGAACATGGTGGTTAATTGTGTATGTTTTGTTGGGAGAGGATACGACACATGTGACAGTATTGTATGTGTAATTATTAGCTAATTTTCTTGTTTCGGGCGCTTTGAAAATTAAACTTGTAATGAGCAAGTAAATTGATCGTAATTAGAAATAGTGATATTGAAATACCTAATCAAAAATTTTAAGCGAATCTTAAATCATAAATACTGAAAGAACATAATAATAATTATTATTTTTTATTTAACGCTAGCAACTTATGAGATGTATTGTTAGATATTCCTAAATAAGGTCATTTTAAATGCCTCCTGGTATTGAGTACAATTCTAATCTTCTGTAACAGAATACATAAGGGTCAGTTTCCTTTCAAATCAAATATAGGAAAATGTTTTGAAAAGAAACCACATCTATTAAATAATCTAAACGTCAACTTTCATTCGCTAGTCATACTATACTGCTCCAGGAATCATTTTACCTATCTCTCTAGCCATTAAGTACCTTTTACTTAGATGGTTGAGTCGATTTACGGCTACATCTGAACATTCAAATATAATGTGTTCCGAAGTTTCTTCGTTCTCTTAATAGAGTCGACAGATACCTACTATTTTGTTACCTGTCATAGTTCTAAGATCCTTTTTGCTGAGGACTAATAGCTGATTGGCATTTGACGACCAAGGTGAAATGAATATCTTTAGCTGAATGAGGCTCAGAATGTCTCTCCAGTATGAGGCTATGGCTGACTCGTCTCAGTTTTTGATATTCTTCTTTATATGGCTTTATAAGAATCCACAAGAAGATTCAGTCACGTTAAACGGTAATATGGCTCCCTTTTTAGCGAGCTCATTTGCTTTTTTTCATGGTTTAAAACTACCTCATGCCCCGGTACCCACCACAATTATGACGTGATTATGTTTGGCTCGTTGTAGAAGGCACTTTAAAGGACCAGAACATAGAAAAACCACTTTTCCAAAAGGACTATCTGTGCTGGTTTTGCGTATGGTTCAAAACTAGTCAGGAGTAACTGGAGTGAGTATGTATGTATGTATGTATGTATGTATGTATGTATGTATGTATGTATATGTGAATATACATAGTTTCACTGTAGGGGTGACAAAAAACAGATCCTCCTTTTTGTAGATGGTAACAGTAGGTATTTTTTGCTATGTGTAAATTCGAAATAACAGTTATTTAGAAGACAAGAATGATGGAGAAAAATAAAAGCAGTAGGCCATGAAAACGATGAATTAAATGTATATAGAGGAAATACTTCAAAACAAATATACAAGTAAACTTCATTAGGAAAAATATACAGTAAACAAAGAAATCCGTCCAAAATTAGCGAATATCACTTGCTTTTAAAATTTTGAAGAAACTTTTTTTCATTATGAAAATTAAGGTATACTAAAGAAATCGTTGGCAAATGTCTTTCGAATTCCTTCTAATTTGTACATACGTTCACGTTCATATTTCATGTCAAGTTGAAAAGAATATCTGACTAATTGGCACGTGAGACAAATCCGTCAAATCGCAAACTAATTATGCATAACGGTTCATACGTACATATCTATTTCAGCTAGCGAATGCTGTATGACATTTTAGGCAGAAATCTTATCTGCAATAAAATTATCACCTTTGAGATAATCTTGCTCTTGTAAGGCAGCTTGGCTAGCCTTGGCCAAAGAAAGGGAATGTTGATGAAGAAATATTCTGCATCGTTTGTGTTTTAATGACCGACTTTAGTACTGTTGTCAAAATAACTACGTTCATTATACCCTGTGACAATTTATGGCTTGTTAAAGTTTTTCTCAATTGAAATCATTTTCTTATCGGGCTGGCCATTATGCAACACTAAATTTGTAGTGTAATTTAAATCAAAATAAAAGGTATATCAAAGTTCAAATCTAGATTTATG
Source organism: Harpalus rubripes (assembly GCA_963082715.1). Taxonomy (NCBI): domain Eukaryota; kingdom Metazoa; phylum Arthropoda; class Insecta; order Coleoptera; family Carabidae; genus Harpalus; species Harpalus rubripes. Next base: position 29,864,077 of record OY720454.1, read on the forward strand.
TATTCTTCGCAGTTTTATATTAAATAAAGTACTACGGCATTAACATTTAAAAATGATGGAAGAGTTATGAGACACTCATTGTGATTCTAATAGTTCAGGGACGCTGATCGGATAAAGATGACAGAATGTGGATCAGTAAACCCGGATTTAAATATATCTTCTTATTTATTATGAATTTATTTCAAAAGTATCTGGCGGTATACAAAATGAACCCAGGAAAAATTGATGAATACAAGGATTATGCTATAATTACTGAGAATAAGATACATAATTTATATTTATTTCCATTTTTTTTAATAATAAATAAATAACAAATAAATATATCATCATTGCTGGGTGTGCCAATCTGCTTTGTACACAGATATCGGTAATGATGAAATATTTGCACCGTGCGGGCGAGTACCAGGCGTAACCGCACGGGCACTCATTGCTGGCGTGGAGAGCGCACCACAGGGGTCAATTTTGTGCTATTTACAATTCGAAATATTTGGCGTCGGTCGGGATCGAACCCGGTTTCCCAGATTCGCGACCGGACACTCAGGCATATGGCCACGAGACCCCATACTAATACTGAAAGTATTTTATTATTCTCAGGAATTCTAGCGTGACCCTCGTATACGAGTAGGTAAACAAGTACAAATACATTATGAGTCGTACGTCGAAGGGCTGAAAGTATTGTTTTATATGAAAGAGTAGTATTTTTAAAGTGTATGTACTCGTTATAAAATATTTTGACAAATACTTCGGCATGATGACTGGTAGTATTTTACTTACTTATAAATTTAGTCACCCTAAATAACTAATTCCTATGGCTACCATTTAAAAATGCATTGGTATGTGTATGACTAAAAAACAACTATTTGTTATTTTAGTCGTAGCTTAATCAACCCTGATTCGGAGTAAATACTACCAGTCATTATTCATTGCATTTACCAAATACATATTTTAACAAAATGGATAAGAATATTAACAAAAAAAACAACATGTGTTTAATTTGTTGTTTACTGCCTCTCATAAAATATTTATTCCTTTTCGTATACCAAATCATATAGTGCACAGAAAGTTTTCGTTCGTATCTTGTGAAAATTTTATCTGTTCGTTTCTCCGTGGTTTCTTTTTGAAACCTACGTGAAAACATTTTCTATTTCACTAATTCCTTTGTCAAAATCCTATAATAAAGTATTTTCTTTACACATATTATGATAAGAAAATGATAAGTAACATGACAGATCCGCTTTCTTTACTTGGAATTCGCTCCAGTATTCCTCCAATGCAAGAATTTAACAATAAGTACATTCTTAAACTCCAAATCATTAACACTTGCACATTAACGAGTCTTTAATGAACACAGAAATTTCCTTTAACGCAATAAATTTTCTAACGATAGATTTCAGATAAGCAAAAGATAAGTCATCATTACAAAAAGAGAAAATATTTAAGATTTTATTCTGTTTAGAAGAACAGTTTAACTATTTTCTGGTATAGGGTAAAATATATAAAATTTATAAAGTTCCGGTTAAAAAGTGCAATGTTTGGTTAAGTTATTATATTTTATACTTCTGAATAAAATTGTAATAGTCGTTTAAAATATTTATACTGAAGTCAGAAAAAAATTTCGTGTAATATCATTCCACATACACAATATAGAACAGACAAAAATAAAAGGACAAAAACGTCTCGATAGCAGAAGTCACGAACAATCTTTTTGATGTCTTTATATTTGAAATATAGTATATTCTTTATTAAATATGACAATGTTTACAATTCGTATGCACACAAGAATATGTCGGTGGCTTCATGCAAAAACAGCTAACGTCAATTTTTATCCAAAATAAAACTGAGTGTGTAAGAACAACCAATGTCTAATTGGAAAGGAATCTACAGGAATCGCCATCCATTGAACTGAACCAATACATATTTCATGTCATAAAACAAAAATATACTTATTGGAATAATCAATGGCAGTATAATCTTGAAGGGTTTTTAATGTTATAGACAATTTAAATCACATTTATAATCAACATCAATAATGAATGTGAAATTTTTATTTATTCAGAAAAAATATTAGCTTTAAAAGAGCTACTAAATATAAAGCTAGAAAATTTTTCCAAATAGTGAAACTAATTTTTTAACCAAAGATAGATCCTCCCTTAGGTAACGGCAGATAAAAAATAAAAGAAAATGTACGTATCGTATTCTTTCAGTAGAAAATAAGCATGGTAATAAGAAGTTTAATACTTTCATTTTTATTTTTTTATGAGTTTTTATAAATAAATATATCATGTGCCAATTGCCAATCTCCTTTGTATACAGATATCGGTAATGATGATGACATATTCGGACTGTGCGGGCGTCACCTCACGGGCCTCATTGCTGACGTGGAGAGTGTACCACAGGGGTCATTATTGTGCCATTTAAAATTCGAAATTATTAATTGTTTTTTATTATAATAATATACATACCTATATGAAATTGTATTTGGGTTACGTGTAAGGAGTGTTATTATTTATGCTTTACACGGTTATATTTTAATAAACAAATATACAAATTATAACAAACAAAAATATAAAGTTTCTTCATGGTCAGTAATTACAATAGAATACGACTATATACGTTTTTGTTCTACTCTGCATCTACAGGCTGTCCGGATCTCGTAGGCCACCATTGGGATCTCGGAAACTATAAAAGGTACGGCTTTCGATAAATGGGTCATGTGGTGCACCTTTTGGGGGCCAACTTAGATGTGCTTTTATTTTGACAACAATTCTCAACAATGGCGGAAAACTGAATTTGGTCGATTTTTACATTTTGAAATTACTTCTTAACTATCAGTGGTCGAGAAAAATGTTTCAAATAAAAAAGGCAATTTAATTGCCTAATCAGTGGCGTACGAAATTTTTTTATCGGTAAATTTTCGAGATATAACAAACTTACATTTTTTAAATGGAACTCATATTTCATTTTTACTTTAAGAAAATATGTACTTATTTTTTTCTGTTTCGACTGGTATGTGTTATTGTGTTTTAAATAAATTTTTAGATCATACCTGGTACACCTACTAATGGGAACTTAAAAATATAGATTTAAAATTAAATTATGAAGCAAGGTGGGTGTGGAATAAGTTACTTAAGTATTAAAAAAAACTATTTTGAACAACTAATGAAAGTCTTGACAAAAATAAGAAATTTCATGAAAATATAGAAAAATCTAATATTTGAAAGACAAAACAAATTTAAAATACAATAACATTTATACCAATCGAAAGAGAAAAAAATAAGTATTTTTTAAAGTAAAAATCAAATATGTATGGGTTCCATTTAAAAAATGTAAGTTTGTGTTATATCTCGAAAGTTTACCGATAAAAAATTATTTTCGTACGCCACTGGATAGACAATAAAAATATATAACTCTTTTATTTGAAATATTTTTTCTCGATTACTGATAATTTAGAAGTAATTTAAAAATAAAAAAATTGACCAAATTTAGTTGTTCGCATTACTCGTATCTAGTAACCTATGAGGATTTTCGACAAAACAAAAGCACATCTAAGAGCCCCCCCTTATAGTTTCCGAGATCCCAATGGTGGCCTTTGAAATCCGGACATCCTATACCTACCATGTTGCATTTAAGCCATTAGGTATTGCAAAGAATAGGGAATAGTTTTGACCCCTTTGATTGGATGAAATTGGAGACAAGAGACAAGTTTTCTAAATGTAATTTCGGCTACTTAAAACTGGCGCTGATGTGAGTGTCATGGGAGTATACTACATTTCTATAGTATTTTTTTATTGTAATCCTAATTGTGTATTCATTAATTTGTTTGTTGAACAGTTGAACTTAACTTCCTCTTATACATAACCGACAAATTTATGTTTTTTTTTTTTAAATCACAAGATAGATGAAGTAACTCCATTCCGTACAAAATTATCCTCGGTTTTCAGTGATATTAGCCACTATAACCCGTGTAGTAATTGTCTGTTCATTAAGCCTGTTTTTAGAACCGCGCTTCCTTCTTCCTTTTTATCTCTTTCGTTGACGTAAATAATCTCGAGTTCACGTGCGGAGACACATTTGTCAAAGCTTTTCATTCTTCACGGACATCGCGAGAAAAATCACCCTATTCTTCGCATATTGAATTGGAAAACTGACATTCGAACACGGCAAGGAATTTCCTTCGAAAGAAAAGAGGTTATGGTCTTCGCTAAATTTTATTTTGCGAAAGGAATTTGTGTAAAGTTAGACAGAGTTTTGGATTTTATTTGAAACTAATTGATTTTTCTTATAGGATATTCGCATTCAATTCAAAAATGTTTATCTTATGTGAAAGTTGTTCGCGCAAAGGTAGACCGATATTCAATATTCTTATAGTATTTTTAACACATTTTGTAACTAATTATCTATAAATTTTTATCGAATAATAATAATTTGTTTTATGAACTTCATACCTTTTAAAATGTCAAGAAGAAATTCTTCAGAGCTGGATATTATAAGAAACAAAATTACTCAAATCTACAGAAAATTTGAAACAATCAATGTCAGTGCGGATCAAAATAAGATTGATTGTATAATCGGCTTAAAATCGCAATGGCCGCTTGTATGAACAAATGATTAAGAGAGATTAGCAAACAGTTGACTAGCATTGTTTTTACGACTATCGTTAATGAATGATTTTGGAGAAAAATACTTTAAATAAAAGATGCGTAATTCATTTTTCTATATCTGTTATTTGAAGTAGTTTTTTCTAATATAATCCATAAACGATTCACAGAAAAAACAATACTAATCAACTTGTCGCTAATCACCCTTTATCAGGTGTTCATTCTACCGTAACGATCTATATTTTTTATTACAAGACCAGTCGAGTAATAGGAATATTGTGCAAATGTATTAAGAAACGTTACTATTTTACTGAAACAGTGCCAAAATTACAATTAACAAATAAGTGTAAATTTTTACTGTTATAATAAACTAGATTAAATAAATGAATTCTTTGTTCTTGAAACATTATCTTGTATCATACTTTTACACAAACTATCTAAAAAGAAAGTATATTTAAAAATATTTTAATTTTTAAGTTAATGAATGTAAATTTACCTTCACTTGTTTTTCTCTAAACTAATTAAAGCAAATTTACTTGGTAACTTAATAGATTTTATCTTCTTTTATTCGTAATCATAAAAATACTTTTAAGTTATATACAATGCATTACCTTACATGGGTACATAATATCAGGTTGATGCATAAGCACATGTTTCTAGCGTTTTTATTTAATTCAAAATTTATTTATTTTTTAATAAAGAAAATCATGAACTAATCAAGAATATAGTCTCCATCAGTGTTTACGATTGCATCCCAAAGATCTGGCAGTTTTCTAATTCCACGCCTGAAGAAATCCGGTGGTTTGGAAGTGAAGAAGTCGTCAAGCCAATTTTGAATCGCGACGTGGTTATTAAAATAGATTCCTCGAAGACTGTTTGATAGAAAGCGAAAGAGATGAAAATCTGATGGAGCACAATTAGAAGAATAGGGAGGATGTGGAAGGACTCCCAACCGAACTACTGAATAAAAGGATGCTCGTTTTTTTCTACTTAACACTTCATTTTTTTTTTTTGACAATAATTTACACAATTTTTGTGAAAATTTGCAAATTTAAATATTATATAATTAAACAATACTATACATTAAAATAATGTTATCATGATCACCCTATTCTGTAAGAAAATTGCTAAGTCTTAGCAACATTGCTAAGAAAATAGCCAATAAAAACAAATGCAAAGTCATTTTCATATTTTCTTCAGTGTTTGCAATTATTATTGTTCATTTGCTATAGCAATGTTGCTAAAAGTTAGCAACTTTGTTACAGAATTGGCGTGATTAGAATAAATTGTTTTCCAAGGCACTCTTGCCCTAGAAACCAAAAACACTACGAACTTATGCATCAACCTAATATGTATCATTAGTATCCATTCAAAAATACGATAAATTCTAATGCTCAAAAATATATTTAATCAAGGCTCATAGGAAATTGAACATTCATTATGAAATCGATAGTATGTATTCTTGATTATGGTATGACTATAAAGACTAAATGGTCATGACATGATGGAACTGAATTAGAGCAACACAATTTTGAGTATATGCGAGTACTACTAACTCTAAACAGTTAAATGGGGTGTTGTCGGTATGAATTCGGACAATTTATTCTTGCCCCGCATTTTGACCTATGGTTCATGTTTGGTGTAGAATTTTTTTCCCACATGTAGCAAACTTCATGACTATTTACGACTGATAGTTGGTATCATAGAATTTTAAGAATTTAAACTTTGGGGAGTACGCCGCATATGCGAATTAAAGCAGATTTTTTACGATCTAATAGCACCATAAATAATATATTCATTTTTCCTGTTATCAAAGATATTTGGACCATAACAAAAGACCAAATCATTTTTGTTCTATAGTTTAAGACGTACAGTGGAATTCAAAAGAGCGGTGTTTTAATACAGTTTTGAGTTTGGGAATCGAACACCATCTCACGTAACCAAATCTTTCTAGAATCAATTTCGCGTAAATTTATTATCTTATAATTTATCCTACCCGCATAAAGACAAAGACAATAGCTTTGCTCTCTGCTGATTGCTTCCTCATAGTTCGATCTCTCTCTGATTTCAAGTAACCAGCAGTATCTGTATTTGTAGTGTCTCTATGTGTGTGAACAGTAGCTCACCCTATGTAAAAACAGTAGACCGGATGTAACACAGAATGCGCTTCACGTTTTTACGCATGTCGTGGTTGTATGCGTGCATGCGCGTGCGTTCGTGACATTATAGATTGGAGGCGAATGCGTATGCAGAAGATGTGAACAGTAAACACTGATCACTGATCAAGAAGTTGAAGAATGTTGAGGGAATGCCAGAGGTTATAAAGGGGATTAGGTTAGGAATAATTGCACAGAAAATTGCACTATGGGTCCAATTTGTTTCCGCATTAAAAAAGAGTACATTGACAATGACAATTAAATAACACTAAATAACAATAAAATAAAATTTGAATATAAAAAGTGCCTTGAATGCCGGCGCCCGTAGGCTTAAAAAACTAAATAGTAGCCGGTCCCCAGATTCGCGGCCAATCACGAACCCCATAAACATACGTTAACATAACCCATAACGACCAAAACTCACACCTTCAAAACTCGGGCCATTATTTGTTTTTATGCAATATTTTTCTACACAAACTATAACACAACTCTTCAACTCTAACCTAACTCACAAAACTAATCTAACGCACAAATCTATTTTACTGTTCATTTACTTAGCGCCGTACAAAAATCGTATTTTAATATACACACATCAATTTTTACCTTCCGTCACCTTCAGGTAAGGAAGGTATTGTCTTTGGTCAAAAAATTCGGTGGTGAGTTTTTAATGAATAAGCACGTTTTAAGGTCCCTAGAATACGATTTTACTATTTTTACGATGATGTCTGTATGTGTGTGTGTGTGTGTGTGTGTGTGTGTGTGTGTGTGTGTGTGTGTGTGTGTGTGTGTGTGTGTGTGTGTGTGTGTGTATGTGTGTGTGTGTGTGTGTGTGTGTGTGTGTGGGTGTGTCAGTGTGTGTGTGTGCAATTGACATATTCGTAGTTAATTAGTGTTATAAAATTTTACTCGAAATATAGGATCTTTTTGCTAGAAACTTTCTGTGCGGAATTTGTATAAAATACATACAACTGTCGAAAGGTAATATACAAACAAGAAATTTTAATTTTTTTGCAAGGAACTTACTGTATGGATTTTATAAAAAATACATACGCATTTACGAAAATTCTATCGGTAGATACCCCATCTACCAACTGTGTTCAAAAACACGAGTGGTAAAATGTTACCGTGTTCGAAAATTGTTCAATATCTACCGGATCCATCTGCCGGATTCATGAAGAATCTAATCTCAAAAAAAGGTAGTAGGACTCTGCTCAGTTTGTTAACTACGTAAAATTTCTAACCTGTTTCAAATTTTTTCATAGGTTATGGATCTACCCTGTTTACCACTTGCGTTCTTAAAATATCGATTCTGGTAGCTATAACCTGCTAAAAAGCTGTTTACCGGTAACAGTTCAGCGGTAGAAGTTTCGTAAATACCTCATATAACTGACGGAAGGTAATGTGCTGGCCACATCAGATTTTTTTAATGTTGCCAAGCGTGCACGTTTCCTTTTTACCTTCCGTCACCTTTAGGTAAGGAAGGTATTGTTTTTGGTCAAAAAAATCAATGATGAGTTTTTAATCAATAAGCACGTTTTAGGGTCCCTAGAATACGAATTTACTATTTTTACGATGATGTCTGTATGTATGTGTGTATGTGTGCGTGTGTGTGTGTGTGTGTGTGTGTGTGTGTGGATGTGTGTGTGTGTGTGTGTGTGTGTGGATATATATATATATATATATATATATATGTGTGTGTGTGTGTGTGTGGATGTGTGTGTGTGTGTGTGTGTGTGTGTGTGTGTGTGTGTGTGTGGATGTGTGTATGTGGATGTGTGTGTGTGGATGTGTGTGTGTGGATGTGGATGTGTGTGTGTGGATGTGTGTGTGTGTGTGGATGTGTGTGTGTGTGTGTGTGGATGTGTGTGTGTGTGGATGTGTGTGTGTGTATGTGTGTGTATGTGTGTATGTATGTGTGTGTATGTATGTGTGTGTGTGTGTGTGTGTGTGTGTGTGTGTGTGTGTAACAAAATTTTCGTCTGCGATAACCCTAATACTACAGTTACAAAAATTATAATTTTTTCGTGTACTTCTTCGCTACATCCATATGAAGAGCTGATTAGATTTTGGTTACAATTGGTCAACCGGAAGTACCATCATTTGAAGATTTTAACAGTTTTTCTTGAAAAAAACTATGTTAAATATGATTTTTCACATTTGATGATATTATAAATATTAAAGAATATTTTATTCTCTATACGATTTGACTGCATTTTATACTTAATATTAAATGGATATAGAGTTAAAAAATTATAAAGAAATTAAATTTCATAAAGTAGCCATAGCTATGGAAACAGCTACTATATTAAGAAAATTCTGATTAAAAGATGTCAGTGTCAAGTGAAATTGACATAGTGTGTTTGTATTATAATTTTTACTGGAAATATAGGATCTTTTGCTTTCTGTATGGAATTTGTATAAAATACATACAACTGCTTTAAGGTAATGTACAAGAAATAATAATAATAATAATAATAATAATAAATCTTTTATTTCTGCACATACATTACACTGTATATAGAAAACGTCACAAAATAATAATTTTCTGTATGAAATTTGCATAAAATACATGCAACTGCCGGAATGTAATGTACAAAAATAGAATATGTAATTTAGCAAGGAACTTTCCGTATGAAATTTGTACAAAATACATAGAACTGACGGAAGGTAATGTGCTGGCCACATCAGATTTTTAATGTGTACTTCGAAATTATTTATTGTTAATTTACTTAACGTAGAAGTAGCCTGTTTTAATGTTATAATGTTTTCGTATGTATAAAATGCGGAAATTTGAAATGTAAAACATATTTGGTAATAATATTTTGTACACATTACTGACATATACGAAATATTCATATAAGATTACTTATTTCTGTAGTGTAAATGTTGGGCTCTAACTTGAGTTATTCATTTCGTGTTCTCCCATAACTAAGTATAATTTCTACTTGGGGCTGTGGTCTGACTGAAACTGGAGACCGCTGGATATCCCATAAACTTTAGAACCGCTTGGAACGTTAATTATTTTTACATTTGACGTATATGAAAGAAAAACTTTTCGTTGTGATTGTGGGTGTGTGAGTGTAAGCCTCAACATCTATTAGGCACGCTCTAAATGTGAAACGAAGAATTAACCAGTCTTCGGCGATCACGGCACATAGTACATTGTTCTGTTATTCTGAATAAAAAATACAACTAATCATAGAATCTTTTTATGACTACTTTGTGGCCACTATTTAAAAAAAGAAATAATTGAAGTTAACTTTCACTTATTTAGATATACCTATAGATTGAAAACTAATTTTAAATAAAGATTTGAATCAGTACAAAATATTTTAATTGAATATATTACGTTATTTTAAACTTAGGTTAATAAAATTTTCATTTATTGATAATATTTCTTAAACTACTCGTGCATAATACTTTAAACAGAATTTCTGGATGGCAGTAAGCCATGATTGAAAGTAAATTCATTTCATTTTTCTGCGTAAATAGTGATAGTTATAAACTATTGATAAATCGTTCCAATGTGCTTTGCTGGTCATATTGATATATAATTTATTTGATGAAGATAAAAAATTAACAGTGTATTTTCAATTTAAAAGTAAACTATATATAATAATAATAATAATAATAATAATAATAATAATAATAATAATAATAATAATAATAATAATAATCATAATAAAATTTCTGGATTGCAATTGCAGTTAGCCTTAGCCATGATTTTCTGTCAACCGGTCAGTATTGATTCATTTGTTTTTTCGTGTTAAACAATGTGCGTTGTTTGGTGTGTATAGGTACATTAGTTTATTGATTGCAGTTAGTTTATCGATTTTAGTGATAAAACTATACGAGTAGATCAACAGTGTAAGTTTACTTTGCTGATCACTTTAATATATAATTTATGTTACGAACTTTAAAGTTAATTCCTTTTTTAATGTAAAATGGACGATGATGAAGATAGAAAAGAACAATATGGGGGAAAATATAAGTTTTTAATAGTAAAACTATGATAAAATAACTTAAATAATAAACAGTAAAATAATAATTTGAAGCAACATGAATGATACGAGTAAAACAACGATATTGTTTTTAAAATATACAATTGTTCATTGTTCTATTGGAAAGAAGTGTCCAAATTATGTCAAATCTTTTGAAGATGGTCAAACTTAAAATATCTGTGTGAAGTTCTCAAATTTCGACACAAAAGCCATTTATCTATAAATAATCAACTATAGTATGACATTTAAAACGAAGTATCATATTACAAATACACCGAAAACCATTTCTAAAAAATTTGTACGCTTCTGTCCAGCATATATCTGCAACAATGTAATTAATACCAACCAATAATTTTAAAGAAAACAAAACAATAATTTACTTGTTCGATGAGAAGTGATAAATAGTTGAGTTTTCTACATCTTTAATAGACATGAATTCTAATTAATGTCAGCTTAATTCAATCTTTACATACACGACAATTGAAATAAAAAAATAGTATGTTACTAGCTGAAGCTGATAATTATTACTGCATGCTCCATGTTGCATATTTAAATAAAACAAAAGCATAAAATTGTTTACAAGTAAAATTTACGTTAACAACGGTTAACATTTTTTTTATGATAATTCGAGTGATATAGGTACTATAAATTATAAGTTATCTTCGTTTTTTTTTTACGTATCTGCACAAATATTTAATTTTAGTTATATTATATACACAATTTTGCGTTGCACATACATATTAGTATATTTGCACTTGTATCATTATAACATATAAAATTGCAGTAGTTATTGCTATAATTTTTAAATGCAATTTGCACTATTTTCTAAACAAACACAATTAATAAAATTTATGACTTTGCAATATGCAATTATTTGAAAATTAAAATTTATTTTATATGTATATATTTTCCTAGAGTTCTTTTCTAAGAAAAGTAATAAATAAATGACTAAAATTTTAAATTGTTCATTATTAGAAAATACTAATTTATGCAACAATGTAAATATTATGATTGTTAAGGTGATTTGAAATCTCAGTCAACCAGTATTTATTCTTACAACACCGACGTTGTCGATTTTGAGAGCAACTGAATGTTAACTACGAATGTATTTTGTATACATGATATGTAACAATTTATATAAGATGTTACTACTCTGAAGAAGGTGCAAATGTGCACTGAAACGTCGGTTTTGTAAGAATAAACGCTGTTTGGCTGAGTTTTCGAGTAAATGTTAACACCTTATCCACATCACAGTAGAGAAATTTTCCCACAATATGATTGTAATTAATATTTTACTTTTAACATTTTTCTAATTATGATTACAATGATAACAATTTTTTGAAATTATCGTTTTGCACTATATGCATTATGAATATGATGTACCTTACATACCTATAATATATTTAACGTTTGCTTTTTGGTTTAAAAAACAATGGCTGGTGGTAGCGTAAACAACTGATTAAGTGTGATTAGCAAGCAGTTGACTAGCAGTGTTTTATCTTTATGGATTATTTTAAAGAAAAATACTTCAAATAAAAGATGCGTAAAATTAATTATTCTAGAACTGTTATTTGCAATATTTTTTTCTAAAATAATCCATAAACGATTGACAAAGATAAAACACTGCTAGTCTATTGCACGCGAATTACCTTTAATCAGTTGTTCATGCTAGCAGCCATTATTGTTAATTGTTAAAATACTTCTATTTATAAGGTCAGTATATTATCTTACTACAAATATATACAAATAAAAATACAGAGTAGGTATCTAATGTGTACAAATAAATAAACCAAGTGCCTGTATCAAGAATAGAAATATACATTTTTATATTATAGAGCAAATATATTCGTTTGAACAATTTTTAATGGTTTATCGTTTATTTTAAATTGTTACCTTGACAATATAGTAATAAATGTTTTAAATTATTCCGCATTCAGAATGTAGTTTTATTTACAAATGCAATGCATTTGTTCCACAAGAATCACAAGATATATGGGTTTATCTCAATTATTTTTTTTTAATACACATTCTAAAAATAAAATGTCTTTAATAAAATAATGACGAAATTTACTTTTGTGCACATGAATAACACATGTTAGTAAAGTCAAACTGTCAGCAACTATAATGAGTTTATCTTTATCTTACTTTTTTATCTTGTTACAATCAATATACAATAAATTTTGTTTGTTACTTACAAACATTGATCCATGTATGTTTTATCAAAATATAAATAAATAAATAAATCCAACTAATAATATTCTTATCATATTCATTCATGTGTTGATTATAACAATTAAATTTTGTGCTGCCACTTGTCTGATTCAACGATTCAAGAATAAAAGCACAATAATTTTTTTATAATAAAATAGTAATATAAATATACAGGACATTTACCGGAGAAGCATTAAATCCAATTTTATTGTTTATTTACAAACAATTCATAAAAAGTAGTGACAAACGAGAATTATTATTCGCGCTTCAAAATTTTGTACACTAATTTTCATAGGTACCGAGTAAAGTACTTCCTATGAATACTTTAATACTTTATATTTTCTGTATGATATATCCACATTTTTAAATATTTGTTTTATAAATTTTCCCAAGCGATAGCTATATTTCCTTAATATTTTTAATAATACATTATGAATTCCTCTATTTCATTAAATAATAGTTAAATTTCTTTAGTCATACTTGGAATTACTATAATAGGTATGCCTTTGTATATTACCCTAAAATCAGATATATTACGGTTGTTATATTGAATGATAAGGACCATTATTTTTATTGTAGTTAATTAACAATGTAGCTTGTAGGTACCTACTTTTTGTTGTAAAATTATGGAAATTTACAATAAGTAAAAGAGCAGCAGAAAATATATAAATTTTACCTTTTAAAATACCTATATACACCATTTGTAATAATCAACATAGTACGAGAACTTATACATAGTTCCAAATTATGTAGACTATTTACTTTATAGTTACATTACAAGATACAGTTCATTTTGCAACAGATATTAAAAAAGTACAAATTACGGATTTATTAAATGTGAAGTTTAGAAGATTGATGGAGTATTATTTGAACTACGTTTTTAATGCAAACTAGTGAAAAAATGAAATGCTATGGAACTTTTTTCACGCTTTTTATACAAGTATATTCTGCTTTTATGATCATAGACAACACACCCTTTCCATGAATACTATTTACTCACTCGAAATCAAAACAAAACAAACCAGCCTTATTTTACACCATCCACCAACCCTCAAAAACTATTTGAATTCTTCCTACCTTCTCTGTAGAGCCTCCTCTTCTATCACATCACTACCTCCTAGACTTCACTGACAATCTTCCGTCTGTGTTGTTTATATACACGTGAAGTTGGCAGACGCTTGCCTTCCGACGCGGACAACACAGCAACGCGGAGTAAACTGAGCGAGCGCGAGCACTTACTGATGGTAGGAAAAGTGCTCTCAGCAGCCAGTGCGATATGCGCGCACAGAAGAACGGTGGTGGTAGGGTCCAAAAGGAGGGATGTATGGATGAATGAATGGAATGAAACACAAAACAAGCGACAAGCTAGAGTAGAAGCAGATAATGCTTTTTGTGGTGGTAGTAAAAATGAGTTGGCTTTTAAATGCTGACGTAGATTTAGATTTAAGATTAAGAAATGAATATAGAAGCTGGTCTTTTTTATTGGTTTGGGTTATGCGATGATTTTAGATGAGCCGAGTTCAATTCCGACTAGCACCAAAATTATTTTGAATTTTAAATGGCACAAAAGTAACCTCTGTGTTGTACTCCCCACGCCAACATTGATTGCCTGTGAGGTGACGCCTGGTAAACCCCTGCACGGTACGAATATGTCATCATTACCGACATCTTTAGATCGTTACAAAGCAGATTGGCACACGCAGCAATCAGCAATGGCTAATATTCCGTGATGATATTCGCAATCGAAATTAACGATAGAGGCGCAGATTTTCAAAACAAGATGGTCGTCATACGATGGGTTTGACAGTACACACTGTTCACTGTGTTTCGTTGACTGTGTATACAAACCGAGTTTAAAAACTTATTTATATGAAGGCGATAAGTTTCAATATTTAATTATTACTTACTACACTACACACTCAGCTGACACTTATTCAATATGGCGGTTGTACGATTGTTTTCCGTAGTACCGATTTGCGCCACTAGAGGGGAAATTTTATCTACGATTGTGAATATTTATATTTTTTTGTTTTGAAAATTTTCATACATGTAAATACCACACGTGTGTTCTGGTATTATCGAATATATTGTGTTGCCACGAAACGTGTTCTAAAACAATACGTTGAGTGTATCAGCACAATATATTCTGATAATACTGAACACACAAGTGGTATTCGTTGGATTATACAATGAATAAATTTGATGACAAAAATAAAATAAAACTTTTGACGTTTGTTGATAAATAAAACAACGTGTTTACTGGTGGTTACTGTGGCGATATTATATTTGGGACCCAACGAATATACGAAAACGGTTATACCACTTCGTCACGGGTATATTCGCTTCAATATATGGTATCTAAGTAAAATTCTCAAATGCCATTGGCTGAATTAATTATGAATTGTATAAACAATAATATTTTAAAATGGGGGTTTCGGGTTAGGAGACCCAGAAGCCGGAAGGTCATATTATGTCCCGGACAGGTCTCCCAATATGGGTCATCATATGCCCCAAAGTATTGAAGATGCCCAGTGCAGTGGAAATAGTTATTTATTATGCAAGATTATAAAGACTCTTTATCGTCATGTATAATGCATTATTTTATTTCGTACCTGATGTTAAATAATGATTAATAATTCATTTCGATATTACAATGATACTCGTAATCCGCAGCTTTGTTCCTAAACTTACTATCACTAACTTTACCTTATTCATTATTTTTTTTTTACTGTTGAGGTTAACTAGTTACTTTACTTTTGGCCGGTTTTATAAACGTCCAAGTAAATTTACTTCCAGAGTAAATTTATTCCATAAGAACATAAAAATTGATTCGAATTTGTGCATTGGAATAAATTTACTCTGGAAGTAAATTTACTTGGACCTTTAAAAACCGGCCATTTATCAACAAAAAATGAACGTACAAAGCCTACTTTTAACATTAGGTACAAAATAAATTATTATAAATAGTTCATCTTTTGTCCCAGCCAAGACAGGTTCTTGCTTTTAAACCCCAAATTCACTCGTACTCTCCAAAATTTTGGAAATATTTAAATATATCATATCTCAACGCGCTGATTCCAAATTTTCAAACCTCAAGTCGATATCTCTTTTCGTTCTCAAGATATCTAGTTGTACCTTTTTCTAGATTATAGCTCAAAAATGGGTGGAGATATGATCCTGGCGATATCACCAATCGATTCTACGGACAAATTTACGTATTATAACAATTTTCATAAATTTTGAACCACACTGATTCAATTTCTATAATAAATAAAAGAACGAAAAACACTAAAATAAAAAATCGCAAGAATTTTTGGCCATTTTCAGTTATTTTGCTCTAGAAATTATGCTTTTCAAATTTTTTTAAAATTTGTGTTCTTATGTAATTTTGCCCGTAGAATCGAATGGTAAAGTTGGCAGGAATGTATCTCTACCCATTTTTGGGCTATTGCCCAAAAATCGGAGTTTTTGGGTCCAAGTTTGAACGCAAATATCCCAGGAACTAAAATAGTTAATAACTTGCGCTTTGGAAATTTAGAATCAGCGCAATTAAGTCTTACTGAAAAGTATTATCGGTATTATTAACACAGAAATTTTTTTGTTAATTTTTAATCAGTCATTCCCACTACGAAAGATTTTTATATACAGATATGTATTATTAATCTATTGAAAGTTTCTTATGTCACTTATGTATATAAATAATTCTAATAATTTCTAGAATTTTCTCAAATGCATTAATGAATACTAATACATCGTTGAAAAGAGAAAAAAATGGCGGTGTATATTTTTGTAAAATAATTATAGGTTGCTATTTAAAAAATAAAAGTTGATAGTTGTATCTTGTAAACCTGACTTTATAAAAAATATCTACATCTGCCATTAAATAGTAAATTTAAATAATAAAACTTTTATATGAGCCATTTTGTTCTATAACTTATAATAAAAAAGTTAAAAGACGAGGGTCGTCTTCCCGGACTCATTCTGTATGTACAAGCCCAAACTCATATTAGTTGGGCCGGTTACATTTTCAACAAACAAATTTTAAAACCTAAGCAAATGGTGAGAATTTCTACAAATTTCTTTCGACTAGTTTAAAATAATTAAACTTACAAAAACTGAATTTGTTATTCAAGTATTCCGCCTTTTAATGTTGGGTTACATCATACGAAAGCTTAGAGGGGGCCACAGAAAAAAAATATTCTTGAAATTTCAACGTTTTCCTTGAAATTTCACCTTTTAGAAAAGTTGAAATTTCAACGTTTTTCTTAATATTTCACCTTTTCAACAAGGTGAAATTTAAACTTTTTTCTTGAAAGTTCGACATTTTTTTTATAGCAGAATATTATACTTTTCTATGTGGAGATCAACCCAATCTTTTTTTTTTTTTTTTTTTTTTTTCGTAAGGAGGGGAAATCTTCAAAAGACCCCCCCAGTTCCTTCTGGGGGGAGTGTGGGATTTTTACCCACTAAAACCCCTCCTTCTCTCCTCTCCGTGCTCCGGGACCGTTTTCACATTACTTCAGAGCACGGCGTCCTCATTGGGGAGTCAGTAGCTTAGCTAGCAACCATTCTCTCCCTCCTCTCCTTCGTCTCTATAATGCTCTCTAGTATTTGGGAGATCCTTTGCCAATGCTCTGAAGTTCTGAGCATTGCCTCTACGAGGTTATCAGCTGTCAATTGCTCCCCTTCCTCTCCTATCATCCCTAATCTGTCAGCTGTCCATTCTGGGCAGTCGAAGATGACATGCTCCGCTGAGTCTTCCCCTCCACAGTACATGCAGTTCGGGTCCGTTGCTCTCTTTGCTTTATGCAGGTACTTCCTGAAACATCCGTGTCCAGTAAGTGCCTGCGTAAGAAAGTAGCTGACTTCCCCGTGCCGCCTACGTGTCCACGCTTCAATATTGGGTATAAGGCGCCGGGTCCAAGCCCCTTTGTTGCTTTGCTCCCATTGCTCCTGCCATCTCCTGTACATCTCATCCTCGGCTGCCCTTTTCCCGATTTCCCCCTGCCTTTGTCTCTGTTCAGAGATCAGGTCTATTGGGGGTATCTTCGCCAGGACAAGTATTGCCTCCTCAGATACAGTCCTGTACGCGCTGCATATCCGGATTGCCATCTTCCGCTGAACCTTAGTCAACATGCTCCGATTCCTCTGCTTATTGAGCGCGCTTCTCCATATGTTCGTCGCATATAGCATTACCGAGTGCACGACACTACTTAGCATCTGCCTCCTGCAGGGTTTAGGGCCCCCGATGTTTGGCATCAATCTGCTAAGCGCTGTCGCCACCCTGTCGGCTCTAACGCTCACATCCTTAACATGTTCATGGAATCTTCCTCCTTCGGTAATCCGGACTCCGAGGTATTTGAGGCTGTGTTGTGTCACAATCTCCTGGTTCCTTAGGCGAAAAGTCATCCCTTTCCCCTTTCGCTGCCCTGAGAGTAATATGGCCTCCGTTTTTTGTGGAGCCAGTTGAAGGTTTTTGTCTTCAAGCCAGTCGGCGATCAGTTTGAGGCTATCATCTGCAGTCTCCTGAACACTCTCAATGTCCTTTCCCGTCACGGTTAGTGCTAGGTCGTCTGCGTATGCAGTTGTATGCGCTTCTCGTGGTAGGCTTAGTCGAAGGACTCCGTCGTATAAAATGTTCCATAGGAGGGGGCCGAGGACTGAACCTTGTGGAACTCCCGCCGTGACGTCAAACGTTTCCGTGCCTTCATCGTGCGTAGCTATTATCGCTCTGTCCTCGAGATAGGATTTTAGAAGAGTCAATCAACCCAATCTAATCTAACCTAACGTGCACACACCACACAATTTCATTCACAGACAATGTATGGTATGACTAGCGAATGAAAGTTGACGTTTAAATTATTTTATAGATGTGATTTCTTTTGAAACCCTAGAGAAGAATAGAATTGTACGAAATATTCAGGTATGAAATTTTTGCATGAACCCATTTAAATTGAATATCGAAACAGGGGTGCGTTTAAAATATTTTAAACATTTTTCGTTTACGTTGATTATAAGAAAATATTTTGATCTTTAAACTATTTAGTTTGACAATTCTATGAAATACGATTATTTTTAATTTCCTCTAACAGTAATTTCGTCTCGGGGTTGCTTACACCTGAGACGAACGAACTAAAATTTGCGGTATTAAATTTTTTTAAATACAACCCCGAATCTTCTATATCGGAATACGTAAGGGTCAGTTTCCTTTCAAATCAAATATAGGTAAATGTTTTCAAAAGAAACCACATCTATTAAATACTCTAAACGTCAACTTTCCTTCACTAGTCATACTATACGAGATTTCAAACAGTATAATAATCGCCTTATTTAAGATTTCTACCAGAAAATATAACTTGAAAAGGTGAAATTTTAAGAAAAAAGTTGAAATATCAACTTTTTGTAAAGATGAAATTTCAGGAAAAAAGTTGAGATTTCAACTTTTTGCAAAGGTGTAATTTCAAGAAAAAAGTTGAAATTCAACTTTTTGAAAAGGAGAAATTTCAAGAAAAAAGTTGAAATTTCAACTTTTTGAAAAGGTGGAATTTCAAGAAAAAAGTTGAAATTTCAAGAATAAGTATTTTTTTTCTGTGGCCCTGTAAGCTTTCGTAAAATCACCTTTATCAGTAATACCAGCTTTAATTCTATTAGGCATTAAAGCCCTGCACATTTTATTCTGAGTATTGCCCCATATGTTTTGCAAGTTAGATTTTACTGTAGGCACTGAATATTTACGAAGTTGCTTTTCATTGAGCCAAAAGTACAAGGTTTCGATACAAGCTAAATTTGGAGTAGAAGATGACCCTTAAAATACCTGTCGAACTATTATCACTAGTCATTCGGCCCATAGTTTTTTAGAGTTTTACGTCTATATTTAAAGTAGCCGAAAGAATTTTATAGAATTTTCTAACCATTTGTGTAGATTTTATAATTTGTTGAAAATGTAAACCGGCCCAACTAATATGTTTGGGCTCACAGGATGTATCTTAGTATCTGAATTGTTTGGTCAACTTTAAGCGATGGCAATACTGCTAAAAGTAAGTCAAAAAAATTGAATACACAGTCTAATTATCAAAAAAAAAATCACAAAAATTTGCTGATTGTCATATTTTGAGAAACTTTTGGAAAATCAAAAACATATACGAGAAGACTTGTTAAAGATAAACAAAAACCCTTATTTGATCAAAATCGTAACTCTTATAGTTTTTAAGACATTAATAGAAGAAGACTAAAGATCAGCAAATTAGATGATCTACCTATATCTCGGAAACAGTTGAAAATTGGACTTTGCAGATTAAGACTTATTGACTTACTTTTAGCTGTATTATCATATCATCTCTTAAAGTTTGGCCAAGCAATTCAGATACACGCTGAATATATTCATCTTTTATCTTTAAAGAGAAATTTTGATAAAGTTATTAAAAAAGTTGTTTAAATTGACAGAATCAGAACTGCAGTACTTTATTCCATAGTTCTACAGATTGAATTTTATTTGTATTGATAACATATCACATATCACTTTATATTAGTGGCGGATTTAAGAAAAAGGGCCCAGGGCACAAAGAATTTCTGGGGTCAAGGCATATATTTTTATTATCTTGTTTAATTGAATTTAATAGGTTAACAAAAAATTCATTTGAAATAAGAAACATTTTTCAATGAATAATGAAAGGATTAAGATTCAACAATATTCATGGTTAGAACTAATATTCTTTAAGTTCTTGATTTACAAAATGTTCTTAGAAATTGAAAAGTGCCTATTTAGTTTTTAACATTTACCGGATTACTATGCTCCCAATAGGGATGTATTAGGACCAGCCCGGGTCTGGCTGTGAGGTTTGGCTCGCTTCGAACCAATAAAAATAATCGGCAGCCAGAGTCGAAGATCAACTCAACAATATTAAGCAGGAAAGCAAGTCCGGCTCGAAAATTGACTCGAAATCGGGCCCGGCTTCAGACCGGACCAGGCTAAAGCTCGAAATTAAGTACATCCGGCATTCCTAATTTTGATATAAGATCATATTACGTTGTCGTGACAAAACAATATGTTTAACTAAATCGTTCCACATTGGTTAACATAAATTGTTCAAAATGAGACGTTTTTACTGTAAGCTTTTTAGCAACAATTTGTCTTTATAAATAGTATTTTTACCGAAGAGATCTGAAATTTTATACAACTTTTTTTTAACAAATCTTATTATTATCTTGTATTATCTAACTTTCTGTTTCTACTCAAAAATAAGATAAAAATATCATTATGCTACAAACAGAAATCAACCTTTTGGCATTCGTTGTTGACTGACTTCAATTTTAACTTTAAACGGTTGTGATTGTGAAGGCGATGGTTGAATTCTTCAAGTAATGTAACTGTTTTTTTATATTTTGCGTTCATAATTGCGTATCGTAATGACCTTCATTTTGATACGCAATTTTTTGTTTTAGACGGTTGGTACTAGATGACGTTTCTTTAACCGATTTTTACCTAATTTATTTTTAGTAAATTGACAATTCATTTTAACAATATAATGTCGAAATTATTATTATTATTTTATTTAGGGAAGATTATTTACATGAAAATGTACAAATGGTTACAAATATAATCACAAATTGAGTAAGTAAATGTTATTGTAGAAGGCGCAAAATATAAAAAATAGTATAAAGAACTCATTTTATAAGACTTTCTTTCGCACTTATCAATTAGAAAACTCGCTAACGCTCGTTTTCTAAATTTTGACGCGTGCGAAAAAAACATGTCTTATAAAACACGTTCTTTAATATACTATTTTTTGTACTAGGATGTTATTAAATCATTATGATATTTTTTAATAAAACCATCCATTTTCCTTAAAATATTAACGAAACTGTGCATGCGATTTAACTATAATTTTATTCGATTTTTCGAGCCGACCCAGGATGGAAAGTCCGACTCGGTTCGTCGGATCAACTTTGCCAAATGATCGACCCGAAAATGAAAATAGGCCCGACTCGATGAACGCCTCGAAATTGGGCTGGGTCAAAGCTAAAGATCGAATACATCCCTACACGCTGTATATTAATTATCAAGAATGAGCATTTCACATTCGCGACTAGAAACTAAATATATTTTTGGTGAAATTGCATAAATATTATTTTACTTTTAACAAGTAATATCAATCTGGATACTTTGATTTTGCTCGTCTAATGAGAATATATTTGTAAATTTTGTTTGATGGGGACCGATGTCCTTTCCGACAAGGGCCCGAGGGCCCTTTTAGATGAGGGCCTAGGGACCAAGTGTGCCGTTGCTTACCGTTAAATCCGCCACTGCTTTATATGTAAAAAATAAAAATTATCACAACTTCCCCTTCATTAATTCTCTCTATATAGGGGTGTGTAAAAACATCCACTATAATATCTAGACTTTATGACGTAAATAGTATCGATATCTTTATTAGATTTCTACCCCTACTTGAAACTATCAGACAGTTCAGTAATACTAATACCCTTATCAGAACATTCCAGTGAAAATAAAGTCGTAAAGAAAAGATAATGTAACAATTATATTTTATTATCTTTTAAAAAGGAACACAAACGTTAAGGAACACAATAAGTGCAAAAAATGATGCACTATTTATAAATTAAGTAATAGTTATAAAAGTTCTAAAGGAAATAATTAATAAATAAGCCCTACGAGTCTTTAAATTCATCTTAAGTGTATAATTGAAGAAAATTGTATCTGCAGCTAAATTTATTTTTAATTGTTCATCAAGCGGTAAGATTAAAGCATCATGTTTCAATCACAAACACAATAATAATAGTTACTACGAAAAAAAAACAACAATTTTTCAAATAAATTTCACGTCTTTATAGTTATTATAAAGATGTACGACTTCATATACCTAAAGTAAAAATTTAATTTTCTTTTGATACCTTGAAAATAATAACGTTAAATAAGAAAATTAAATTTGAAAGCAAATCTGCAAAATATTTTATGGTTTCCTTATTCAAAGTGATTATCAAAAAAAAAAAACTGCCTAGCGTCCCGCCATAGGGACCGCATTTTGGTCTAGACTTCAGTTATGGCATTCGTAACTAAACTACCTAACCTAACGCACAAAACCTCGGTCCGAGTTTTCCAATTGTGACTTCTGTGAGTTAGGTTATTGCTATATTTATAAAAATATACTAACCAAATTGTAAAACATCGCTAAGTCAACGAAGGTTTGACAATCTGGCCGCGTTTCACCCGTTTTTATTATTGCTGGGTGTGCCAATCTCCTTTATTCACAGAATTCGGTAATGATGATGACATATTTGTATCGTGTGGGCGTTTACCAGGCGTCACTTCTCGGCTTACGACATTTATAAAAATCTCATCCTACCATTTCAAATCATAACTGAAGTCGGGACCAGGCTGCGGTCCCCTTATCGGGACGCTAGGCACAGCAAAAGCGAAAATAAAATTTAACAGAAACTGTACAAAAATAATATAAATATGTACATTTTTGCACGAAAGTATATAAACAACTGTATTTTTAATCAACAATGAATTCGTATAGAACATATAAGGATCCGTTAAAATAATAAACAATAACAACAAAAGAATATCTCTTTTTGTAAACATCTGTATTTATATTAAGAATTTCTCAAAAAATAAGTCTATTATATTCCATATTAAGATAACTAACAATAATATTCTAATCAGCATTAATTGTTAAATTAAGATTATTTATATTTTTTGTTAACTGTTTTTATAATTCTGGTTTCAAAAACCAATTTCAAGGATAAAAGATGTCATAAAACAAAAAAAAACACTTATTATAAATACTTAAATATACTGGGTGGTGTTTTGAAAGAAAACACCATAGCGGAGTAAATGTTAATTTTGAAATGTTCAGGTATTGCTTACCCTGCTATCCTAATTATATTTCAGCAAAACAGTCTTCTTCTTCTTCATCAGCTCCACTATCCCAGCGGGATATAGGCTTCCCTTAATATCTTCCTCCATTCGTCTCTGTTTTTCGCTACAGTTTTCCAATTGTTTACTCCTAAATTCCTGATGTCTTTTTCGACGTCATCCTTCCATCTAAGCTTGGGTCTACCTCTTGGTCTTTTATATGCAGGCTTCGAGCGGTAGATTTTGCTTACGTTTCTGGTTTCTTCCATACGTGTTACATGTCCTAGCCATCTAAGACGTTGGATTTTTATAAAGTTTATTATGTTCCTGTCGTTCAGCAGGTGCTCCAGTTCAAAGTTCATTCTGGCACGCCAGTGGCCATTCTCGGTTATTGGGCCAAATATTTTCCGTAAGACTTTGTTTTCAAACGTTTGTAGTCGCTTTTCATCCGCTGTTGTCAGGGTCCAAGTTTCTGCGGCATACGTTACGACTGGGCGTATAATTGTTTTGTAGATCGTTAGTTTTGTAGTTCTGCTTATGTTTTTTGACAGTACAATAGTTTTTTTACCTCCCGTCATACCGTAGATAAAGAAGGTAATGTTATCGGTCCAAAAATTCGATGTTGAGTTTTTAGTAAATAAGCACGAATTAGGGTCCCCACAACACGTTTTTACTATTTTTACGATGATGTTCCGTATTTAAGCTTTCTACATTTATATAAAGAGGTGATTAGATTTTGGGTTATATATGTATTAAACAACCGGAATTGATACTTTACTTGAAGCCCATAACAGTTTTTATGAAAAAATATATTAAAATATAATCCAATACATTTCAATTTAAGACTTTCATATCAAGGGGAATAACATATTAGATTTTGGCTAAAATTCATAAACCGGAAGTGATAGTTTACTTGAAGCTCTGAATAGATTTTCGTGAAAAATATATTATGATATATTCCCAAACTTGTCAAATTTAGTATTTAAGACTTTTATATGAAGGGGAGCAACATATTAGATTTTGGCTAAAATTGATAAACCGGAAGTGATACTTTATTTGAAGCTCTGAACATATTTTCGTGAAAAATATGTATTGATACAATCCAAAACTTTATTTGGTATTTAAGACTTTTATATTAATGAGAACGATATATATTAGATTTTTTTCTAAGATTGATATACCGGAAGTAGTACTTTACAGAAAGCTATAAAAAGATTTCCTTGAAAAAATATATTAAAACATGATCTAAAAGTTGTCAAATTTGGTATTTAAAACTCGTGTATAATTTGAAACAACATATTAGATTTTGACTATACTTATATGATAAACCGGAAGTGGTACTTAATTTGGAGGTCTTAACAGATTTTCGAGAATAACAATAAAATATAATCCAAAATTTCGTATTACAGACTTTTCTATTTATTGGAACAACAAATTAGATTTTGTTTGCATACGATCAACCAGAAGTTATACTTTACTTAGAGCTCATTGCTACTTCAAACATGGAATTGACGGGAGGTCATGTGTTGGCCATATCAGATTTTTATATAGTAAATTAAAAAAAATCAGTATCAAAATTTTTAAATTTACGTCTTTAGTGACTAGGTCAACTTAAAGTAAAGACGTGGCAAAGAATAGATTTTAGGCGTTATTTTAATACTGTAACGTGAGAAAGAGTACCTACCTACGACAATGATAGCGTTTTCAGCATGTTTTCAGCTTACACAGTGCAACATATCACGTGACCACACTGAACGAGTTCTGCGTTCATGCGTTGGCAGTGCAGTTTATTTGCACTAATATTTTTGCACTTGCCTAGGGAGTCAGTGCATAAAAGTCGCACTGAACAAGTGCACGGTGCAACTTGTATTAAGCTGAAAACGCATCAGGTGATTAAATTTTGCACTCAATGACAAGCTGAAAACGCTCAGTGCAAAAAAGGGCGCAGATTTTTGCACAGAGCGTTTTCAGCTTGTCATTGAGCGCAAAATTTAGTCAGCTGATGCGTTTTCAGCTTAAGAAAAAGTTGCACCGTGCACTGGCTGAGTGCGACTTTTGTGCACTGACTCCCTAGGCAAGTGCAATAGTATCAGTGCAAATATGGCGGCTAAACTAGTACTGCCACCGGATGAGAGCAGAATCATTAATAAAAAATCAGCAAAACAAAAAAAGAATATGATCTTTCCCAGCCATTTTTATTCAGTTATAATATCTCTATCACATCAAAAGTATAATCAAATAAAATCTAACATTTCCTCTTCGTAATTGATTTCACGTTCATTCATCCACCTTCAGATGCTGGTCCAGCGGCGCATGCGCGCTATTTTCCTCTCTGAACCTGGATCAATAAGAAGACGAGACAGCCAGAAGTAGGAGTTGCCCCTATGAACACATTCATTTTCATCTTTTATCGTTTTTTGCCTTCATGCCACTTAGACGTTTCATCAACTCGAGGGAACGGATACATCAATATTTTCGCCTTCGATGATGCTATAGTTGCATGGAGAAATCCGCAGGGAAGATTATTTATACATGAATGTGTACTATAGAGACTTGTGAGAAATATGGGCGATGATTTTGTGAAAATAGGATAACTTTGTTCTTTTACTTTCTTTGAATCTGTGTCCAAAGAGTAAAAAAGAAATAAAGACGTATTCGAAATGCATTCATTAATATATCAACACTTCGTCTAAACATATTTTTAGATATACGAGTACGTACATGTAGTTCTGTAGTAGTTTTGTTCTAAACAGATCATACCAGGATAACGTTAAAATATGATTGAGGATGAGAAAATCAGGGAGGCCGTGAAAAACAAAATTTGTACAATCAGTTTAAACATTTATCTGTCATTTGAAATTAAGTTGCGAAAGTTAAGTTAGAGCTCAATTAATCAATTTTTTAAGTAACTTTGTGCGTGAAAATATGGAATAAACCAGAGAACATTTTCTTCAGTTTTGACGAATGATATTATTATATAAAAGTAATAGAACTCCCGGGATACTCACCTGATTCGGCAATGTGCAACATTTGGTAATTTTTGGAAAAAAATACGGTGTAGAAGGTTTTCGTCTGAAAAAGAAATTGTTGCAATGGGGTCATACAAAAAAATATCAATTTTTTTTTCATAAATAAAAAATTTACTTAATATGCATATATTTATCAAAAATAGTTAATAATTTTGTTCTTTTCATTCATTATTTGTGCATGTCATTTGAAATTTTATATAAACATTAAAAAATTATTTTTGTAAAACTAGAAACTGACAAAATATATATTTATGAAAGTTTGAAGTGTACTTTTAGAAAAAAATAAATAAATTGGAAAATGCAGTATGACCACATACTTAATTATTTCGAAAGCATTATAAAAGAAGATTGTTTGGGAGCTTTTAAGAAGTGGAAGGAAATAATGGTGAAGTGTTATTATTGTTGAAGGGAATTACTTTGAACATATTTAAAATAAAATTTTAAAAAATATGAAACATGTGTCTCTTTACTTTGTTAGGTAGGTACTCAAATGGCTTTTACCCAGAAATTTTTGTAAACAATGTAAATATTTTCTGTAATGTGTACTAATTACAATTTTAAATTTGCAAGTATTTCTCAGATTTATGAAGCAATAATTATTGGTCAGTTTTAATGTAATTTCTAGTTACTTTTACTTATTGCATTTATTAGATTCAGCATAAAACACATTTTGCTTTGAATATATTGTAGTAATAACAAACAAATATTTCGTACTTTCATCTAAGTTTCTCTTTCTAAAACTACTGAACAATACACCAAGAAATTTATTAAAATTTATAACAATTCCGAGTCCATTAAAAGTCTATAGTAGCGTCATTAATTTATATAAAATGCAGTACGTAATGAAATATTTTCTAATTAATGAGAGATTTTCTAACAGAGGCGGCTCTGGAAAATAAATACACTACAGTAACAAAAGAAAGTATATTGGTAAATATGAAATATTTTTAATACGGACCTGGCAGGGTATTAAGAAATGTTGGAGACAATAATATGAATAATATTAATAGTAAACATTGTTTAAATAGTTGTTTATGATATACAGGGTGTAAATGAAATAAGTACATTAAATTTAACCAGTAATATAACTTATCGAGAGCAACAATATTTCTTAATAACTTTTTCTCGAAATCGCATATTTTTTTAGCATTTTTACAACCCCGTAAATTGACGAGTCGTTCCAAATATTTTTGTAATAATTGAATGCAATAGCTATGAAAAATTTTGTTTTAGTAAATGACAGTCCTGTCAGTTGTTGCAAGTAAATTTTAACATTAGTTTTAAACTTGCTACTTCCTTGTACAGAGTAAAGGAAGTATTGTAATCGCGAAAAAATTCGGTTTTCAGATTTCAACGGAAATATCCATTTTGAGTAATTTCGTCGTGACGTCTATACGTACGTTACGTACGTACGTATCTCGCCTAACTCAATAACGGTAAGCCCTAGAAAGTTGAAATTTTGTATTTAGGACTGCTATAACATGTAGTTGTGCACCTCCCTTTTTGGTCATTACATAATTTCCAGAAATGGTACTTTATTTGAAGCCTATAATAGATTTTAATGAAAAACTATTTTAAAATATAATCCGAAACTTTTCAAATTTGGTATATAATACTTTTATGTCAATTGGAATAACATAGTAGATTTTGGTTAAAACAGGCTAACCGGAAGTGATATATTACCTGAAGTTGTTAACAGTTTTTCTTGAATAAAATGATTTCATTTTGATGTTAGAAATAAATGCTTCAAATAATAGTTTTATAGAATTAAATTCTGCGTCTAGCACATCAAGTATTATTAAATTAGCCCTTTGTATAAGCGAGATATGTATATTTAAAACTTATATACTTTTTGGTTTTTGTAATGAAGCTTGCTATGGATTAGGACAAAAATAACAAAAAAAATAAAAAATAGATGTTATACTAAAAATGAACAAGCAGAAGACTCACGTCATCAATATATTACTAGATAATGACGTCACTTATTACTACGTTTGCATGGGGTACTAATTTATTCTAGAAAATGTAATGCGTGTTGCATAACTTACTGTATACAATACATGCAGATGAATTATGGTGTAATACTTATTAAAACAAACCAATAATATTCAGGGCCTGGTTTAGGTCGTCTTAGCTCTAACCAAATCAAATCGCCCCAAAAACTATAATAAAATAAGAAAATTGTGCGCCCTAGGCTGCAGCCTAGTCAGCCTATCCGGTATTTGGGAACTGCAATAATTCTGTAGCACAAGACACAACTCACAAATACTTAACTCACAAGAAACTGTTGTAATTAGTACAATAAGTAGATAAACTACAACGATATATCATATTGATATATTTTATTGACAGTAAATTGACAGTTCTATATATTTTTTAACACATTCGAGATTATAATTTGATGTGTCACATATCACATATGACAATTTGGAATATTTTAAAAGAGCAACAGTTACTTTCATACCATGTGCAAAAATTTCATTGTTTCCAGCACAATTTTTGCGAATGGGTTATATTGTTCACTGATAGCAGTGGCGTACCTAGGGCGGGGCAAACAGGGCAGGTGCCCTGGGCGACAAAACCAAGGGGGCGCCGTTTGGAGCCCTTGGTATCCGTTTGTAACTTGGGTGCCAGAATTTGAAGTGTTAAAACTGTTGATTACTGTGCGTATTGACATTTTTCGGAACTGTTGAAGATATCTATCTGTTTTTACCTTCCGTCACCTTTAGGTAAGGAAGGTATTGTCTTTGGTCAAAAAATTCGGTGGTGAGTTTTTGATGAATAAGCACGTTTTAGGGTCCCTAGAATACGATTTTACTATTTTTACGATGATGTCTGTATGTGTGTGTGTGTGTATGTATGTATGTGTGTCTGTGTGTGTGTGTGTGTGTGTAACAAAATTTTCGTCTACGATAACTGCCATACTACAATTCTAAAAATTATAATTCTTTCGTATTTCTCTTCGTTACATCCATGTGAAGAGCTGATTAGATTTTGGTTAGAATTGGACAACCGGAAGTACCCTTATTTGAAGATTTTAACAGTTTTTCTTGAAAAAACTATGTTAAATATCATTTTTTCACATTTAATGTTATTATAAATATTAAAGAATATTTTATTCTTTATACGATTTGACTGCATTTTATACTTAATATTAAATGGATATAGGGTTAAAAAATTATAAAAAAACTAAATTTCATAAAGTAGCCATAGCTATGAAAATAGCTACTATATTAAGAAAATTTTTATTGAAAGATGTCAGTGTCAAGTGAAATTGACATAGTGTCTGTCTTATTATTATTAATATTACTGGAAATATAGGATCTTTTGCTTTCTGTATGTAATTTGTATAAAATACATACAACTGCTTTAAGGTAATTTACAAGAAATAATAATAATAATAAATCTTTTTTTTCTGCAGATACATTACACTGTATATAGAAAACGTCACAAAATAATAATTTTCTATACGGAATTTGCATAAAATACATGCAACTGCCGGAAGGTAAAGTACAAGAAATATAATATTTAGCAAGGAACTTTCTGTATGAAATTTGTACAAAATACATAGAACTGACGGAAGGTAATGTGCTGGCCACATCAGATTTTTTCATCATCTACTCAATGCTGGGAAATACTTAAAAACGCTGTACCCAGATATTAAATCAGTCTAAAACAATATGGAGTGCAAAAGTGGAGGCTGTGAAGCCCATAAACAACTACCTTGACGGCATACTTCAAGTTCTCGAGACTATAATGGATGATGCAAATGAAACGAGTGAAACAAAAAGTGATGCGCATGTTGACACTCGATTTTCTGACTCTACTTAGAGTTAAAAAAAAAGACTGCAAGATATAAATATGAACTTTCATCATGCCGCCTTAGATTTGAAAGGTTTAAGAGATTATTTTCGCAATTAAAGATAAACTTTGGTGCCCGAAGCGCTGGAAATTAGACTTAGTCTCTGTTAAAACTGGGATGTTGAAACCGAAAAACGCCAACGGTGAAAAATCTTCGAATAGCCATGCAAATAATGTTGACTATTGCAGTTTCCATCGCTAGGTGTGAAAGATCTTGTAACAAATTATAACTGATCTTAAATTATCTGAGAATCTCCATGGGTCAAGATTGATTAAGTGATCTTGCTTTGATGAGCGTTGAAAGAGAAGAAACTGAAAAGACCGATTTCGAGCACGTTATTAATGCCATTTTTTGATCGTAATGACCCCCGGAATGTGTGGTATAAGTTTGTCGGTCGAGTCGTGGATCACCCATATATTGATAGTTATTTTGTTATTGTGCTGATTCATTCATGGTTGAAGTTACTTCATGGATATTCTTAACTAATTTCAACAACAATACAAATGCCACATATCTCGCTACACTAAAGCTAAAGCGAGAAAGAAGTAATCTTGATTTTACATTGTTGACAGGGGGCGCAATAACGACCCTTGCCCTGGGCACCATTTCACTTAGGTACGCCACTGACTGATAGGGCTGGATATATTAGAGAAAGTGTCTTTAATAATGCACAATACACTTATCTGGTTACAAAAATTCTCATACTGTAAGAAGGAACCACAATTTTCAACAAAAAATATCATTAATTGTTTGGGCGGGAATAAATTCACGAATCATTGGTCCTCATATAATCCCACCTTGTTTAAATGGACAAAAGTATGTACTTACATTTTTTGAATAACGTATTTAAACTATTATGATTTGCTGAGTTGACACGAAAATTCATCTCATAACCTCATAACTATTATGCTCTTTCCACATAAGTTCAGAAACCTGTTTTAGTACACAATTTTATAATTTTGTTATCCAAATTTTAAATTTCTTTATTTTAATAACTGTACTATTACGAATTTATTAATAATAAATATGTTTTCCGTTGATCGTTTATTAATTACTGTGTCTGCAAGTATGCAACCACCACCCGACAATTTTTGTGCTGTGTACATGGAACTTTGATTCAGATAGCAGAGATCTTGCCATTGGCGGGTAACGAAATTTTAGACAAATCTTTAAAGAATTTTAACTCAAAAACTAGAAGATTTAGAAAAAAAAATTATTAAGAAATATTGTTGCTCTCGACGAGTTACATTATTGGTTAAATTTAATGCACTTATTTCATTTACACCCTGTATATTAAAAGCGACATATTTTTGTGAAAAGGGAATTTGAAACATGACACGAAACGAGGTGGTCCAAACCTTTGAACAAAATAAAATTACTTTTAACACGTACGAGTATATCATACACTATTTTTTCTACGAACAGTATTTTTTCATTTAAACTGTATTTCTGATATTTTTTTGACATAAGCCAAAAATGTCAATTTGTTGTTCCATTCGTTAATACCAATGTAATTAATTCACTTTGAACACTTGTGTTAAAGTAACAATGATCTGTCACTTTTTAATACTAATAATATTGAAATGACATTAGAGAGTCGAAAGAAAAGGTTTACGCCTACGGACGAAATATGAAGCCTAATGCGTAGCGGAGGGTTTCTAGTCGTCCAAGGGAGTTAACTTATTTCGGCCTGAGGTAGGTACAACGTTTTACGTACTACTGCAATCAAATGAAATGTTTTTAAATTATTTTTTAAATACATTGTCAATTGTGTTTTTGACGTTTTGTTTACCGCCGGGCTGCATTTGTTACTTTACCGCCCGCATGTGCTACTTTAACACCCGAATGGCTACTTTACTATCCGCATGGCTACTTTATCGCCCGCATGTGCTATTTTAACTTTACCGCCCGCAGGATGTAATCTTTCAGTTTCTGCCATTGTAACTAAGATGTAAACAAACAGTTTCAATGCAGTTGTGTATAAAGTATATTATACAACGACGCTATAATGAATGCTCTTATTACCGAGAATGAAGTTTGTAACATGAGCGAGAGAAGTGAGCAAGGCTTGTAATCATTCGAGCCATTATAGCGAGTTGTATATGTACTATACTTTATCTACGATTAATTCATTACATACAAGGTTTTTTTCCTATTTTGTGTTCACAAAGTGTATTTTGTAGAAATGTGTTTGTCAAAAACTGAGTTACAATACAATATATGGTTACAACGAAAAATTTTGTACAAATGTTTTTGAGGATTTTTTAAATTGTGAAGTTGGTAGCTTATACTACGTTCCGTAAGTCAACCAAAAAAACCAGTATCTTGATTATGGGTGCACCATAGTTCCTGAATATTTTCATCTATTTCGGGATATATTGACATTGAATCATATGACATTTAAAATTGACACAACCTAATAAAAGTGGGGATAAAAATACTATAGAAATCAGGATTATTTCTTGGTTGCTGTTGCTCCGACTTTTTACCAACCTTTTTCAGGAACCGCGTTCCGAATAGAAACCGGTAAATAATTTCAGGACTTACGGAACACAAAACCTGATCGAACTGATTGAGTTACGGAACATACTATTAGTCTAACTATTCTAAATGTCAAATGAATAACTTTCATTTTAGTTGTCATTACCCGGTTGGTCATTACTCATGGAAAATTACTGAAATTAGATTTTTTACAGTAAAATATTCACATCAAACAGTAAAACACTCTTCTAGATTAAAATCCAAGTTATTTCATTGTAGGTTCATAACATAATACAGTGTGTTCAAAAAAAATCCTAACTCGGAGTAGGCTTTGAACAGAGAAACGTGTGTCTGATCATTATTCAATTCAAAAGTCAAGTTGTCAAAATTGATCTTGAAATGTAATTTTAAGGAGAAAAGAGAATAAAGAAAGATACAGTATACTGACATTCGCCGTTTTCTTTTTTTTCCATTTCTAAAATAAGATACAAAAAGAAAAGCTTTGATTTCTTTAGATAACATTTTTGACAATATCTCATGTTAAATTGACATTTAATTAAACATTTTTAAATTGACATACGTTTTTTTGTTCATAGCCTACTCCGAGTTAGGAATTTTTTTGAACACACTGTAAATATAAATTTAACTCTAATCTAACTTGTAGGTAACTGTTGTCAAAATGTCAAAATTAAATTAAATTTCAAATGTTTTTTAAAACTGTCAATGTTACCAACCTTGAGATTTTAATATTTTTTTCAATAATAATTTTGAAAAAAAGTAAATAAATGCGAAATAGGAAAAATAGTGCAACGTTTTATTTATTTGAGAGAAGTATAAAAAGCAAAAAATTATTATTAATTAAAATCATCATCATCATTATGTAAATTCTGTCCTTCAACAGGCTCACCGGAAATGTTGTCTCCAAACTAATCTGTCCTGCGCGGCGCGTTTCTCTTCAGCCTCTTGTAATAGGATTTTCCAAGTCAACGGCTTTTGAAGAAATAAGTATTGCATATAAATTTTAGTATAAATTGTATTAATATAAAATAAAAATAATGATAAATTATATAGTATTAAATAAATAAATAAATATATCATCACGGCATATTACCCATTGCTGGGTGTGCCAATCTGCTTTGTACGCGCAGATATCGGTAATGATGATGACATATTTGAAAAATACTTACGTTCAAAACGGTCGCCAAATGCCGCCACAACCCTAATGAGGTCACACAACGAAGTTATTTCATTGGATGGTGTTTGTGCGCATGCCTAACTTTTACCGCGAATTATTTTTGTTGACGTTCAGAGGTTAAACACACGAGTGTAACAAGAAAACTGTGGTTAAACTTTAATTAAAAATACATACAAATAAAAAGCACACACGTGCTGAATCAGTAACCGCCCAGTTGACGTGGATCACACATGCCCTCTTCCTCCTCTTCCATGTATTTTCCCTTCAATAATAATTCCATCCCGGCTTAAAATATGTCAAATCCAGGTAGCTTTCCTCTTTCTTAGGTCTTTCAAAATTCTTCTTCCTTCTCCTATTCTTCTTAACATTAAAACGATAAATAAATATTAAAAAGATAATAAAATTAACAATCACTATGATTAAACAAATATTGAATACTATTTACGACTAAGGAGTGGGCGGTTGAATCGGTTGTGTCGGTGCTCGCAGATTCAGTGTCGTAGGTACTCTCTTTCTCACGTTACACTGCCCCCTCCTTAAGACGGTTTCGACACGGAACAGTTCGTGATAACGAAATCTGAATGGTACATTTAGAAGTCCTAAAGAAGTAACAGTTGACGGTCCGTTTGAGTTCTCCTTGCCGGTCCGTAGGGGTTAAAGCTGCAGACAAAAATTTCAACGCCGGTAAAACGGAAGAGGATCTCTAACATGTTTCTAATAATTTTCCAATCCAAACCATCCAGTCCACAGCCCAACTTTGGTACTGTTAGCTTCAATATGTCATGTTCTAGCAAATGATCCCTTAATTCACACAAAAAGTTCTATATAGACTGCGATATGGCGGCTTCTGGTACGAGCGTGGTTTTGTAACCAGATAATAAATGTATTGCTGATGTTCTGCGTTGTTATCCCTCAGTCGTAGCGTTTTCCTGACGGATGGACTTTGGTTGGCCAGTTCTTGCAGTCGTTCAAATTTTATCTTAAAGACTGATGCTGTGCCACGGGACATCTTTAAAGTATCCTGATACGCAGTGGAATAATCTGACGACACAGTGAACAGATCTCTATGTTCTTTTTTCGTCACGCCATACCGCGTCTTGTGACCAGAGGAATACCTACTTTTTCATGAAGTCTTCAAAAGTCGGTCCCTGAGGTATGATCCGACAAACCGTTGCTCTATTATGGTCCTCATGGTTATCACCGGTAAAAGGGGCAAGCCAACTAAAGAGTACTTCCCGGTTAATCCTCTTAACTATCTCTTTTCTTTGTAACTTCGGCGGTAAACAGCGACGTCTTTGTGGATTGTAAAGCCACACTAATCATTAAACTCACGCCCGAATAAGATGTTCGCAAGAGTTTGCCCTGTTATTTCATGCACGGATGAACGATAAGCCATCAAGAACAGATGATGATGTCGGTTCCAGGCTCCTTGGTGGATGGAGACTACCTATACAAATATCGGTTCAATGTTCTGTGTATTCGTTCAATCGTGCCGTCGGACTGCGGATGTAATGCAGTTTCATTAATTCCTATCTTGTAGATATTTTGGAAAACGGTGGACTGTTGTATTGACGCATTGGAGCTTTTCGTCGTCTATACAGACCGTTGCTTCTAGCACAAACGACACGTTTCTTGCAGCAGTTTCTAGCATCTTCTGCGCAGTTAACCCAGTACATTCGCTGGTGCAATCTTTCTAACGTTTTGTTGACTCTATAATGGCCTCCACCAGATCCGTCATGGATCTCCTTCAACACATCTGATATTCTACTTTTAGAAATGACCAACTGAGTTCTTTTCTCAGTTCCATTGGCATTCTCTACCACACGCTTTAACAGGCCATCTTCAATCAGCATGGAGTCCCATTGCGCCTAGTATGATTTTACACTCTCTGAGTACGGTGCAACATATGCCCATGTTGGTTTGCTCTTTTCTGCTTTTCATTCCAATATAATTTTCAAAATCGGTTCATTTTTCTAGTGTATCGTCTACTGTTGTCCTGGCGACGGTGGAATGTTTTTCTTCCAATCGACTACAATGCTTGCATTCTTCTTGGCATGGCCTTCTGGACAACGCGTCGGCATTAGGATGGCTAATATCTGTCCTATGCTCGATTTTGAAATTGTATTCCTGTAACCTCTCAATCCACCTTGTCACCTGACCTACAGGATTCTTGTAGCAGCCATTAGTAGCGTGGTCTATTCTTATTAAAAATCTTCTGCCGTACAAATATTTGTAGAAATGCTCCACGAATGTCACAAAAGTTCTTTTCTGGTGACACAGTAATTCTTTTCCGGTTTTGCCAAGGTGTTACTAAAGTAAGTAATAATCTTTACATATTCGTCTTGCTTCTGAAAAAGAACGTCACCAATTCCAACGTTGCTGGCATCTGTATCTAGTATGAACTCTCCTTCAGGTAAAGGATTTCTCAAAACGAGTGCGCTTGTCAATGCATGTTTCAGTCCTTTAAACGCAATTACAGTCCATTTCCCAGATAAATTTTCTTCCTTTTTCAATAAGCTCTGTCAGTGGCTAGGCTATATTGGCAAATCCAGGTACATATCATCAATAGTATGCACACAAACCAAGTTCGTGCTTATCTTTAGGTACTGGCCACTCTGTTTTCATGAGTCGTTCGAATGTTGCAGGGGCATTGCAGAGTCCGGTATCGATGGTGAAGGCTGCATTCTTCTTTTCTTTTGGATCCAAATCTACTTGCCAGTACCCGCTCTTAAGATCCAGAGGGGAGAAAATCCAACCAATGTGTCCAATGTTTCGTTAATTCGAGGTAGCAGATAGCTATCCTTCTTTGTCAAGTTGTTAGGTTGACGATAATCGACGCAAAATCGTGTAGAGCCATCCTTCTACTTCACTAACACCACTGGTGAAGCTCATGGAATGCTTGAAAGTTCGATCACACCTCCCATCTTCATCTCCTCAATGATTCTTTCTGGTTCCCCACGTTTTGCCAATGGCAGTCATCGTGTCATTTGGCGGATGGGTCTTGCGTCTCCGGTGTCTATTTCATGGTGAACTACATTAGTTCTTCCTTTGGCTTTCTTGGCGAATTGGAATACATCTTTAAACTTTCCAATTAAGTTCTTCGCCTTGGTTCTCTGGTCGGCGGTCAATACTTGAAACGATGTTGATATTTGATTGATTAGCGTATCTGGAATTTTTTGAGATGTGTTTCCCTTAGCCTTTAAAGTTGGAATAATCGAGGATACTGCCAAGCATTCTCCCACCATTGTTCCGCTTTTAAGAACGATAGATCCGCTTCGTTCCGAGAGCGTAACGTCTTCGGCCAATAATACCCCCACAGCCTGTTGTCTCGTGGGTTTAATACGAGTCCCTCTTCATTGACTATCATCACTCCTTTCTTCAGATCTAGTTTAAAATCGTGCTTTGTCATAACGTTCATACCGAGTATTAATTCATCTTCAACCTCGGCTACCAGTACACGATGTTTAAAGGAAGTGTTTCCTTTGGTGATTGTCACTTCCATTTCTCCTAATGCGGCAGATTGTTCTCCCGTCGCTGTGCGTAATCGCCACTTGGTTGGAAGATGCGTCTTGCCGGTGTTTTTTTGCCAAGTCGGATCTAATTATAGTCTTTGTCGCACCAGTATCCAATAACATTTTCAGTGGCATTCTGTCAATAGAGCCATCCACCAGGGCCGGAGCTAAGGCATTTGGCGCCCTTCCGCAATCTCAAATATGGCGTCCCTTTTTTAACAAAAATAAATGCTTTGAATACTAAACATTTATTTAACAAAAGTGATACGTAGATACAAATTAACAAAATAAACCGTTTATCTTAATTTGTATTGGCAGTGGTTTGAGGGTGCAAGATATGAATTATAAAAAGACATTTACATTTGTTTTTCAGTTACGATCGCGTTAAGTAACTTTTAATTTTTTGAACTTTCTTTTAAATAATATGTATAAGCAAAAAAGACTCTTATAATTTATTGCAAAATTAAATCTGGTTTTACAAATTTGTAAAGTGAAACGATATGCCAAGATCTGTTTTTAACAACCGGTGTACCAAATAATCCTTGGCATAGCAATTTAACATGGGAAAACCGTTTTTCTTAAATATTATATGTCCCCTTAAAATTTTACAGAAAGTTTTGTAAATAGAATTTTAAACAATAAAATTCTGGATATTTTTATATTTGAATTTACGTTTTTAATAACCAAGTAACCTTAATTTAAAGTGCCGGTAAAAATAAATTTAGTTTGCGATTATTTAATAAATGAACATCGATTTAATTATCAAACCAAACGCCATTTCAGCTTGATTTTACATAAACGTCGTCAGTTTTTTTTAATAATCGCGTACTAGATTTATTTTTGTCGTGACATTAAATTAAGTTTACTCGATATCAAAGAACAAAGTTCAATAATTTTTTGGCATCAATTTAAGTATGCTAAAGCACCCCAAAAAATTTTACAGGACAGATAATAAGTTTTTGAAATAAATTGTTTTCTCATTTCATAATTTTTTGCCAAGGAATTTTAGGGTACCTAATGAATAGTGTATATACGGGGGCGCCGAAATAAATTTTTATAAGTATTTAAGTAAATTGAAAAGAAAAACAGGTGTAATTCTTGAAATACACAAGGTGTCACAAATATTGCGCCCTGCATGAGGATATAAAGAACAATTACAGATACAAAGTCGGTTAATGTCATACGTTCAACTTTCAGTGTTATAGGATACTATGTTGCTATGTCATATCACAATGGTCGTATAGATAGTTATTTACGTTATAATGCTGGGAAGTGAGTTATTACGATATGAATGAGACAGGGGCGTAAACTACGTGGGTGCACGGACGCACATGCACCCACAGAAAGTAACAATAATTTTCCTTATCATTTTAATTATACTTCATACATTATTGTAAAAATGAGTTGTCAATCTTTTTAAGTTGTTTAAGAGTAAGCTGACATTATTTAATCGTGTCATGATAATGGTAGTAAAATACTACTATTAAGCCGAACAAACAGATATGTTAATAATTATAGGATACTGCGAAGAAAATTATTGGCAACCTATAAACAAATGTTACTGTCATAAAAAATTAGTTGTTTGACATTTGGATAGATTGCTAGACGAAATTTATTGAAAAAATTGCACTGTGCACTGTCGCTCATATTTAATTTTTTTCTGCCTAAATCGTTACAGATATCACAACTTACGCAGAGACAGAAAAGTTTACCATTGAATGTATCATTGTCGTGACACCTAAGTTTCATTCAAACCGAACAAAGCGTTCTGTCATTATAAGCATTTTTTTTTTTACTAAACGTTGCCCCTTTTTGTTTTTCGGATATTGGTAAATTAGGTTAAATCGTGTTATTTTGGGCCCAGGAATCTGTGTTTAAGCCATGTTTACGTATTTTAGAGATACCCTTTATATTAATATTAGGAGTATTATTATTATTTTATTTTTTTGTAATAGATATTAATTTTATTTATGTTAAATGTATACATAATTTAATATATGTATAATAAAATAAGTATGTTTTTTTTATTGTATTATGTGCATTTTTAAAAACATATAGGTAGGTACCCATATTAAAATAAAAATGATGCACCCACAGCTAAAATAAAAAGTTTACGATTTAATTGATTCAGTTGGCAATACGAGCATGCGTGCGTGCGTGCGTGCGTGTGTGCGTGTGTGCGTGTGTGTGTGCGTGTGTGTGTGTGTGTGTGTGTGTGTGCGTGCGTGCGTGCGTGCGTGCGTGCGTGCGTGCGTGCGTGCGTGCGTGCGTGCTTGCGTGCGTGCGCGCGTG
>OY720454.1:29909289-29981789 GCA_963082715.1 Harpalus rubripes
ATAAGTTTAACCACAGTTTTCTTGTTACATACGTCTATTTAACCTGTGAACGTCAACAAAAATAATTCGCGGTAAAAACCGGTTGTGGCGTCATTTGGCGACCCTTTAGAACATATATATTTTTCAATTTAAAGATTCATTTATAAATACTATATAATTTATTATTATTATTATTATTTTATATTAATATACTTTATTCTAAAATTTGTATACAATTTCTTCAAACGCCGTTGGCTTGGAAAACCTTATGGACCCGTTTAGTGATGACGTAGGCCAGGTTTCCAAACAAGAAAATGGTTGCCGCCTAGTAGTGAGAGATTTCAGTTTCTTTAAATTTTAGGCTATTTAAAGAGCACGGAACAAAAAAAATGTTATTAGTTCTTGTTACAGTGTATATTTTAAGATTTTATTTTAAATTTGTTTGACCATGGTGATCTGTTTCGCAGCTAACTTCAACCATTATAGCGAACGTTGAACTTGTAATTATTTAAAATTTCCAAAAAACCCAAATCTGAAGTATACGTGGATAAACTTAGTCAGGTTAGTATTTATTTACAACAGAACAAAGGTTTATAACGTGTTTCTGAGTCATTTCATTTCCAAACAAACTTATAGGATATGAGCGCAAAACGTCAAATTCTGGTTTATAGCATAGCAACCGCTTTAGCAACGAAGACGCCATTTTCTTGTTTGGAAACCTTCGTGACGTCACACTAAACGGGTCCATTGCCACAATCGCGCTTGCGCGCTCGTTCTTCAAACATCTCACTCAGCTGTTTCCGGTAACCTTACGATTAGCTGTCCTGGCGCGGCGCCTAGCTTCATATCATAACTGTCATCTTTTACGTTTGAATTTCGCGCTGAAAGGTATTCCTAAAAAATGGTCGTTAGTTTAAATTTATGACTGAAACACCAAGAAGTCGACGCTAAATGTCCCTACGGTTTGTTTCTTATACTGTGCCTAGGCGTCTAGGCCCCAGGTTATTGTTCAAAGTCTTAACAGTCTTGTAACAGTATTCTGTACTGTGATTTTGACAAGTGGGGTTCCAACACGTATGTTTTCAATGACACTTAAAACAGCTGTTTGCCCGCGCCCTATAATGATACTCACATATAATGTACTATTAATTCACTAGCAAATAAACAGTGACTTATAGTTGTTGCTATGCAGTTAATAATGACAGTCTAAAATGTCAAAACTCAAAAAAATAATGTATTAAATGAACTTCGTATAAAACGTAAACGTGTCTCTTGTCTGTAATTTCAGCCAATCGGAGAGTTTGAGACTATGCCCTATTTATTCCTATTCTCTACAAAACAATGGCTTAAATGGAACAAGGTATAATTTTAAACAACTTTTGACTGAACGATTCGCAACATAACGGGCTACTTTGCGTGCCATTTTTTTATTAATATTTTTGAAGAGACGACAAAAACTTGCTATCCGTATTTTTTCTTTTGGCAAAATTTTCATTAATTGGTCAGAAAAAAAATAAATGAAATTTTAATATTTAAATTACCGCCATGTATGACGTAGAATTACGCCGGACCAATGAATGGCCGTAAAGCAATAACATCGGTACGTCCAATAGCAACGGCATGTGCGTGTTATTTAAACATGACAGATTGTCTGCTTGACGTTTGAGTAATAGTTTGTAGGTTAATATTTTCGTTTGTCATTTTCATCTTGTACGAGTATAAGCTAAGTTAAAATCCTTCAAAATCCTGCTTAACAAATCAAAATACGTAATAAAAGTAACAGAAACCGCGCAAATTGTAAATAATAAAGAAGAGAGACAGCGTGAGAGACAGTGACAGAAAAATGCATTTGCTCGCCATCTACAGGTTACATTCTTAAATTTACATCCCTTTCTCCAGTTGAAAATAATGACGTCAAAGAAAATCTTCTTTCTTAATTTATTAAAAAACAAATATTTTTTTAAAATAAAATTTACTTTTTTACATACGTTTTCAACTTTAGGTATTTAGTGATAGATATCAGATTTTCAGTACCACGCAAGGTAGCCTATTGAAAATTTACATTTCCTTTATTGTTAAAATTATATACTATAAAAACTTAATTAAAAAACTTAAAACAATTTGTTACAGTAAATAATGTACACACCTACAGCTATAGGGCGCGAGCAGACACGTGACTCGAGTGACCTTGACGTGCTTGAAATCAGTTGATTTGTGTGCGCATGTCATTTTGACAAGAACAATGTCACGTTGACAAGACCAATGTTTTGTTTTATTTTGATTTGTAACTGCTAAAATGTTATTATTTTTAATTTCACATGTTTTACTGCTTAAAAATTGTAAAATAATAACATTAAAGCAGTTCAAAATCAAAATAAGTCAAAACATTGGTATTGTCAACGTGACATTGTTCTTTCAAAATGAAATGCGCACACAGATCAGCTGATTCCAAGCACGTCAACGTCGCTCGAGTCACGTGTCTGCTCGCGCCCTATAGAAAAATTTCGGGCATCCTACAAAGAGTAATCGCTAAGAATAAGCGGGTCACCTTTATAATTTTTTCAAATATTTGTTTGTTATTACTCTTACTCATGAAACATCTGTCTTAACAATCATAAAAATTAACATTTAAAATCATAATGACACCTACAATATCAACCTACAGACAATGTTTATTTATCGTGTTTTTCAGTTTACTGAGAATTTGTGAATTTGAAATTTGATCGTATATCAATGAAGTAAATACGCAAAATGTACGTATTAATGTAGGCCGAATATTACATCATCAAATACATTATTTAATATTATATTGTTTTATCCCACACATTTTGAAAACTACTTTTTAGAAATTTTTAAATTATAAAAATGATTAATGATCCTAGTCAGCTCTTAGCAGTTTAAGGAAAATTTTAGTGATGTCATGTCATTATTCACCTAGCAACAACGTCATTGTGTCAAAATTAATGACATTTTCTTGTTTCAGAAACGTCAAAGTGTAAAAACATGGAGATCAAATTGTTGCCGAAGTCTGTGCGAGAAACTTTAAGATCGGAAGTCAATTTTCGGTCAGTAGCCAAGTGCCTTGCCCAACTGGTATGTTAATGTTTTATTTATATCATATTTTAGATAAAACGAATGAATTTATTTAAGGTGTATAATAGTTTAGATGCAAAGGCAACATCTATAGCTGTTAGAATTAATTTAATAACATTTAAAATACAAGTTATCGACAATGGAACTGGAATTTCTAAACATAACCTCAAAATAATTGGTTTTCGGTATGCTACTAGCAAGTATTATACCGTGGAAGACTTGGAAAAAAATCCTAATGTTTTTCCAAGTAGAGGAGAATGCCTATCAAGCATTATCAAATTATCTGAAACCTTCAAAATAACTACCCGATATCTTGACAACCAAAAAACTTACTGCAAAACATTCGAAAATGGAAAATGTTTACCCATAAGTTCAGTAAAACAGAGACCCAGTAAAGGAACGACAATTTCAATCGAAAATTTTATGTACAACCTCCCTGTTCGAAAAAAATCCATCAATCAAAACCTTTGTTTAGATGAAATCAAAACTGAAATAGAAAATATAGCTTTAATGCACCCTAATACAACATTTAGTTTAAGAAACGATTCGAATGGTGAAATAATTTTCCACACTTTACGCACAAAATATGTTTTTCAAACTGCGGCAATTTTGTATGGCAAAGATTTTTCCCGAAGATTAAGAAAAGTTTGTCACAATGATGGAAATTTTTCAGTTAGTGGCCTAATCAGTTTGGATTCTCATTATCATAATCGGAAACAATTTATTTATATTAATCACAGACTTGTTTCGAAAACGAAAATACATGAATTGATAAACAAAATTATATCTAGGAGCAAAATAATGACAAACAAAGAGTTTACTTATTCGCCTGTTAAACAAAAACATGCTGCATTTATTATAAACATAAAATGTTCCTATTTAGAATTAGATATTGTTGACTTCATAGAGCCAGAAATAGAATTCAAAAATTGGGAAACTGTCCTTTCGTGTGTACAAGATGCATTAACTGACTTTTTAAAAAAATATGATTTGTTAGTAACAAAAGAATCAAATAAAAATCGTTATCAAAATGGTACTCCTTTATCAGAAAGTACACCGAAAGTCAGAACGTCACAAATTGATGGTGTTATCAGAGGTATAACCATGAAAAGAAAACTTTCTGAAGAAAAAATTGAACAGACTTTATCTTCTCCAAAAACTATAAACAGTGAAGAAAGAAAAATTCTTAATATATCTCATAAAAAATTGACGCCTGAAACCATTTCGTCAATAAGTA
This sequence comes from Harpalus rubripes, assembly GCA_963082715.1. Classification (NCBI taxonomy): domain Eukaryota; kingdom Metazoa; phylum Arthropoda; class Insecta; order Coleoptera; family Carabidae; genus Harpalus; species Harpalus rubripes. The sequence goes on from OY720454.1 coordinate 29,913,599, forward strand.
AAATAGATAAATTAAGTTCTCCACCGCTGAAAAAAGTGTGTAGTAGGCTTGGCAAAAGAAATGACAATACATTGGAAGAAAAAAACAAAAAAGGAAGACGGAAAAAACAAAATATTTCCAAACAAGTGAAAAAACAAAATATATCAAACAAAACAAATAAAAATGAAACTATTTCTTTGGAACAATACAAAATACTAAACATTACAAAAGGAAAAAATAAAACAAATTTTTTCACAAATAATTTTGATTCACCTCCCAGGAAACAAATGAAAACAAATAATTTGGAAACAAATGAATGTTTAAATGGAATGATGAATAAAGTTTTGAAAAAAGTAAACAAAGAAACAAATGAGGAAAATGTAAACGTAACCAATTCTGCAAATCAAAATTTCGTCAGTTTGAATTTACCTCCGAGCAAAATGAACAAGGAAACTTACGGGCAAAATCTAAACGTCACTTTGGAATCCAAAAGCGATAGCGGGAAACAGTTAATCTTGGACAAATTTTTAAAGTCTACTGCCATCTTTCGGACGGACGACGAATTAGATCAACATTACCTTAGTTTTGAAAGTGCTGAAAAATACACAAACCGTTCTGCCAGTAGTTGCTTTATATCAAGTTTGCAACATTGTAAAACCACTTCAACTTCTACCAAAATATCAATAACTAAAACAATTGAACATAATATAAATATCAATAAGAATAACCATATTAATAACGATGAAAATATATTCAAAATACCAGAAATTCCCCAATGGAGAAAAAGAAAATCGAATTGTAACAATTTAAGTGACAATGTATCAAATATTTTAGCACATTTTAAAAGTTCATCAAAAATTGATATGAAACCACGACAAAAAAATGTTGATTCCAAAAATTTTGAAGTAGATTTTATCAAAAACATTTCTAAACGTAATTCTTTGCCTCCAAATTTATCAAATCATTTTTTGAAAATATTAGACAATATTAAAAAAGGTCCCAATAATAAAAAATACGAATGTACTATCAAAATAACTAAACGGCTAAATTATTTGCAATCATCGGATTTTTTAAAACCAGCCAAAAAATTAAACAGAAAATATGATTTACAGAATCAAAAATGTAAAAATGTTGGTCTTAAAAAACATAAAGAAATTGTTCATTCTAATTCAATGTTGAAAACGTTTTTTGATTTGAAATATGATTATAGTTTTCATAAACCGAAAAATTATAAAAATTATCATATGGACAAATATAAATTTAGTTATTTTTTACCAAATATTAATCGTAATTATTTGACACATAAAAATGATAATATTGAACCTTTAAGTTGTTCTTTAAAAAAAGAAATTTCAAATCTTGTACCAAATACTTGGCAAAAAGAATCTACAAATATATATTTACCAATTTATAATATCAAACGAAGTAAAACACAAAAATATAATTTTGAACCTTCAAAAATCTATAAAAATACGCAAAATTTCGTAAAAAATCATGAAAATAGTTTATCTTTTCCCAGTTCAGTTCTGTCTTTTAAACCATATAGTACCCACCTAGAATTAGATAAACGATCAAATGAAGTTTATTGTAATATAATAGATAAAACAGTAAAAGAAAATCGTACAAATATAAATTTTCCTAGTCCAATATTATCTTTTAAACCATATAACAGTAATCCGCATTTGGAAAAACACTTTTCCAAGCAGAAATTATTTCCCAAATCAGATTTTGCGTTTTCAAAAGCAAATTTTAATTTTAATGATCCATCATTAAATAATAAAAACAGTAGTGATGTCAAATCACTATATAGTTTTATTCCTACGTATGACAGTCATCAAATGGCCAAAGAATCTATAATTCAACATAAAAACGAATCTAAAAATGTTTTGAAAGATACTGACACGTTAATTGAAAAAGCAGTGGAATATTTTAAAATAAATAATTCAAATTTATTACAATTGCAAAACACGAAAGTAACTAAAAAAACGGAATCGTCAAATTTAACATTTTTGTCTGAAGAAAAAGAAGTACCTGAAACACCAGAAAAAGTGGAAAATGTGCAAAATAAAATGACTGAAAATAACAGTAAAGAAACAAATTGTGAACAACCAAAAAGAAATATGAAGAAAACGCCAATTTCTCTTATTTCTAAAGATAAATATTACGATAGAAATAATATTACAAAATGGATAGATTGTACAATTAATAACACACCTTTTTTCGAAATACAACAAAATCATAACGTTAAAATTGATAATATAAATAAAAATTTACAAAATCATTCTTCAAGTGAAATTATAAAAGATTCAGAATACTTCAAAAAAGATATGAACAAAAGTATGAAGAAGAATAAAATGGAAAATAAAAATTTACAAAAAGATACGGCAAATAATAATAATAATATTATGCAAACAAAAAAAATAACAAAAGAAAAGGAAAATAACAATAAAAAGTTGAATGAAACTTGCAAATTTAAAAACATAAACACAAATAATAAAAGTTCATATCAATTGTTGAATCAAATGAATATAAAAACAAAAGAAACTCCAAATATATATTCATTTATTTCTCCATATAAGAGTACTATGGATGAATCAAACAAAAATTTAAAAACTACAAACAAAAACGACAACAATTTATTAAATTTGACACAATATTCTTCCAAATCAATTGATGAATCTAAAAAGGAGTTCACATTTTTACCATTCCTTGAGAAACCTAAAAATGCTTTTAACAATTTGCAATATAATTTTGCCAACATGGAAAACAGAAGTTCTTCAAATCTTACAGTAATTTTAAGTAGCGAAGAAAAAGGAAATTCTGAACAGAACAAAATCCCTGTATCATTTTTGTCATTTCTTAATAAGCCCGAAAATATTGACAATAATCCTGCAGATAATAGTACCCAAATAAGAATATCCCAAGAAAAACAAAAATCACAAAAAGAAAGTAGTCCCATATTATTTTCCTTTAATTCAGACCCAATTTCTGGTATCCCAAATGACGTAAAAACCAATCAAAATTTATCAATTGAATTTGACGAAGCCAAATTACTAACAAAAGATCAGTCGTATATTTCTTTATCAAATTTTTCTTCAAATTCAAATATGATTCAAGATAAAGATGTTACCAACATAATAAGTATCCTAGATCAATCAATAATAATTAACGACATCAAACAACCTGAAAATAATATACGAAATTTACAATCTCCTGATTCTAAAAAAAATACTGAAACTCTCTTTCCAGAAGACAACACAAATATAGTTTCAGAAAACAATCGAAACATAGACGAAAAATTAAACAATTCCTGTAGCAACGAACAAGTATGCAAAAGTTATGAAATTATAAATAACTCACTTTCCAAAAACAGTGAAAAAAGTAAAGAAATAAATCAAATTGTGACAGAAAATGTAAATGGAATGCCAGAATGGAGAAAACAAACTTCCGACGATGGTAATTCGTATTATATTAATATTCGAACAGGGATGACAAGTTATCTAACTCCCAAAGAAGTAGAAGGTTGTACTATTATGAAAAGACCAGCCTATATTCCAAAAGGAATGTCCCCGATTTTGGTAAAATCTAAAGCAGTGACTAAAGAGTTGAGTCAAAATTCTAAAAATGTTTTGCATAAATGTATTGCGAATACTGAAAACGATGAACTGCAAACAGTAAAATGGGTGAATTACTTTGAAAATAAAGGTAACTTTTTCGCATTTACTATTTTTTAATTATTATTATTATTATCAATGCGAGTTTCCCATATTTGGGGCTTTGGACCTTGAAATATTGTTATTTGTATTTGAAGCCTCATATAAAAGAGTACATTTAAAATAAGTTCAAATGTTCAATTTGTACAGGGTGGGGCAGAAAAACCTATCCGATTTCAAAACGTTATAAAATTAAAACCACTCAACTTGTCAAAAATTTTTTTTATTAACATATCGCAAATTTTATGCCATTTTTAAATTTAGGTTTTGAAAAGCACATCACTCAAATGTCGTCCTTGGGAGCGGATACACTGATTTAGGCGCTCGCGGTAGCTTTCCATGACTTTCACCGTCATTTCCACAGGAATTTCTTCAATTGCCCGAGCAATTTCCCTTCGTAAAGCAAGAAGGGTCCTTGGTCGATGCTGGTAAACCTTCGATTTGAGGTAACCCCAAAGGAAGAAGTCACATGGAGTGAGATCCGGTGAGCGCGGCGGCCAGCCAAGATCACCTCTCAGGGAAATGAGGCGACCGGGAAACAGTTCCCTGAGAATGTCCATTGATCGTCGCGATGTGTGGGCGGTTGCACCATCCTGTTGAAACCACACATTTTCCACGCCATTTTCTTCCATTTTGGGTCTAAGAAAATTTTCCAGCATGAAACAATAGCGCTCGCTGTTGACCGTTACGGTTTGCGCATTTTCTTCAAAAAAGTAAGGCCCCCAGACGCCTAGGCGGGAAAGAGCACACCACACAGTCACTTTTGGGCTATGGAGGGGTTCCTGATGGATTTCTCGAGGATTTTCGTCACTCCAATATCGAAAATTCTGCCTGTTAACGGCACCACAAAGGTGAAAATGGGCTTCGTCCGTGAAGAGCACAACATCGTCGTTTGGGAGTTCTCGGAGATCGCGACACAGGTTCGTACGGGTTTCAAAATCCCTTTCACTTAATTCCTGTGCAACAACCATTTTGTAGGGATGCATTTTGAGGTCCCGGTGCAAAATGCGCCGAATACTGCGGTTGGAAATCGCCAAAGCGAGCGAATGTTTTCGCGCCGAACGACGCGGGGAACGTTCAATCGCGGCTCTCACATTGGCCACGTTTTCAGGTCCTGTTGCTGTCCTGGGACGTCCAGGCGACTTCTTTTTCAATGCTGAACTCGTCTGTCTAAAATTTGACACCCACACTTTAATCGTAGCGTGATGTGGAACAGGATCATGACGCCCGAGTCCGAAATGAATTCGAAAAGCACGTTGTGTAGCAATTATCGAACCGCCGCATTCGATAAACCGCTCAATAACAAAAGCACGATGTTCACCAGACCAAGGCATGTTGACTACTGACAAATGGCATAAAACCGGCTTTCTAACGGTTTTTACCCCACTACTCTACCTGCTCCCTCTTCTGGGAAAAAGGGATTTGGAATCGGATAGGTTTTTCTGCCCCACCCTGTATTTGAAGCCTCATATAAAAGAGTACATTTAAAATAAGTTCAAATGTTCAACGTATTTCAGAATTAAATAAATAAATAAATAAATAAATAAATCTGATGTTGAATGCCATGTTTGAAATAGCAATGAGCTTTCAGTAAAGTATCACTTCCGGTTGATCGTTTGTAAACATAATCTAATTTGTTGTTCCAATAATTAGAAAAGTCTGTAATACCAAATTTGGATTATATTTTGTTATGTTTTTCCTCGAAAATCTGTTAAGAGCTCCAAATTAAGTACCACTTCCGGTTTATCATATAGGTATAGTCAAAATATAATGTTGTTTCAAATTATACACGAGTTTTAAATATCAAATTTGAGAAGTTTTGGATCATGTTTTAATATATTTTTTCAAAAAATCTGTTTATAGCTTCCTGTAAAGTAGTACTTATGGTTTATCAATTTTAGAAAACATCTAGTATGTTGTTCTCATTAATATAAAAGTTTTAAAAACCAAATTTGAAAAGTTTTGGATTGTATCAATTTATTTTTCATGAAAATCAGTTCAGAGCTTCAAAGAAAGTATCTCTTCCAGTTTATCAATTTTAGCCAAAATCTAATATGTTGCTTACCTTTATATAAAAGTCTTAAATACAAAATTTGACAAGTTTTGGAATATATCAAAATATATTTTTCACGAAAATCTCTTCAAGTAAAGTATTACTTCCGGTTTATCAATTGTATCCAAAATCTAATATGTTTCTTCCTTTCATCTAAAGTCTTAAATACTAAATTGGACAAGTTTTGGAATATATCTTATATTTTTCACGAAAATCTGTTAAGATCTTGAAGTAAAGTATCACTCCGGTTTATCAATTTTAGATAAACTCTAACATGTCGTTCTCATTAATATAAAAATCTTAAATACCAAATTTGAAAAGTTTTGGAATATATCAATATATTTTTCACGAAAATCTGTTGAGAGCTTCAAGTAAAGTATCCTTTCCGGATTATCAATTTTAGCCAACATTTAATATGTTGTTCCTTTGCATATAAAAGTCTAAAATACGAAATTTGACAAGTTTTGGAGTATATCATAATATATTTTTCACGAAAATCTGTTTAGAGCTACAAGTAAAGTATCACTTCTGGTTTATTAATTAAAAGTCTTAAATACTAAAATTGAAATGTTTTGGATTATATTTTAATAAAAAATGGAATATATGCACTGCCTACCATTTACTGAAAGTAGGTTCACAATGAGCCGGTTTTACATGTTTCAAAAAGTATTTTAAATGAATGTTTATGCAAAAATTTTCATAATAATAATAATAATTTGGTATTTTCGTAAATAATTAAATAAATCATTGGCGCCAGAAATAGTCATGCAAACAACCCTCCGCTCCTGTGATGTTAAATTACATACAGCACGTCATTCATAGCTAAAAGGAAAATAGTTTGTCCATCACCCACGGTATTATATATATATATATATATATATATATATATATATATATATATATATATATATATATATATATATATATATATATATATATATATATATATATATTGAATATACAGGGTGTTAACAAAAAAATGTAACACATTTTTAGGACATTGAGAAGAAGACGAAATAAGTCGAAAAGTTTTATACAATATGTGTCCAAAAATGAACTGTTTCGGAGAAAGATGTCATTTTGTATTAGAAGCGAAAATCACTGACAAAGATAGTGATGCAACAAAATTTTGTCTATGCCAGTAAATAGACTATAAAAATAGAATAAAATTAAAGTAAAATATTTGTCTCAATTTCTAATAGTTAAGAAGTTATTTGAAAATTAAATATTATTTAATCGAAGTCGTAACTCATAGTTTTCGAGATAGCAGAGGTAAATGCCGTATAAATTCATTTTTCACTTCCTTATATCTCGGAAACTATTGAATATCGGACACATATTGTATAAAACTTTTCGAGTTATTTTGACTTCTTTATGTCATATAAATTTGTGACACTTGTTTTATAACACCCTGTACAGAACTAAACGTAGGCGATAGTTCTTCGCATGTCTAGCTATATGAACATTCTGTTTATATATTACACAAATTTCTATAATTAATTGTAAAATATCTGATGGATATTTAATGATATTTTCAAATATGAGGCTATTTAAAGAACATTTTTAAAAAAAATTAATTCTTAGAAGACAAAAAACATTGCAACAATCCTATTCGCTGATATTTTTAAAAAATGGTGCTCCTACTCATATGTTATTATTCAAAACTGGGCCCTACTAATATTTATTAACCCAAAGCTACCAAAATGATCAATTTTATGGAAAAAACAAAATTAATATTTCCATTAAAAATTACAGATTCGGAGCAATTTTTCAGCGATCTGTATACAAACATCAAAAACTATGAATCTGAAATTCCTAATTTAAACAATTATACTATCCCTAAAAAGATTATAAAAGGATTTGAAAACTATTCATTTTCCAAAGAGGATTTTGATAAAATAACAGTTATAAATCAATGTGACAACAAATTTATCGTTACAAAAATGGAAATTCAAGGAAAATATGATTTATTAGTCTTATTTGATCAACATGCTGTACACGAAAGGATACGATTAGAAAAATTATTAAAAGGTAAATTGAATCTGGAATCAATAAGCAATAAACTTAATTTAAAAAATCTAATTTGCAGACTACGAGGAAAAAGAAAATAAATTGAAATCTGTTAAATGTCATGTACCTATACATTTTAATCTGGATAAATTTGAAATTAAGATGTTTCAAAATTACAAACAGTATTTTGAAAATTGGGGATTTAATTACGAAATAGAAAATAAGAATATAAAATTTACTCATATACCTAGCTGTTGGCAAACGAAAGATGACAGTAATGTTCGTACAAAATTATTTATTATTTATTGCATATTTAAAATATAATATTACAGATAAAAAATAAAGATTATTCTGCAATAGAATCTTTATTACGAAACTTAATTCAAGAAGAAAGTAATTGGATAAAAGATGTGCGAAGAATAAATGTAGCATTGCCTTTAGTAATACAAAATTCAATCAAAACAGAAGCTTGCAGAAGTATAAATAAATTATTATTGTTTATATTCATTTATTTATTTGGCTTATTTTAGCGGCTATAAAATTTGGAGACCCATTAACGAAAGAACAGTGCGAGAACTTAATGAAACAATTATTTTCTTGTGATTTGCCATTTAATTGTGCTCATGGTCGGCCTACGTTGTTTCCTGTTATTGATTTAAATCATTTAAATAATGAGGAGGTATTTTACACAGTCATACATATGTATTTTAAAAATTCTAATTCATTTATCAATTGCAGGAGGATGAAATTAATTTAAATAATCTTAGGAGCTAAATAATAAATTTAATTATAGTAGGATGCAAATTATTTTTTATATATTTATAAAAACTTTATACATTTTTCTTATTTATTTTGTGTAACATATTGTATGTTTAATTTCAAACATTATTATTATTAATTATAGTTATTATTTCATTAAGTGTTAGGGATATTTTTGACGTGTATAGTTGGTAACTCTGCCGCATCGTCTTAGGGATATTTTTGACGAGTAGTGTTGGTAACATTGTCGCATCGTATTTATGTATAAAAATTTTAATATGATACGTTCGCGATTTAAGCGATTTAGACTTTGTATTACTTTTATTTTAATCACATAGTTCAATAATTTATTAATTTTTTTACCGGTTTTCTTTTAATAAACTAATATTTAACTTTTACTGATTATGTAGAATAGCACTAATAATTCACCATCATAACCACAAATCATTAAAATAAATTGTTTGTAACAGATTTTGCATTAATTTTTATGTTCTAAATTCAGTGTGTTTTTCGTTTAACATCATTATAAAATTGTGTAAAGGTTACATTTCGAACCATAATGTAAATTCAACTGATTTTGACAGATGACAATTAAATGTTAATATTAACGTCAAAACTTTAATTTTAATTCAGTTATGAGGTCACCTGAGACAGAAAAAACAGAAAATGAAAATAATAATGAATGTGCAAGGTATTCTATCAATGATTTGCCAGATGAAGTAATTGAATTCATATTAAGTTTCGTACCGCCATACAAAGATTTACACGATTGTATGCTCGTTTGTAAACGATGGAGGGTCAATGTTTTAAGTGAGTATTTTTAATATTTACAACAATTTAATCAATTCTAACAAACAAATCCATAGATGTCGTTAGGATAAAAAGAAGGCAACTCCATGCCTCATTGTCAAATTTTAATATACAATGGCAGATTGTGCGACCGGTAGACAAATCACCAACAATTACAAAACGATATTCGCATGCTGCCGTAGTTCACGAAAACTCCATGTATGTATTTGGAGGCTGCACAAATTCCATGACAACCTTTAACGATCTATGGAGGATGGATTTATCAACAAGGCAGTGGATTAGGCCATTAGCTTCAGGCATTTATCCATCCCCAAAAGCTTGTAGTTCCATGGTGTGTTTTAAAGACTCCCTTATACTTTTTGGTGGCTGGGCATACCCATCTTCGTACCCATACCATCAGTCGTACCAACTGTTTAACGAATTACATATTTACAATATAGCATCTAACAAATGGCATTATGTAACTACGAATAATCCGCCTCCAATGGCTGGACATTCCGTGTCGGTTCATGGAGAATGGATGGTTGTTTTTGGCGGAATGCAAAGATGTAGCACTACAGGGAATACTGTAAGGACGAATGATGTGTGGAAACTTAATTTGGAAACTCTAATGTGGCAAAAACAAGAAACAAGTAGGGCGAAGCCCAATGAACGGTACGGCCATTCACAAACTGTGTTAGATGATGATCATATTCTCATCATGGGAGGCTGTGGCGGACCTAACGGGTTGTACAACGATGTTTGGCTTCTTAGGTAAGACACAAATTTTATTGTATACAAGGATTTTTCGCAAAAATATTACAAGAAACAATATTTTGAGATGTAAATTTTTGTCGTAGTGGGGTCCTTCATTTTTTTTTTACTTTGAATAAAAGTTAGTTTAATTTTGGAACAATTCGTAGTATTAGAAAGTCATAATTGCTTTTAGTTTAACTGCATTTGATTTTTAACGAAAACTATTGCTATCTTTCTCGCACTAGTTTCTATAGTAGGCTGCGCGAGAAAGATATTAATAGTGTGACGTCACAGTGGCACTTATAGCTACTAGATAAATCACAGCTGACTCGTCTGCCATTTTGGGGCCAACTTCAGTCATTCAATATCAGTGTTACAGTATTATTAATCATAGAAATTATCCACAATGGTTGTTCTACTCCAAATTTTACAGGTACTTATGCAATATATATATATATATATATATATATATATATATATATATATATATATATATATAACCTCAAAAATCTTAACAATCCGTATTTTTTCTTGTTTTATTATTTTAAATAAATATAATGTGGCAAATATAGAAGTTTAGTTTATATATAATATACTGCGTTCATTGTGGCTCCAATATGGCGGACGAGTCAGCTATGTATTATCTAGTAGCTGTAGTGGCACTGATAACAAATTCAAATATCTCGGAAAATAATTTATTAAAGGCTTTTTTTATCCTAATCGTTATTTATTGAGTAATACGATAAGGATAAAGTGTACATTCTATTATTTTTTGTTATGGTGGAGGATCCCATTGAAAAATAACAGTGTAGTACAATGTCAACAATTTTAAACACATTTTTAGAATTTGGAACATTGACAAAAACAGTTGGTGCAGTAACAGTTTTTAAAAGAACAATTTGGCGGAATTTTATTTTTTCGAGTATATCACAACTATTGTTGAGAAAAGCAAAATTATTTACTCAAATATCAGTTCTATTAATATTAACGTAACTACATTATTTGTATAACAATTAAAAATCTAATAGCAATATTTTTTTGAAATTTTATGCATTTGCCTTACCAATGCTATTGTGGTTTTGCACATTTTAATGTGAAGTTATGGACCTATTGCGCACTTACCCTCCATCAGAGTGAAAGTGCGTTCAAGTGAGGGAAATTTGAAAAATCACCCAAGGAAAAAATTTGGCCAAGAATAAAAATAGTTTGACATGTATCTGTTCATTTACCTTTACTGAGTTCGTTCTCTTAAGCAATAAATCATTATTATTATTATAATGAGTAAATTCTAACAAATAATACATACAATGTGCAATTCAGTGTTCTAGAATTTGGGAAACCAAATGGACTGCAAAGTTAAACTTTGAAAAAAGTAATGCGCACTTCCTCGAACTTACCTTAGTTATTTGTGAAAAATTCATTCTTTATTATATATAATTTATATATAAACTACTCAATTAAATTTAACTCATACGCTAAACGCAGAAATTTAACTTGAATTATTCAGAAGGCTATGTATGAAAAAGAAATGGGAATTTGGGAACAGTCTTGAAGTTTGGAGTTAATGGGCCGTAGGTTCCTTTCCTTATACATTTATGACAACATTCATACGTCTTTTTATTACATATGGCATTTCGGACAAAATTTGTACATCCATAGCAAGTACAAAAATGTAGTTCACAAATTATATTTTCAATCATTTATTTTATTGTTAACATTTTTGTACTTGCTAAGCAGTGTTTTCCCGAAAGACGTATACGCTAACGTCTTGGTTGCTTAGCAATATTGTGTTTGTTTCTTGTGGTACGTGAAAATTAGAGACGTAATGGCTAGGGAGCTGGTGGCAATTTCGGTATATGATTTGATCGTCGCTAGGAATTTCAGGTAATAGAGTTTTAAATCTTGTGAACAGGATAAGTAAGGTGGAAAGGTCGGATGTCACTGCTTTTTTTTTTAAATTCAAAATTGCAAATAATGTAACTTCTAAATTATTTGTTCGTGTCTGTTATTTAGTTATTATATTAAATTGACTATATAGATACTATAAAAACATATGCCAGACAACTAGGACGCTGCGTTCTTTTTTTTAAATAAGCTATTTTTTTAAATTAACAAATGTGACAGAAAGGCACGCGCGACAGTCGGCTAGTAAAATTTTTAATTTATTTCCACTCTGTAGATCTTCCTATCAACGCTTCCAGCTATGAAGTTTGAATGATTAGTAGGAATATTCAGATTTTTTTGACGCAAAAGAACGACCTTTGTGGTACTACTACACAATGATCAAAAATAACTGGTTCAGTTGGCAATACAATTCTGGGGATCTTTTTATTATATAGTTTGTAAAACACCAGGCAGGAATACTATAGGGCGCGAGCAGACACGTGACTCGAGGGACCTTGACGTGCTTAGAATCAGCTGATTTGTGTGCGCATGTCATTTTGACAAGAACATTGTCAATTTGACAAGACCAATGCTTTGACTTATTTTGATTTTTAATTGCTACAATGTTATTATTTTTAATTACATGTGTTTGACTCCCTAAAAATTGTAAAATATTAACATTTTAGCAATTCAAAATCAAAATAAGTCAAAACATTGGTCCTGTCAAATTGACAATGTTCTTGTCAAAATGACATGCGCACACAAATCAGCTGATTCTAAGTACGTCAAGGTCCCTCGAGTCACGTGTCTGCTCGCGCCCTATAGGGCGCGAGCAGACACGTGACTCGGGCGTCCTTGACGTACTTGGAATCAGCTGATTTGTGTGCGCATGGCGTTTTGACAAGAACAGTCATTTTGACAAGACCAATGTTTTGACTTATTTTGATTTTGAACTGCTAAAATGTTATTAATGTACAATTTTCAGGCAGTAAAACACATGAAATTAAAAATAATAACATCTCAACAGTTCAAAATTAAAATATGTTAAAACCATAGATTAAGGAAAATATATAGTAGAAGATTGGCTATCTCCCTTATAAACCGTGATAACAAGTTTTATTGCCATCTGTGAAAAGGTCAGAGAACTAAATTTGACAGCTGAAAGGTGGCGGGAATTATGAATTCATTTTAAATTATTTTGATAATTAAATTTTATTTCTTGATAATGTAATTAATAAAAAATCTAATGAAAATAGATAATTTATTAAGAAATATGGAATATATGTTGCACTGTAGAAAAATAATAAAAGCACTTAATATGTTAATGTCTTTATTTAAACATGCAGGTATTACATTACATTATTTAAATCAAATGATAAAAAACTACAAATCTCAAACTACATAGCGACAACTAATAAAATTTAAAGCACACACTACTCAAGAAAACAAAAATTTGAATTATTATTATAACAAGAAGTAATTTTATTTCAAAAAATCTGATGTGGCCAACACATAACCTCTCGCCAGATATTTTACCTGGTTGTACGCCTAAAACGAAAAATATTTTTAAATACAAATACACATATTCATGTCTGACTACAAAATAATTATTTTAATATAAATTATGTACAATACATACATTTTCTTTATATTCAATATCCTGAAATTTTCTTTTTCTACGTTCCTTTTCTTTTTCTTTATATTCGTCATTTTTTGCCGCAAATTCCTTTTATATTCTTTTTTACGTATATTCTTTTGCGTTGTTGAATTTTTTATTTTCATAATCTTCATAATAATGTACAAATATTTTTGACAGAGGCATACAAATATTTTTGACAGTGACATTTATGTGTCAATTACAAACATTTGAATTTCTTGCCTTGTAGTAGTTTGATCTGAGATTTTTTACATCAAATTATTTTATATGCTTTTCTTTATCTCTAAATCTATAGAAGATATAATAATGAATTTATATTTATCGAATAAAGAATTTAACGTTCTTTAATATAAGTATTTACATAAATTTTCGATAAATAATATTTAGATAATTTTTTTCTTCTAACTACTACTTCCGGTTGTCCAATTGTTACCAAAACTGACTGGCCTCTTCCGATTATTGTTAGATTGAGGAATCAGTAGTTAAAAATGTCTTAAGTCTTATAGTATTTGAGATAAAGTGAATCCAACATCCACACACACATCCCCACACACACACACACACACACACACACACACACACACACACACATACGGACATCATCGTAAAAATGTTATAATCGGATTCTAGGGACCTTAAAACGTGCTTATTCATTAAAATCTGGATATGCGATTTTTAGCATGAATACAATACCTCTCTTAGCGAGAGGTAAAAAGGGATGTTACTTTAAATGTCAGACAGAAATGCACTGCTTCTTTGACTTCGTTGTCGATATTCGTCCACTTTTTAACAAATCTTTTTTATTAAAACTGACAACACCATACTATTCCAACATTCGTTGATGAATCTTATGAAGCTTCACGTCCTTTCGTCAAAGAATGGTATATCTTGATAAATTATTGCTAGTTGAACACAAAAAGAACTCGTTATATTACTGAATAACACTATTTTAATAATAACTTTTATATTTTATGACTTTACAAACTTGACATTTTTGTCTTAACCAATCATTGTTCTTCTTTTTTTCTTTCGGCTAACTTGATCTTGAATGTCTCATTTAATTTTATTCAACACTTCCTCCAAATTAAATAAGACATTTAATTAGTAATACCAATTTTATTACGAAGTTTTGTAAAACGCTGACGTTCTAGTGGTTTCGTTAAACCATCTGCCAGTTGATTTGTTCCTTCCACGTGTTCCAAACGGATTTTATTTGACAACAGCAAGTCACGTATATAAAAATACTTTACTGCTATATGCTTTGTTCTGTTATGAAAGGCAGGATTTTTCGCCAGTTTTATAGCACTTGCACTGTCAGTATAAAGAGTTGGTATGTCTGATGACACCCCAAGTTCCAATAATAGTCTACTGAGCCACACAAGTTCACGTGCACCTGCGTTCGCTGCGATAAGCTCTGCTTCGGTTGTTGATTGGGCGACGACTTCTTGCAACCGACTCTTCCATGTTACAGCTCCTCCAGATACAATGGCAACAACTCCTGACGTGGATCTTCTAGTTTCGTTGTCTCCTGCGTAATCTGCATCGCTGTATACAACAAGTCCATCACCATCTTTCTTGTAAAGAATACCATAATCAGCCGTTCCTCGTAGATACTTCAGTAAGCGCAAAATCTCATTCCAGTTTGCATTCGTAGGCTTCTCTAAGTGTCGAGCAATGCGTCCTACCGCAAAAGCAATGTCAGGTCGTGTCCCTACCATTAAATACATTAGGCGACCAATGGCTCTGCGATAAAGAGTTTTGTCAACTGTATCTTCTGTTCCACTTTCGGCTCGTTGGCAAGGTGTATGAACTGGATTTGCTTCAGTCATTCTAAATTCTTCCAAAATTTTCTTTGTGTATTTTGTTTGATTTACGTAAATTGAACCATCTTCACGTTGTACAATTTGCATTCCAAGATAATTATCTAAAGTCCCAGTAGTAATTTTAAATTCATTCTTCAAATCTTGTAAAAACTTTTCAATTTCTTCTTTATCAGTAGCAATGACAAGCCCATCGTCTACATAAATTGCTACACACAATAGGTTACTGCCATTTCGACGATAAAATAGACAGGGATCGGCAGAACTTGTCTTCATTCCTGTCTTTTTCATGAAGGTTTGAAAACGTGCATTCCAGCACCTTGGAGCCTGTTTTAGTCCATACAAGCTGCGACGCAATTTGCATACACGTCCGGTTCCATCGTCAAAACCTTCTGGTTGCTCCATATAGATTACATCTTGTAGATCACCGTACAAGAATGCCGTCTTCACGTCAAACTGACACATCGACATATTTTTCTTTGCTGCAGTAGCCAGTAATACTCGTATGGTATCAAATCGTGCTACAGGGCTGAATGTTTCTTCAAAATCAATACCCTCTTTCTGTGCACAGCCTTTCGCTACCAAACGTGCTTTATATAATGAATTCCCATCATTATTTGATTTTATTTTCAATACCCAACGATTATGGAGTATTTTAACATTGTTCGGTCGAGGAACTAAAACCCAAGTACCATTTTCATCTTGTGATTGCAACTCTTCTTTCATTGCATTCAGCCATTGGTTTTTACTTGGTGAATTTATTGCTTCTTCGTACGAGGCCGGAGTGTCAAATGTATGTTGCGTATCTGCCATACACGCCCACTCACCACTTTTCATCCATTTAGGCTTTTCTTGGTGACGAATACTTCGACGGACAGTTTCTTCGTCTCTTCCTCCGGAACTTGATTGTTCCTCGTTTAGTTCAGACGGTTCTTCATCGATATTGTTTTCTTCTTCTTCAATACTTTCGCTTATAACATCTTCCTCGTTCGGCTTAGTAAATATTTTATCCTCTAATTCATTCTCGTCAATAGATTTTTCAATCACAGTCACAGATTTTGACGTTGAACAAGTTTCTTCGTGTTTAAAAATAACATCATGGCTACATATAACTCGATGCTTTGACGGCACCCAAATACGCCAACCATCTTTGTTATTTACATACCCAATGACATTACCAGCTAAGCTTTTGTCATCGAACTTCTTTCGTAGTTGTTTTGGTACATGAACGTAACATTTCGTACCAAAGATTCGTAAATGTTCAAGATTTCTTAGCGTAGTATTATGCCAAAGTTCGAATGGTGTTTTGTGTTCTATTGGTGTTTTCGACGTACGATTTAAAACATATACGGCAGTATTACATGCTTCTGCCCACAGTCCCCTTGGTAAGTCGCTTGAATTCAGCATTGACCTTGCTGCTTCAACAATAGTGCGCATTTCTCGTTCAGCAGCACCATTCAATTCTGGAGTATATGGCGGAGTTACTTCAAATGTAATGCCATGTTTCATTACAATTTTCTTCACCAAGTTGTTTACAAATTCTCCGCCACCGTTGCAACGTAGAAACTTCACTGTGTGTCCAGCTGTCTTCGTTTCATTCAGAAACGTATCCAAACACTCAGACACCTGCGCTTTAGATTTAATTAAAAATATACGACGCCATTTACTGTATTCATCCTTAAATAAGACGAAATATTCAGCACCGCCTATCGATTTTGAATTCGGACCACAGACATCCGCATTAATTCTCTCGCCGACTATTTTAGAACGTTCTGATCGCTCTGGTGCAAACGACATGCGATGTGACTTCCCTTTTGCACAACCATCACAAAATTCGTCGTTATCTTCAAATTCAATACACATGCGTTTTAATAAAGCTTTCGTTTGCGCTTTATTTACATGAGCAAATCTTTCATGATATATTTGCAATGAATTTTTCTGTTTTGCGACATTTATCATCACTCGTTCTTTTGATTTGATGACGTGCATATCCATAACATACTGTCCACCAAGAAACGATGCTTTCGCACAAATTTGTCCACTTCTGTTACGAATTACTGCTCGATTGTTTTCAAATGTTATTTTATTGCCGTGTTTCGTCGCACTCTTCACTGAGAATAATTGATGACATATGTCTGGTGTATACCAAACATCATAAAGTATAGCGTCATTCGAAATATCATTATAATTCATAGACACTCGAATCGTTCCACTACCATAAGCTAAAATTTTTGAGCCATTTGCGAGTTCTACATGTTGAGGCACATTAAATGGTTTATATGTTTCAAAATTTAATTTATTATGCGTCATATGAAACGATGCTCCACTATCGCATGTCCAACCATCAACATGATCAACATCATTCTTAAAATTAGCACAAGCTGAAAACGCACCTGTTTTTCGATTTTGTTCCACCTCATTGGATTTCATTTTACGTGGTTGCATTTGCGGACATTTATATGCAGGATGTCCTCTTTGTTGACATTTGTAACACTTCCATGGGAAATAATCTTTATCTTTTTCATTATTCTTCGTATTTCTAGTATTTTCTGGAATTGACGTACTTTGACTTTTGTTACCAGTTCCATTGATAAATTTCTTCTTTCCGAAGGTACACTTTGTTTTTGCTGAAAATGCCCCTTTTTCTCCAAGCATTGATGTTGCTTTGGAACGAAGTTCAATGGTACACAATTTTTCAATCAATAAATTGACATTTTGTTGTTTTACTTCGATTGCTTCCCACACATTTCTAAACTCATTGTAATCTGGACCAAGTGTCGACATAATTCGACCAATTAACAATTTTTCGGACATTACTGATTCTTCGTGCTTCCTTAATTCATTGTTGACATCGTAGAATAATGACTGCATCTTTGCAATATGCATGCTAATATCGTCAGACTCATTACGTTTAAACGTGAAAAATTCTTCCATAAGCATGTTCAAACGTTGTGCTGTACTACGTTCAAACCGAGTACATAAACGTTCCCAGATTTCTCGCGCTCTTGTTGATCCTAACACAAGCTGAACATAATTCTTGCCCAATGCTCTCGCAATTATACTGGCCGCTTTAGAGTTCTCAGCCTTATATTTTGCGAGTGCTGCATCTTGAACTGTCTTTTGAGTAACATCTTCTTTAGTCGATTGTACTGGTTCTACATATTTTCCTAATACAAGATCGTCTAATCCTTCAGCTTCGAGCACTAACAATACGTGCCATTTCCATTGTGGCCAATCTTCTTCATGTTCGAGCTTATCAATTTCATATTTATGCGTACTCATAATGAATATTTTCTTAAATTTTATAAATTACAAGCACAAGTTGAACGTATCTGGGCCCATAACCTGATAAATTATTGCTAGTTGAACACAAAAAGAACTCGTTATATTACTGAATAACACTATTTTAATAATAACTTTTATATTTTATGACTTTATAAACTTGACATTTTTGTCTTAACCAATCATTGTTCTTCTTTTTTTCTTTCGGCTAACTTGATCTTGAATGTCTCATTTAATTTTATTCAACATATCTTGCTGCCCTCCTATGGTGCAAACAGCTAAGAGCACCGCGATGATGTACATTCTTCTGGTCCACTTGTACACACCATTTATTCTACTGGGCATTCTCAATTTGTGCAAGAGTTTCTCTTTACTACGTAGAAGTTACAAATATTTCATGTGATCTTTTTCTGAAATATAATTAATTTGTTATTTTTTTTATATCAACTTCGTATAATAATGCTAATATGAAAGATAATATACTTACCGAATATACGAGTATATTGAATGATAAAGCCAAAGCACTATATTGCAATGAAGATACAAATTCACAAATAACAGTTTGAATTTGAAATGTCATAATTTTTCAAACAATGCAATGATAGAGAATTGTGGGAAATTTACAGCAGTTTCCAAACATTTGTCACCTTTTTATAGGATTTTGACATTAAAGTTTGAAAATCACTGTAAAATCTGTACTACTAACGACATCTATGAACGGGTCAGGAAGTATTTCCAACGCTACTAGATTGAAAACTTGTTATCACGCTTCCCAATGGAGATTCACCCCCCTGGTTAAAACATTGGTCTTGTCAAAGTGACATTATTCTTGTCAAAATGACAAGCCCACCCAAATCAGCTGATTCCTAGCACGTCAAGGATACTCGAGTCACGTGTCTGCTCGCCCCCTATAAGGCACGGAAGATCACGTGACCTATCATATGTTTTGTCCCTTCTCACTTCAGACTCGATCTTCAGCTGTCCTATGTCCCACTGTACTTTTAAATGCAGTGCGCATGCGTCAGTTTGAATAGCTCTCACATTACTAGCAAGATATCAAATGAGAATAAAATGAAGACAATAAGAATCAAATAGGTTTTTATTGAATTCTTCAATAATATAATATAATGGAAGATAACAATGGCTGGTAGCACGAGCATGGTTCTAACACCGATTTAACTAAAACCATGCCAACGTTTTGGCACATACTTCAGGGTTATTAACAAAATCAGTGTTGCCAGTGTACTGAATAAGCCGAAAATGTACTGACAGCCATATTCATTAAATTTGATGGCATTATTTAAAACTGTTTAATATGATTTTGTCTTGCCTTCTTTGTAGTATAAACAATTTAAAATAATGAAGCTAAATTTAGTAAATATGGTTGTCAATACATTTTCGAATTAATTAGTATATTGGCAACACTGATTTTGGTAATAACCCTGAAGTATGTGCCAAGTTGCTGGCATGGTTTTAGTTAAAACGGGTGTTAAAACCAAACTACGCTCGTGCTACCAGCCAATATGATCATATGTATATTCATAAGTATTACGATCAGGGTGCTCTTCGTCTTCATTCTTGCTTCCTGAAATGAAAAGAAAAAGCAAATATTACCAACAGTAATTGACAACTTTTAAGTTTAGGACTTCATTAACGACCTACTATCAAATATGGGTAATCGATAATATGTCAGCAAGTGATATTCTCAAAAATATAAACGGCCACGAGCCACAAACGACGTCCCTCTTCTTTTTCATATGTAACCTACCTACCTATACAAATTGTCATTGTAATGTTACTAATGTTCAAATATGTTTAGGTTTTAAATATTAACTTGATAATCGGTGCTTGATGGGATAGCAAACAGTTTATATTATAATTATAATCCGAAAACAAACTTGCACCCAACAACGCATTGGCATCGTTTGAAAAAGAATGATAACACAAACAACAGAAAATAACAATAAAAGAAATAACAACAAACAAAATAGCAAAAAGAAACAAATAATAAAACACAACAATGAATAACAATCACTATATGGCCAAATAACAAAGCGCAAATTCATTCTTCAAATTTACCGCTAGAAAAATATGACAGCTATTTAAACTGACGCATGCGCACTGCGTTATAAAGTACAGTCTGAAGTTAGCATGGGACAGAGCTGAAGATAGTCTGAAGTGAGAAGGGACAAAACATATGATATGCCACGTGATCTTCCGTGCCCTATTTGACATGTCATTTTTACAATAAATACCCTTGATAAATACAAATAGGTTATGTTAGAGCAAGGGCCTGACAGCTAAACTATTATTCACGAAAGATGACTATTCAAGGTCATTTGTGAGCCGTCTGATATAATATTACTTGCAGATAATTTCATTGCATTTTGTATGCATAGGCGTGCAAAATGAAATATTTATGGACACATTTTAACAGAAAAAATAAGAGTAATTAATTTGAAAATGATGTTTCTTTCTAAATAATGCCTTTCTGAAAAATTTATCTTCTTCACTTATGTTTTTGCAAAATACAAAAACAGACTTAACTTATAAACCAAGGAATAATAATTTGATTTAAACGTCAACGCCACTGGGTAAATATTAGCACAGAGGGCAGTGCAGTAGATAATTAGGTATCTGTAATTCTACGACAGATGTCATTATTATTTATAGTGTGTTAGAAAGTAATGCCACTATTTACGTATATCTGTCACACCACATAAATTAAATAGACATAGGTCAAATAATCTTTCTTGTTATAACACAAAATGTTGCTAAGCTACTGCTGTAAAGTGATGTGTATTCTTTCTTCGAACAAATGACCTTGAATAGTCATCTTTCGTGAATAATAGTATAATAGGATTCTGAGTGATTGAAATACGTTAGATTATTGCTCGGTGGGTATTGTAAGAAAAAAAGGATGTGGGTACAGGAAACAATGATCATTATAATAAATAAATTGTAAATTTACTCAAATTTAAATTCTCAAATGTCACTAAGCTGTGTCAACAACACGAAGTAAATTTATGTAACAGTCTTATCAATGGACCTTTTCAATTTAACGGCTATCTCTTTCTATCGCTCCAAATAGTAAGAAAATGGCGCAAACAACTGCCAGTTGGGCTGTCAAACGAAACGTCAAAAATATTGCAGTCATTAAAATACCTGTATTCTGAGCAGGGCAAGAAACCGAAAACAATATTGGTTAATGGTTAACCAAAATCGAGAACTTAATTTTTAAAAAGGTTTTTGTTGAAAAACCGGTTTACTGTTTACTTAACCGGTTTTTATATCGGTTAAATAAACCGGTTAGATTAACCGGTTAAATAAACCGGTTAGGTTAACCGATTAAATAAACAGGTTAGATTAACCGGTTAAATAAACCGGTTAGATTGTGTGTAATTTGAGTGAAATAAAAAGTATTATATTACTCGTGGGAACTTTATTATTCATGAAATAATAAATATAACTATACTTTTTACTCATATTCCATAAATAACTAACAAAAAACTTAATAGAATTGTACTTATTATACGTTATGTATTACGAACAAGCACAAACAAGCATGGTCAGGGCAGGCTTCGGCTCGCACCGCATACTGTGTGCAGCGCAAGGAAATAGCAACCGGCTAAATCGTGAATTACATTTAAAATTCCCTCCTTTTCAGAAACGGTTTAAAAAACCGGTTTTAATTAATTTCGGTTAATAGTTACCGGTTTTTTAGTAATTAAAATATCGATTTTGGTTTCGGTTAAAAATCAAAATTTTAGACTCAAAATGCCGGTTAACCGGTTTTATAAACCGGTTAAAAAAACCGGTTTCTTGCCCTGATTCTGAGTGAAAATTTGCATCGTTAGACATTTTAACTTCAATAAAAACTTTTGTAATTTATTTCGATAAGATTTTTTAGAGTTATCTGAGATATTCTCACATTTTACGTCTAAGTTTTTTAGAAACAAACGTCATAGATCTCAGTTGTTCTTACTATGCGCAGATCCCCATTGCGCATATCTTCTATCTCTTTAAATTGAAAAGGTCCATTTCAAGTATTTTTTTTTATTGCCAACTGAATCTGTTATTTTTGATCACTCTGTAAAAGAAGTAGGAAGATTTCTGACACCGATAAAATGTACCTATAGGGCGCGAGCAGACACGTGACTCGAGCAATTTTGACGTGTTTAGAATCAGCTGATGTGTGTGCGCCTGTCATTTTGACAAGAACAATATCACTTTGACAGGACCAATATTTTGACTTATTTTAATTTTGAACTTTGAAATTATTACTATTTTTAAGTTTATGTGTTTTACTGCCCGAAATTTGTAAAATATTAACAATTTAATAGTTCAAAATCAAAATAAGTCAAAACATTGGTTTCGTCAAATTGAAATTGTTCTTGTCAAAATGACATGCACACACATATCAGCTGATTCTAAACACGTCAAGGTTGCTCGAGTTACGTGTCTGCTCGCGCCCTATAGTACTAACTATTATTCACGAAAGATGACTATTCAAGGTCATTTCTTCGAAGAAAGAATACACATCATTTTATAGCTTAGCAAATTTTGTATTAGAAAGAGAACGATTGTTTGACCTATCTCTATTTAATTTATGTGGTGTGAAAGATATACGTAAACAGTGGCATTACTTTCTAACACACTTCTTAGAATTGGGTAAAATGAGAGAACAGGATTTACCATCGACGATGATATGATATTATACAGATAAGTGGCAGAAATGAACCTTACGAAAATTTATATAATTTGAAGATCATTCAAAATTAACCTGAGTAGGGCCACATAATTTTTTTATCTATTAGAGTTGTCAGAGACCATGTAGAACATCTTTTAAAGCTATTTAGTAAGAATGTTGTTGAAAGAGAGAGTGATTATTTTTTGGTTGATGTTATTTTTATTCTTCCGGGTTTGTGCTAACACACTAAGTGGGAAATGCGTGATTTTATGTATGTATGATATAGTCTTCCATTAGTTTTTGATTTCTTTCGTACGGCATGCAAACACGCTCTAATAACTATATAAATACGGTTCTATCTGCAACAATAGGAATTATGTCCTAATAATTCAAATTGACAGATAGCATTTTTTGTTTTTCATACATAGCCTACTGAAAAATAGCTATAAAAATATTATTTAATTAAATTTCAATTAAATTTTCCTTTATTTATATGTGTTAAGCATGTAAAATGGTTGAATTCAGAAAAAAAAATCTCTGTCATCCGTTATCCCATTTATAAAATTATACAGGGTTGTGGCGGTTAGGGGTGAACATAGGGATTTAACATGGGATTTTAATTTTTTGCAATTTCCTGCTCTCCTGTTCTTTTTACGGCAAAAACTGTAGAGTATAAAATTGTTCAGAATTAAAAATTGCATACAAAAATGTATTTACATTTATTATTATGTTTTTGGTTTCTTCACAATTTTAAGAAGAAATTTCAAAATTTCTGTTATTTTGTAGCAATAGCCATGGAATTTATTTTTTTCTGGTTGTCAAAAATTATTTATAAACGTCAACCATACGTTAATCTAACTTAAAAATTAAATAAAAACAAACAACTTTTAATTTTAATACGCATTTTTTATTAGGTATACCATTTAATAATAAACCAATTCCAAATGTATCAACTACGTAGAATTTTGATTTATCATAGCCAATACCATTTCTTCAATCACTTCGTTATAACGTCTTCTATTATTATTATTATTTCCTTCATTACCTTTGTTCACAGCTACACTAGCTGTGTTCTCAACGTTTTTAGCAAGTTTAGAAATTGTTGCTATAATAGGAATTGGTGTATTTTCGTACTTTATGGAAAACAAATCACGTATTCTTCTAAAACTATTTCCACAATAATAATTTTTTATAATGAAAACTCGTTCCTTATTCGAATAAACATTCATTATTAAATTAACTTTTTATTAGAGAAAATTTTGGAAATTTGACAGAAATTGAATGACATTATTATGTTTAAACATTTGAGTTATAAGTCATGGCTATTGCTACAAAATAAAAGAAATTTTGAAATTTCTTTTTAAAATTGTGAAGAAACCAAAAACATAATAATAAATGTAAATACATTTTTGTATGCAATTTTTAATTCTGAACAATTTTGTACTCTACAGTTTTTGCCGTAAAAAGAACAGGAGAGCAGGAAATTGCAAAAAACTAAAATCCCATGTTAAATCCCTATGTTCACCCCTAACCGCCACCACCCTGTATATTTGTTTGTGTTAACGTGAGAACTATTGGTTTAAAAAAATATTTACTTCTTGAATCGGATGTCGCCCTTGGTCTCCTGTAAGATTGTGTTGTAGTATTTTATTGTATCTTTAATAATATGGAAATTATTTGAGGTAGTTCGTTTAACTGTTACATTCTGTATATAAAACTAGCAGGAGATGATTGCTAAACACATGAAATTCTTCGAATTTGGAATACATATAAGAATGACGACAAAAATTGGCTATAAAAACAATAAATAACACCAAACTAACACAAATATTAAATTGAAAATTATATGTCTGTTAGAATGCGTGGAGAGATCTGGAAATGGAGACAAGTGGAAGTCCGCGGAGCCGAATGGGCTCCTCCAGATACATGGTGCCATCCCACGTGTAAAGTAGGAAATCAAATAATAGTTTTAAACCGGAGTAGAGGCTCCGAACATTCGTACTCCGTCAAAAACTGTTGGCGACCGACTAACAATGAGATGCCTCCAGCTCATGACCACGAGTTTAGGCATATAAGAGCCCTACAAGATCGAGATGAGAATGTTAACGGACGCAGAGGCAGCCTAAGAAGGGAACAAGTTCCAGAGCCTGTTAATAATCCATCCACGAGTAGATCGCAAGCGGTGAATAATACCATTAAGGTAGAGAAAATGAAATATCAAATACGGGCAGATATCGATTCCATAGTTAAAAATTCATTAAAAATATACAGTGGCGTGCAAAAGTTTTGAGCCTAATAGCTTTTTCAACCATATTGTAAAGTTATATTAATAAACATTTGCATTTCTGCATAAAATATTTTCATATTATAATCAGAAACTATGTAAATAAGATTATGTAGTAACAAAATAATTTATCGTGCAAAAATATTGCGCCAAAGATACCGTGAGTTTCAGCAAAGATGCAATATTTACTATTCTGTCATTAATATATTACTATGAATACTAGTTACACAGACTGCATCGTTCCAGATAAAATGTAACATAGGTTGACAAAGTTATCAATGTCAAATGAACTTGTCATTATAATTTACTGATTTCTGAATAACTTGAGAAAATAATAAGAGCAGTATCAATAAAAGAATAAATATATTTCAAATCACAAATTATAACATTATCAAAAACTATACCATTAACAATAGGGGACTACAGCGCAATTGATTTAAGAGAAATTAGGAAAAAATATTGAAAGTATATGCTTAATAATAAATAAAACAACATAATTGAAATACTTTGGAAATACGGGGATTTTTGTTATAGCACCTCGTCACTCATATGAAATCCATATATACAGGGTGTAAATGAAATAAGTGCAATAAATTTAACCAGTAATATAACTCGTCGAGAGCAACAATATTTCTTAATAACTTTTTCTCGAAATCGCATATTATTTTTTAGCATTTTTACCACCCCGTAAATTGACGAGTCGTTCCAAATATTTTTGTGATAATTGAATGCAGTAGCAATAGCTATGAAAAATTTTGTTT
This sequence comes from Harpalus rubripes, assembly GCA_963082715.1. Lineage (NCBI taxonomy): Eukaryota > Metazoa > Arthropoda > Insecta > Coleoptera > Carabidae > Harpalus > Harpalus rubripes. The sequence continues at coordinate 29,940,036 of OY720454.1, forward strand.
TAGCAATTGACAGTCCTGTCAATTGTTCCAATTAAATTTTGATATTAGTAATAAACTTGTTTATAAGGTAAAATTCTATCAAAATGCGAGTACACAGATATTGTAATTACTTACCTATGGTTTATTTATTTATTTTTTTACTCGTATCTGTACTACCTGTTACTTGACATCACGGTTGACATAAAGACATTGTCATGGAGTTGCCAACGCATTTAAACGGAGCGTTTCCAAATCATTCTGTTTTTAATATTCGCACATTTGTTAATCTTGTACATCTTTATCACATCACAATACGGTGTGTCACATATGACAATTTTAAAAAAAGTAACAGTTATATCCATAACATGTGCAAAAAGTTCTATGTTTTCAGCACAAAACAGACTTCAATTTTGGGAATGGCTCATAATGTTTATTAATGAGACTGAATTTACTTGGGAAGGTGTATTTATTTATGCACAATACACATCTCGACAGACGAAAATGCTGTAAAAATTTTCATTAAAAATTTTTTGGGCGGGAACAATAAATGGACGACTAATTATTGGTACTCATGTACCTCTTTTAAATGGACAAAAGTTTGTACTTATATTTTTTGAATAACGTATTTAAACTATTATGATTTGTCGACGATAAATAATCATCTCATAACCTAACAACTATGCTTTTGCTCTTCCTCGTCCCTCCTTGTCTTCCTCTATTCACACTTTTCACAGGTGATTAAAAGCCTGGTTTAATACACAAAATACACAACTTTATAATTTTGTTATCCAAAATTTAAATTTATTTTAAAAATTGTATTATTACGTATTAATTAATAATAATGTTATTTCCCTTGATTCGTTTATTAATTACTGTGACTGTAAGTGTAACCGATAACCGACAATTTTTGAGCTGTTTGTATCCCACTTGAATACGGCAGCAGCCATTTGTTCTCCATGGGCAGAATATGCAGCAAATCTTTAAAGAATTTTAACTCAAAATCTAAAAGACTTAGAAAAAAAGTTATTATGAAATATTGTTCCTTTCATCGAGTTACATTACTGGTTAAATTTAATGCACTTATTTCATTTACGCCCTGTATATTGTTTTGATTGGCGGCTCAAAGACGGCCTATAAATATATAATGAATACCCAGTTAGAGGCGAAGCCTACTACCAATGGAAGTAGAGAAATTCAAATAGCGGAGGCGTGGCTATCAGTCCTGTAGTGCAATTCTCAAACCGTTTTTATTTGAATATAAAATTTTTGTAATAAACTTAATAATTTAAATACATTTCAAATTATAAATCATGTAGACTTGTACAGCAGGGTCGGATTGGCCAATCGGGAATTTCCAGAGAGACCGCGGCTTTTTGAAGCCACCGTTCGAAGATTACGAACTAAAATTTGAGTACGTAGCGTCATCTAATTAACCTCACCGGGTAACCGTTCTAGATTAGAGGGTTTTTAATATTTTCTAATTCTTAACTAAAGTTCTTTGGGTGTTGCAGGTAGTCCGAGCTCGTATATATAAGGTATTGATAATTCCTTGCTTTGTAGATTCTGAATGATTGGAATAGTTAAGGTATTGTGCGGTTCGGTGTCTGTTGGTTTATGGTAGACTAATGTTATTAGTCCATGGTTCGTTTTCTCTGTTAAAATATCCAAGAACGGAAGGACTCCATGATATTTTTTCTCCATTGTGAACCTAATAGTACGTCTAATCTTATTTCAATGTTCCAGAAAAGCTTGAAGTTCCGTGTCGCTGATGTTTCAAATTATAAAAGTATCATCGACATATCTAAGCCACTGTTTTAAGTTTTATATTGGAGGTATATAGTGCAAATTCTTAAAAAAAAATATGTATAAATTGGCTAAAACTGGGAAGAACCCGTCAGCAAACCGTCTTGAACAAAATATCTTTCTTTTTCCTGGAAATATGAGTTCTGTGGGCAGCACTGCAAAAGTTGCATAATACCATCAACAGGCAAATATTAACTAATCAAAAACTAAAATCAAATTGCACCTATCTTCCCACCACTCTATAGTTAAAACGGATAGAGTATAGTAACCATAGTAATACAATAATGTTGCATCTTAGCTGAAATTCACGATATACGTATTTCAAAACGACTAAAAAATCGGTTCAGTCTTTTTTGATTTGTGATTTTGTATTCCATATTTAATAGTTCATCATCATTCCTTTTGATACAATCACTGCAGCACATCGTCGAGGCATTGATTTAATTAAATATTTTGCCATTCATTTTCTAAATGGTTCATAATTCAGGATTGTTTTTCTTTTTCGATGCGTATTTGTTTTATTGGCTTTATATCCGGGGATTGGGGTGGTCACACAAGAATTCGGACTTTTTTGACTTAAAAATTATTTTACTACTTTCGAAGTATATTTAGGATCGTTCCTGTGGCATATTTTTTCTGCCATAAAGAAGTACAGAATGATTAAAAATGACTGTTCCAAAATAATGTCAGTATACATTTAACATGGGATTTTAGTTTTACGCGATTTCCTCTTTGGAGAAAAAATTCAAAGTAGCTGACATTTGTTGAGAGATTTGTGAACGTTGTAAATGGGGAAAACGTCACTTTTTATCATTTGTTGGTGTAGTTTATTTTGAGTGTAAATGATATTTTGCACTAAATCGTTTTGATGTTTATAATTTAAAATAAAAAAAGTTATATAACTATTTTACTAGACAAAATGGCGACCAAATGGGGGGGGGGGGGGGGGATTTGACCTGCCATCTACAGTTTATTTTTTCTCCTATAGGGTGTAAAGTTGTTCAGAATTAAATGTTGCATTCAAAACTGTGTAAAATAGTTTGAATGAAGTGATTATTAAATTGGATTTGTAATGAATTTTTAATAGTGGAAACGAACTTTACAGTAATTTGTCTTCTGAAAATAATTCGTTTTAGATTCGAGACAGTCCGCGTTTAGGTATAAGTTTATCCGCTTTCAGTACCAACAAACCGAATAAAACTTCTCCCGGTAAAAACCGAGAAAAACAGTTGGAAATGCTGAGAAAAATGGAAAACCTTATTAAAAATAAGCATAAACAAAGTGGAGATGAATCAAATTCACAGCACAAACAAGTGAAAAAAATACGAAAAAATATGTTAGAGTTGTATCTTTTAGACACTAGTCACGCTTTAGAAGAAAATCCATTCGTCCTGTGGCTAGAACCGAAAAATACTGGAATTATTCGGTGCTACGGACCAGAAGAAACTCTTCTCTACACCCTAGTGCAAGGAAAAGGTGAACTAATCATGTTCGGAGGAATACAAAAAGATAACTCATCTGTAGACATGATGACTACGAATTTTGATCCATGTTCTTATTCTACTAAAGTTTCTAATTCTCTTCACTTTATCTGCCCTCCTGTAGATATTATCTAATAAAATCAATATCTTGAACTATATTTCCAAATGTGATTTGTAATTGATCAATTTTTGTATTATAAGTATGATTGTTTAAATGTATTTATAGGAATGGAATGATGCCATTTTTAGATAATAAAATAATGTTTTATATTTTCTAGAATAGAATTTCAAAATGTGATGATATGAAATAATGTTGAATAAAATTCATTTTGCAAATTACATATTCATTTATTTCGAATTTACAGCCTTGTTACAAATTGATTAATATTGTTTTGTTGCTGGTTTTGGTAGGCAGTTTCATTTTCTTCAGCGATTTCTTCTAATCTCTTCGCCATTTCTAAATTAAAAGAAATATTAAACAATATATCTGGTGTAGCACAAAAAGTGGACCATAGGCAGGAAAAACAGTTGTGACAAGGCGAGGGCAGAGCAATAACAATCAAATAACCTTTTTATAAACTTGAATTTTTTGAATTTCAACTTAAGGTTGACGTAGAAATTACATTTTTCAAAAATTGTCGAGTATTAATTCATATTAGCGTAAACAAAAGCTTTCTTTATAAAACCGTTCTTAAAGATTTATATATATATATATATATATATATATATATATATATATATATATATATATATATATATATATATATATATATATATATATATATATATATACCGTGTGTCTATCTTAAAGGTGTACATAGGAGATTAACATGGGAAATCAGTTTTTTGAAATTTCCTGCTCGCCTAATTATTTTAAGCAAAAACGCGTCAAATAAAAGTTTTAGGGCATAAAATTCTGCATCTAAATCAATAAACAGAATTACCTTTGCATGCTTTGTAACGACAGAAATTAAATATGAAAATGTCGAAAATTACGTTGAAAATATCAACAGCCATGGAATTGAACAAAAAATAAATAAATGCTTGACGTTTTATCAAATTGTCAGAAACGTCAAATGAGTTAACTTACGTTGTGACAGATAAAACGTCAAGCATTTATTTATTTTTTGTTCAATTCCATGGCTATCGATATTTTCAACGTAATTTTCGAGATTTTCATAATTAATTTCTGTCGTTACAAAGCATGTAAAGGTAATTTTGTTTATTGATTTAGATGCAGAATTTTATGCCCTAAAACTTTTATTTGACGCGTTTTTGCTTAAAATAATTAGGCGAGCAGGAAATTGCAAAGAACTGATTTCCCATGTTAATCTCCTATGTACACCTTTAAGATAGACACACGGTATATATATATATATATATATATATATATATATATATATATATATATATATATATATATATATATATATATATATATATATATATATATATATATATATATATATATATATATATATGCCGGGTGTCTGTCTTAAAGGTGTACATAGGAGATTAACATGGGAAATCAGTTTTTTGCAATTTCCTGCTCGTCCAATTATTTTAAGCAAAAAAGCAAAAACGCGTCAAATAAAAGTTTTAGGGCATAAAATTCTGCATCAAAATCAATAAACAGAATTACCTTTACATGCTTTGTAATAATTAATTTCTGTCGTTACAAAGCATGTAAAGGTAATTATGTTTATTGATCTAGATGCAGAATTTTATGCCCTAAAATTATTTCCCATGTTAATCCCCTATGTACACCTTTAAGATAGTCACACGGTATATATATATATATATATATATATATATATATATATATATATATATATATATATATATATATATATATATATATATATATATATATATATATATATATATATATGTGATCCAGTGATTCAATGTTAAAATAAAAAAAAGTATAGGATTCCATTTAAAATAAGAAAGTTAAAAAAATGTTTCCAACAAAAGTTGTTTGTTTTTAGAATACACATCCAACGATACCACAGATGACCTATACTGTATTTCAGATAAGAATAGACTTGGTGGCACTGCGACGCCAGTCTGTTTTACACACATACATCTTATGAATTCGTTTTGTTTCGTGGCACTGCGACGTCAGTCTGTTTTACACACATACATCTTATGAATTCGTTTTGTTTCGTGTATGACATACTTGACTGCTCAAAACATCAAAATTTGATCATTTTTAATTATTTAGTAAATAAACAATTACTTAAAGTTGTTAAATAGATTATAAAGTCAAAATGGAATAAATATCCCAAGCAACACAACATCGACGTGTAGATGGATGACGTTTAGGCGACGTGTTTTTAACGTAAAATTTTCGACGTTTCTGGTCGATGCGACGTCGTTACTTGACGTCATTATTTTGACGTTGAAGAAACGTTCGATACACGTTTAATATTGACTTGTCAATGTTCACGTTATAGAAACATTCAGCGACCATCTCAGTCATTTGTAAAATATAGGTATAGCTGTTTTAACAAAAAAAATATATATATATATAAATAAAATAAAATAAATAAATATATCATCACGGCATATTACCCATTGCTGGGTGTGCTAAAAAAATATTATTTTAGTATATTTGATAATTACCTTTATGTTTCTTGAACCTGAAAGCAATGATAAAATTTAAAAAAAAATGTAAAATGTACTAAATCTTCCTTGAATATTGTATCACGTATGTAATCTTCGTCTATGTAACGTCTATAAACGACGTCAAATTTTCGTCGTTAAACCACGTCGATTCGACCCACGCATAATCGTTTTTGTGATGTCAACAAATTGCGTCATATATCCGTCGATATCGCGTCATTTGGTTGCTTTACATATTGTTATTGTAAACTTAGTTTGCGTTTAGACCAATCAGAAAGCTGGAATCGTAAGCCATATCTTACACTTAGTCCATTCTTATCTGAAATATGGTATAGCTTCCCATTTGAAATTCTGAACCTGAGTGTAGTAGCAGTAGCGTCTACTTCCGGTAAATTTCGGAAATCGAGACTACTACCGTTAAATAGGATGTCGTAGTTATAAAAAAATCCTGGGACGGGTGGTCTGAAACATCCTGTATAATAATATATACAAAGTGTTGGATTATAATTCTGAATAAAAAATTAATTCGCTAATATAAAATCAGGCAGTAGACTCTGAGTTTTAGTTTTGGACGTGTGCTACTGCGTGCTATACGTTAGCATGCAGAGTTGAGTTAGAGTTAAGCTGCGTACACATATGAGGCAAAATGCGAACGAGGCAAAGCGAGCACGAACGATTCTTCGGGTGTGGGCGGTGATCTTAAGCCTCAGCTTGTTCGGCGAACAGGCCGAGGCCGTACGAATGCTATCCGCCCAGAGTCGGTACATCAAAGAAAATTCGGTTCGGCGTGGACGCTTTTTCATGCACAAACTTTGCATCGGAGCGCGGTGCGGCAACTTTCCCGACGCGAATGAACAAATATAGAGAACACGTGTAGCAAACGTATTTGTTTATTTGTGTATTGGCATTCAGTGAAACCATGTCTTGGGATAATGAAAAAATATTATTGTTAATAAAGCATTATGAAGATAGGCCCATTTTATGGAAAAAAGACCACAAGTATTATTTTAACGCCATAAAAAAGAGGATGCTTGGCGGGAAATAAGCATAAGCTTGAATGAAGATACAGAAGTTCTCAAAAAGAAGATTGATAGTTAGAGAGGATTCTGATAATTTGTTAATGTTTTAGAATTTTTTTCACGGATCAGGTGTAACAAATTATTAAAGTCGCTGGATGACATTCACGTGAAGTTTTTAAACTGGCCATTTTCTTCCTCGTCCAACATATCAATATTGAATTTCCTCCGGAAATTGATCTATTTCTATAAAGTTTTGTCATTCACCAGCGCCTTCTCTTTTGTTTTCGCGATAATTCGGCAATCACTACAAATGCAGCAGCGGAGACTATCAAGTCGGCGGTCATGTTGAAAACTACCCGAATGGATCGCGCACAATATGGATCGGCGCCTCGTTCGCTGCCTCAGGTGGCTTCATTCGCAACGAAACAGTTCACGAACGAGGCATCCGTTCGGGCTCGCCTCGCCTCGCCTCGTTCGCATTCTGCCTCATATGTGTACCCAGCTTTACAATGTAACATTTTAGTTTAATTGTTTTTTTTTTGTTTAAAAGTTGTAAATACTTGTTATTGTTGGTTCGATCCCGACCGATGCCAAAATTATTTCCAATTTTAAATGGGCTCAGAAATGACCCCTGTGGTGCATGTTGAAGTATAACAACTAAGCAGTGGACAAATCGTATCTAGTCGCTATTGGAAAGTGCCCCCCAAAATGTAACATGAAAGGCAGAGAGAGTAGAGAAATGAACATAAAATGGAAAGAAAGTGTTTTGTGCCAAACTGCAAGAGTGGTTATAAGAGTTGTGCGGATAAAGTTTCTTTATTTTCAGTATCTGAAGATGGGAACTGCTCAATAAGTAGCATCGTAATGAAAAGACAGACTTTTCAAGATTCGAAATATGTTTTTATCAATAAATATAGTGTTATTCGCAATATTAATAGTTCGTTAAATTGCATGCATTGTTCGTAAGATGTCATGGGAACACGAACGTCAAAAAATAAATAATATGTTGCAAATATATTTTATGTCAAAAAATATATCAAATTAAATAATATTAATATGATGAAAGAAAATAGACGAGAACGAACTTATCTTTAATTATTTAGAAAAAAATATATATTTATTTGCGTTCAGCAAAAGTGCGGGGGCATTTAATAAATTTCTAATTAAATTTATACATTGATGGCTTAATCCAAAATTATAACAGCCACCAATATTTAATAACTGTTTCCGTAAAAGTATAGTGACAAGATATTAAATATATGTCTTGTTGCTTCTTTATTCAACAAATAAATTTATAAAAGGCAATGTCACAAAATTTACATGAATTTGTTCATATTTTAAAGTTTTTAATAGACAAATTCATGTTAAGAAAAACATATTTATTGGAAAAATTGATTAAATTTTGAGAAAACTATTATTCTTCGTTATTATTTCTTTTCATATACCATGCGACCTTAAACGTCCTCGCGATCCTAAGGCGATTTCGGGCGACATACCCGTTCACTTCTTCGGATTACTTACGATTAGTTACGGTATGATATGGCGCCAAAAATCGTTGGTTCACTTGTTGACACCGTGCTTGGTGGTTATGTATATTCTGCGACATTTAAAACTGTCAAAAATAGTGTCTGGCAATTAAACGCATTAACGGAGAAAGATAGTTTTTTCCATATTTGTCCAAAAAAGAGAGTCAATGAAAATAATGTCACCCTGTTTGACATAAGACCACGACTCCGACTGTTTTGACTTTTGACATTTCCAAAAATACATGTTAAAAAGAGATAGAAATAGTGAATAGAGAGCTGACCCGACTTGCAAACCCGTTCAGCTGTGAACACTGATCCAAGCATACCGGGTATGTTGTTCCTAGCGCCCGAATGTGTTAACGTACCTGAACGCAACATACCGCAAGTGAACGGTTGTCACCCGAAATCGCCTCTATTTGGCGTGGCGTGGCGATCCCTACTTTGAATATCACTGGCTTAATAATCAATGTTGACGACGTAAACGTACCTTAAAATTGCAAATGCTATGTTTCAATGAAATTTATTCATAGAAGTATAAGCAATATTACTTCCGTTCTTTTTCTTCTTCTTTAATTACAAAGTATAGGTTAAAAATGATAGAATATCTATATATATATATATATATATATATATATATATATATATATATATATATATATATATATATATATATATATATATATATATATATGAAAATAAATAATATCATCCGTTTATGACATAAATGGGACCTTTTGACAGTCCGATAGATTGTTTTAAATTAACGGCTCCAATAAACGGAATTCCGTTCAGTATTAAAATGGATGTCCTTCTGAATACCGAATTTGTTAATTTTGTCCGTTTATTTTTAACGGTCCGTTTTAAATTAACGGAATACGTTTAGAATACACCTGCTGTGAGCCCTGTTATAAATATAGAAATTTATAAATAATCTTAGTGTTAAAGTGTTTTATAATATTCTTAGTCTTTAAGTAGTATTTAATATTTGTTTAAACATAGTAATAATTATTTTAATTATCTTCTTAATATTTCTTTATCATTTAATAACAATTATTTTAAATAGTAATAATTATTTGATTTTTACACTTTACCCATATAAAGAAAAACGTTACAATTGGAATCAGGTGTACGGGTTAATAAACTGTGAAGTGTAAATTAAGTGAATTGAAAGTAATTGATCTCAAGACGGAACTGGAAGAAAGAGTTTTGGATACAACAGGAAAGAAGTCAGTCCTTCAAGAGAGATTAATCGGTGCTGGTGAAAATCTTAACGATTACTTATTCGCAATTCAGTGTGACATTCTTAAACTTATAAAAGAAGACTTGGCAGAACATTCTAAAAAGGCAGAAGAAAATTCTAAAACATTAGAGCAAAAATTTGAAGTATATTCTGGAACATTAAAAGAATTAAAATAGGAAATGGCAGATAATTCTAAAAAGGCAGAACAAAATTCTAGAACATTAGAGCAAAAATTTGAAGAAAATTCTAAAACATTAGAAGAAGAATTCATGGAACATTTTGGAAGTTTAGAATAAAAATTAATGGAGAGTTCTGGAAAACAGAAGAAAATTCTAGAACACTGGAACAAAAACTAGAAGAAAATTCTAGAAGTTTAGAACAGAAGTTAGAGGAGAATTCTAGAAAAACTGAAGAAGACTTGATGAATTTAGAAGATAAGTATGACAAGCAAATCGAAGAATTACGAGAAAGTCACTAAAATGACACCGTCGTCAATGTCAAATTCCGATATAGCAAAGGTAAGTCTACTATAAGAAAAGAAAGTAGTAAAACCTGATAGTGCTACAACAATGCACATTAAAACACTGGAATTTGATGGAAAATCTTCATGGCCGAACTATTTAAAATAATTTGAAGCGGCTGCGAAAGCACATAATTGGACGTCTACAGAGAAGGCTACAGCGGTGACTGTCTCGTTGCGTGGGGAAGCCATCGGCATCCTACAAACGCTGAAGGAACAAGAACAAGAGAACTACGACCAACTAGCCAAGCGGTTGGACATGCGGTATGGCAATGCGCACCTGGAGCAGGTGTTTTCGACGCAACTGAGGAACAGTTATCAGAGTTCAAAAGAAAGCCTTCAAGAATTTGAAATTGATGTAGCTCGTTTGGTTCGTTTCGCACATCCTGCAGCTCCTGACAGCGTTTTGGAGTGCCTGGCAATTGACACAATCTCATATGCACTAGAACATGAAGCTACCAAACATCCTTCACGTAACCAATCGCGAATGCGAAATATTGATGTCGAGAGAAAAGAAGACACGGAAGTCTAGAGGAGAAAATGCGACGAATTGTAAATGAAGTGTTTGCCAGAAGAAGAAAACTCCGCTGCTGGGAATGCGGTAAAGTGGGTCATACGCAGAGACTTTGCGGAAAACTACAAAATAAGATGAAAGCAGAGATTGCGGAAAATTACAAAAGAAGATAGAAGCGGAAAAGAAGAAAAGGAGTCGGAAAACTAAGTCGGGTTGATGCGAAGGGGAAATCGTCGACCCGTAATCTAGTAGCCCCACAATCCATCAGTTATGTCGCATCCCTTCATCATCAAGCCAGCAGCATCTACGTGAATGGCTCTGTTAATAGAAGGCCACTAAAATGTTACTGGACACGGGTACGACGAAGACTATAATTAGACCCGACTTAGTAAAGAACACAGGCAAGACGCATCTTCAACCAACCAAGTGGCGATTACGCACAACGACGGGAGAACAAGCTACCACATTAAGAGAAATACATATGACCATCACTATTGGATACACCTCCTTTAAACATCGTGCGCTGGTAGCTGACGTTGAAAATGAATTAATACTTGGTATGGACGTTATGAAAAAGCACGGTTTTAAACTTGACTTGAAGAATGGTGTGATGATGTTCAATGAAGAAGAACTCGTATTAATTCCACGAGAAGACAAGGCTGTGCGCGTACTAATGGCCGAAGATGTTACCCTTCCAGAACAAAGTGAATCTATCTTGCAAGCAAAATTAGATGGTAGTTTTTGTGAGGGGAATATTGTTATGCTTGAGCCCAAGAATGATGATGTGAAGACTGGAGTTGTAGGAAAATCACTGATCAAAGCCAGCTAGATAATACCAGTTCGAATAATGAACGTAAATTGTTATGCAGTTGTTCTTAAGAGAGAAACAATTGTAGGAGAATGCTTGGCAGTATCCTCGATTATTCGAACTGTAAAGGCCAAAAGAAACATATCTCAGGAAGTTCCGGATACGCTAATTAACCAAATATTAACATCGTTCCAAGAACTGACCCCGACCAGAGAACCAAGGCGAAGAAATTTATTGGTAGATTTCAAGATGTGTTCCAATTTGACAAGAAAGTGAACGGGAGAACTAATGTAGTTCACCGTAAAATAGACACTAGCGACGCGAGACCCATCCGCCAACCAGCAAGAAGACTACAATTGGCGAAGCCTGAGGAAGATTTTCCAGAGATTGCGAAAGGCTAACCTGAAGCTCAGCCCCAAGAAATGTCACCTGTTTCAAAGAGAAGTTCATTACCTTAGACACGTGGTTTCGGGTAAGGGTATTGTAGTTGAGCCGGAAAAGATAAAGGCTGGGAAAGATTGGCCAGCACCTAGAGACAAACACGAACTTATAAGTTTTCTTGGTTTGTATACTTATCGACGATATGTACCTGGATTTACCAACATAATCAAGCCACTGACAAGGCTTACTGAAGAAGGTCGAAGATTTATCTGGGAAATGGACTGTAAAGCCGCGTTTAAAGAACTGAAACATGCTTTGACGAGCAAAGCGAGGAGTGCTCCAAAGATACGAGTGGAACAATACGTCTTATGAAACAAGTATAAAAACGAGTTTTTATACTTTGCGGCATTTATTTTATAGAATTTTTGAAATATCGATTACGAAAAATATCGAACTAAATTTTAGGGATTTATGTTAAACTTGGTAAGGTTGGTAAGCATCGAATAAAGTTATCTCTAGTTTGACGTTTTTAAATTTCAACTGTTTTAAACAAACTGCATTATAAATTATTTTGTATAAAAATGGCGGAGGAACAAGAGTTGAGTTGTACATCTCGAGTTATAAGAGAAATTGCTCAAGACGCAATCATTAATTTTCTACCGACAAAATCAAAACCAGTGTACGAAAAAGAATATAACATATTTAATTCATGGTGCAATGAAAATAAGGCACATATTATAACAGAAAACGTTGTTCTTGCTTATTATGAAAAAATGAGCAAAGGAAAAAAGTCATCCACACTTTGGGCATCTTATAGTATGCTGCGAGCATGTTTAAATGTTTATCGAAACATTGATATTTGATTTTTAGGTTATCTTAATAATGGGCTATTCATGCGCTTATAGGCGAGACAAGCTAATTAAAATGTGTATTGATGTAATAGAATACAAGGAGGATACTATTATTGTTTCTGTTCCTAAGACCAAAACAAATAAGCCAAGATTATTCATCATCACTGAGGTGCACTGGATTAATTTAATAAATAATATGCCAATCTTCGTCGGAACAACGTTACTACTAAACTTTTTTTTAACAAATCGGAACGGTCGTTGTGTAGTAAGTCCTATTGGTATCAATAAAATTAGTCAGGTGCCAAGAATTATTGCATCTTTTCTCAAGCTACCCAACCCGGACAGGTACACTGAGCATTGCTTTAGAAGGTCAAGTGCGTCTCATTTAGCTAATCATGGTGGAGATTTGGTAACAATAAAAAGACATGGAGGTTGAAAATCCTCGGCTACAGCCGAGGGTTATATCGAGCAATCTCTAAGGAAAACATTGAGGCGACTGAAATGCTTAGAACATCATCACCACAGCCGAGTACTTTATCCTGAGTTATCCTTTACCTGAAGGAGAGTTCATACTAGACACAGATGCCAGTAACGTGGGAATTGGTGGCGTTCTTTTCCAGATACAAGACGGATATGAGAAGGTTATTGCCTATTTTAGTAAGACCTTGTCAAAACCAGAGAGGAATTATTGTGTTACCAGAAAAGAACTCTTGGCAGTCGTACAATCCGTGGAACATTTCTATAAATATTTGTACGGAAAGAAATTTTTAATTGGAACTGACCATGCTGCATTAAAATGGCTGCTACAATTCAAGAACACTGAATATGATTTCAAAATCGAGCATAGGACAGGTACCAGCCATCGTAATGCCGACGCATTATCCAGAGGGCTATGCCAAGATGAATGCAAGCATTGTAGTTGAGTAGAAGAAAAAATTTCCATGGTTGCTAGGACAACAGTAGTCGACGATAATTGGCAGCCCGATGGACAACGTGAAGACCAAGAAGAGGACCCGACTTTGAAAATTATACTGGAATGGAAAGTAGAAGAGAGCAAACCAGTATGGGAAGATGTTGTACCGCACTCGAGTGTAAAATCGTACTGGGCGCAATGAGACTCCATGGTGATTGAGGATGGCTTGTAAAAGCGTGTGGTAGAAAATGCCGATGGAACTGAGAAGAGAACTCAGTTGGTTATTCCTAAGAGTAGAGTACCAGACGTGTTGAAAGAGATCCATGACGGATCTGGAGGCCACGTTGGAGTCATCAAAACTCTAGAAAGATTGCACCAACGATTTTGCTGGATTAACTTCACGGAAGATGTTGAAGACTGGTGCAAGAAATATGTGGTTTGCGCTGGAAGCAACGGTCCGGATAAACGATTAAAAGCTCCAATGCGTCAATACAACGTTGGCTGTAAGATATTAGGAATTAATAAAACTAGAACAATTGCATTACATCCGCAGTCTGATGGCATGGTTGGACAAATCAACCGATATTTGTCGAACGTAGTCTCTAACCACCAAAAAGACTGGGACCGACATCTTCATCTGTCCCTGATGGCTTATCCGTGTATGAAATATCAGGGCAAACTCCCGCGAACATCTTATTCGATTATTAAGTTATCATTAGGTATGTAAAATTTCTTCTTCTTGATCCTCAGAATTGACAATCCAAAATGTTAAGTTACGTTGGTTTGACGAACAAGACAGGAATAAGCAATTTTAACTGCATTTAATACCTATATTATAATAAAGAACTATGTTTAACGATACATCTAAATCGTGCTCTCGGTATACCATTCAAAGTTCACTCTTTGTCGAATTATGTTAATTAAATATTCCTACTACGACGGAACGGGTGACCGTAATTAAATAAAATACTTCGTAAAACAGTTGTATATTTTATTAAATAACACCTAGATATTTTTTATATTCATCCATGGTATTTTTCTTTCGTTTTCTATTTCATTTTCATTAATTAGAAGTGCAACATATTCAAATGCTGTTATAATTTTATTGTATGAACAGATGTTAAAATTTTAAAGGCATCGATTTGAATGACGTTAAAATATACAGCTTTAACACCTAATTTTAACACGGGTGTTAAAATATTAACAGAATTGATAGTTACAGAATAGAAAATATATTTTAACAGCAAGTTTAATTTTAACATACTGTTTAAAATTAACAGTTTCCTTACAGAATACACCCCAATGCACAACTTTAAAAACCTCCTTCCTTGATATCATCCTTCACACTTGGGCGTCCACCATTTTTCATCAAGATAAATATAGTTTAAATAAATAATCTTAGTGTTTACGTGTTTTATAATATTCTTAGTCTTTAAATTAGTATTTAATATTTGTTTAACCATAGTAATAGTTATTTTAATTATCTTTTTAATATTTCTTTATCATTTAATAAAAATTATTTTAATTAGTAATAAATCTTTGTTTTTTACATTTCGCCCATATAAATAAAAACGTTACAATATTTAATTTCATTTTTGTATAGTATGTATGAATCACGAAATTATACTACGTCGTATGAATATTTTGAAAACTTGTAGCAAACGTATAGTATATTCTGAAACTGAACCAGAGCTACCGCGGTAACTTTTTTTCAGCAACCGGTGGAATATTGGAACACGGTTACTGAAGGTTTGGTTATTTTTTCGTTACCAACGCAACCAGGCTTTATCCTCGGTTACTGCTGGTAATTTGAAAGATGGATACATAAAAGAATGAAAGAAAGCGTATTTGAAAGTTTGAAGTGTTTACAGTAGCATATTTAAGGATTTTATTTCCCATTATTTGTAATGAGTCACTGATGAATTTCGAATTATATTGTATATAGTAAATATACTTGTTTATAATTCTTCAAAATATAAATAATTAGTTTAAAGGGGTAATTTTCGTGTCATTTAAAATTCGTAATATTTGGCGTCGGTCGGGATCAAACCCGGTTCTCCAGATTCGCGATCTGACACTCAAGTACGCGGCCACGTGGTATTTATATTGTTCATTCATAAGTAGGTACTTTAAAATAAATTTATTTGTAATAACTTTTCAGTATAATTTCAAACTTCAATTTCAAAAAGAATATAAGCATATATTTATTTAAAAAATAACTCTGCTAACCAATACAACCACTGCATTCCGAAATGTTGCAACTGGTTATATTTTTTCAGCAACCACGACCATTACCGCGGTTATCACTGGTTCAATTTCGGAATATACTATTAGGTTAACTGACATCCACTTTTGGAAATTAAAATTATTTTATTACAGATACCACAGTATACACAACATTATATAATACTTTTTATGAATAAATAAATAAATATATCATCACGGCATATTACCCATTGCTGGGTGTGCCATTCTGCTTTGTACGCAGAAATCGGTAATGATGATGACATATTCCCCAGATTCGCGACCTGACACTCAGGCAGGCGGCCACGAGTCCCCATATACGGTGCAGATAGTCAGATACCAACTTTCTTATAGAATAGGGGTGCATAGGCACCGTGCGTATGTTGTTCAGCAGCGCCGTCAGCGGACAAATAGCGAACATATTATGTGACGTCATGTGTGTGCGTGCGCGTGTGTTTGTGTGTGAGAGAGAGAGAGAGAGTGTGTGTATGTGAGTGTGTGCGTGCGTGAGTGAGTGTGTAGGTGTGTGTGAGTGAGCGTGTAGGTGTGTGTGAGTGAGCGTGTAGGTGTGTGTGTGTGTGTGTGTGTGTGTGTGTGTGTGTGTGTGCGTGCGTGTGTGTGTGCGGGCGCGAGCGCGTGTGTGTGTGATGAGTTTTTCGGATCCGATAACTCCAGTACTACAATTCAAAAAAATATAATTCTTCCGTATTCCTTTTCTTTACATCCATGTGAAGAGTACCCTCATTTTAAGATTTTAACAGTTTTCTTCCGACTGATTGTTTGTAAACAAAATCTAATTTCTCGTTCCAATAAATAGAAAATTCTGTAATACGAAATTTTGGATTATATTCTATTATGTTTTTCATCGAAAATCTTTTAAGAGCCCCAAATTAAGTACCACTTCCGGTTTATCAATTTTAGAAAAAAATCTAATACGTTGTTCTCATTAATATAAAAGTCTTAAATACCAAATTTGAAAAGTTTTGGTTTGTATCAATATATTTTTCACGAAAATATGTCCTTATTAACATAAAAGTTTTAAATAACAAATTTGAAAAATGTTGTTATATATCATAAAATTTTTTTCACGAAAATCGATTCAGACCTTCAAGTAAAATATATCATTTCCGGTTTATCAGTTTTAGAAAAAATCTAATATGTCGTTCTCATTAATCTGAAAGTTTTAAATACCAAATTTGACAAGTTTTGAAATATATCACAATATATATTTTTCACAAAAATCTGTTCAAAGTTTCAAGTAACGTATTACTTCCGGTTTATCAATTTGAGCCAACATCTAACATGTTATTCCCTTTCATATAAAAGTCTTAAATACTAAATTTAAAAAGTTTTTGAATATATCAATATATTTTTCACGAAAATCTGTTCAAAGCTTCAAGTAAAGTATCATTTCTGGTTTATTTATTTTAGCCAATATCTAATATATTATTCTCCTTGTAATGAAAGTCTTAAATACTAAAATTGAAAAGTTTTGGATTATATTTTAATATATTTTTTCATTAAAAACTGTTATGGGCTTCAAGTAAAGTATCACTTCCGGTTGTCCAATTTTACTCTAAATCTAATCAACTCTTTATATTTTTATATGGATGTAGAAAGCTTAAATACGGATAATAGAAATTTTTGGAAGTTTGTTGTAAGAGTTATCGTGGACAAAAAAATCGTCACACGCACACACACACATTATCGTAAAAATAGTAAAAACGTGTTGTGGGGACCCTAATTCGTGCTTATTTACTGAAAACTCACCATCGAATTTTTGGCACGATTACATTACCTTCCTTACCTGCGGTATGACGGGAGGTAAAAAGCTGAAAAGTTATATTATGTGAGGTTTTCAAATTGGTGTTGGTGAAGACCGTGAAGACAACACTTTTTTCATTAATATTATATTATAAGTATAGAACTGAATTTCAGATTAGTTTGTCAACTTCCAATAAATAAATATAAAAATGAATTTGTCACCAAATGTCAATTTTTTTTTTTACGAACTCACGGCTTACTACTGAATTTCATATGTAAGTATATATTTATAAGTATTTACCAGATTTACTTAAGTATCAGCATCTGGTTATTAATATGAAAATAAGTATTTACTTGTACTTCTTGCTGATACTGATAATAGTATGTTTGTGTTTTAATTTTACTGGAAATATAGAATCTCTTACAGGAAATACATGGAATTTGTACAAAATACATAGAACTGACAGAAGGGAATTATACTTGAAATATGGAATCTTGTACAAGAAAGTTTCTGTATGGAATTTGTACAAAATACATGGAACTGACGGAAAGTAATGTGCTGGTCACATCAGATTTTTTAATTATAGATAACAGATTTACGTCAAGTGGTTCGTGCTAAATGCAAATGCACTTCAGGAATTACTTGTGAATGTAAACATATATGTTCTGTTGTTTATTATATAAATAATGAATTCAGTGCATCTAAAACATCTGAAGATCAACAATGGGGCAAACCATCCACAAATAAGACTGGACAAGAAATATATTCAAAGGGGAAAAGAATTGAGGAATTTAGTGATATTAAAATATTCCATGTCCTTTGAAAATTTTTTGCTCGAAAGTGAAATTTTTTTGTCAGAGCGCATTATGTAAAAGTGTTGTTAAAGATATACTTAACGACGTTTTTACAAATGTTATCAAAAATCACTGTGAACTTGTAATTATCCAGTGTCTTGAAAATCAGGAAAAGTATCAATAATTACTTCTCAGAATAATATAAATTTTAAAAATAAGTTAGAGGAACAATTTTATTATGAAAAAGTATTTTGAAGTGATAATCAAATTGTCAATATTTGTTTAACAACTGTTGAACAATCGAACTGTGATAAATGGTTTTTAGGAAGACTGCATATTTTTGGTTGGTGTCCAGAATTTTCCATTTGTGCTATTATTGAAAATATTTCGAATTTTAAATGGCACAAAATTGGCCCCTGTGGTGCACTCTCCACGCCACCAATGAGTGCCCGTGAGGTGACGCCTGGTAAGCGCCCGCACGGTGCAAATATTTCATCATTACCGATATCTGTGAACAAGCAGATTGGCACACCTAGCAATGGGTATTTAGCCGTGATGATATATTTTATTTATTTTTATTTATTGAAAATTAATTATGCCATCATTTATTTATATTAAAGTAGCATTTAATATTGTGATATTAAATTGTTAACAGCTCTGATCGATTTTAAACGCAGATAAGATTCTGTTGTACGTGAAGAAAATGAATAGAATATAATACTTGATTCTGTATTATTGTATTTATTGTTGCATCCAACCACACAACAATTTACTCTTGACGATCTTTTACATTTGTTTTGTGACTGTTTCCATATTTTTCATATTTTGATATTACCAAACGTTAATAAATAAGGCTGTCGTCACGGCTGTCACATAAGTTTCGTTATTCACCACCACAGCGCTGTCGTCAGTAACGCACGGTACACTTTACCTCCTCAATATAATGTAAAATAATTTAATAAATATTTTTTAAAAATTAGTAGTTATTATGTGAATATGACGCTCAAAAGCATTATATCCATGTATGAATCATTCTTAATATTAAATAATAATACTAATTTAATTAGTTTAAAAATGAAAGTATCAAAATTTTATAATACAATAATTCCTCAATATATGTAAAATAATTTGTGATTTCCTACATAATTGTATACGTTGTGTATTAAACGAAGCCTACTCTATCTATCTCTCTCTCTCTCTCTCTTACTCGCTTGTTATATTACGGGTGATGTAATAGACTCCGAAAGCGTGATGTCAAAGTCGAACGGGAATTACAAAACCTGAAATTTTCTTGAAATACGTATCCGGTTTGTAAGTGTGGAGTCATGATGAACCAAACAATTATGCACACAGATGAAAGTTATTTAAATTTCCCGGATATCTGGTTTGTTCACCACCGCCACACTTATAAACCGGATACATATTTTTGTAATTCCCGCTCGATTTTGACGTCAGCACTTTCGGTGTTCAATGAAGTAAGCAAATCAATCAAATGCTAGGTAAGCAAACGAGACTTGTTGCTTAGTTCACTGAACGATTTGCTAGCTCTATGGCAAACTGTCATCCACAACTGTCATCGAGAAAGTTATACAGGTGTCAAATATAACATTGTGTAATTGTGTATCTCTCGTATCTCTTCTCTTGATCTGCGAACTTATGGAAAATGAATTTATACAATTTATTTGTAGATAGTGGGATTAATTTGGAATAAGCTATATTAACTATAACAAAATAGTACAAATTTAATAATGTTATTAATATCCACCACAAATCTCTCACAGCCTTTTTAACATGTGGTTGACAAATACACACCATATAAAGAAATAGAAACAGTCCAATTAACTTCATGTATGTATAATTTGTATTTCCCGCCATTATATTTGACACTTAGCAAGACAAGCGAGAAATTTATGGCCTGGATTGCTTGAGAGCAAATCAAGCAAATGCTAGGCTAGTAAAGTCGTTCAACAAATTTTACTTCCGATTGCTTGTTTTGCTGGGCTTATAACGTTTCAATTCCATGGCTAACACTATGTATAAAGAAGAATTGGATTTGCTCGGTTACAAAACATGCAAAATGAAATGTGATTATTGTATTTGATACAATATTAAATTCTCTACAACTTATATTTGAAGCATTTTTGTTTAAAATTAATAGGCAACTTTAACACAAGAAAAAACTATTTTCCCATAAAGACCTATGGCCCATTTTTCGCCTTACAGTCTGTATACGAAATACAGGATGTTTAAAAAATAGAGTTCAAAATTTGGAGGGCATACAATACTGACCAAAATGAGTAAAAAAGCTTAATCAACGTGGGTCCGACCTTCAATAGTTTCCGAGATATAATGCAGTGAAAAATGCGTTTATATGAGTTTACCTCTGTTATCTTGAAAACTATGAGTTACATCTTCGGTTAAATGAGACTTTTGCTTTACCTTCATCTTAGATGTGCTTTTGTTTTTTTAAAAAAATCTAATAATTGTGGCGACCTTGGCCAATATTTAATTTTAAAATAACTTCGTAATTATTAGAAATTGAGAAAATTGTTTAATATAAAATTTTATTGTTTTTTTATAGTCTATTTACTGACGTAGACAAAAATTTTGTTCGATCACTATCTTTGTCAATTTTGCTTCGCTTCTAATACAAAATGCCCTCTCTCTCTCTCGTGAAGATCAGACCTATGTTGAACGTTTCGACATTTACAAAATAAGTACTAATATAATATTTTAAATACCTGGTTTCATAAAACTTTTCCCAAGAGCTATAATCGGAGATTCAAAGCTGAGACTCCAAATTACACTTACGCACAATGTGTAGAATAAATCGCTCCAGAAAACATAAAACTAAAAAAAAATATTTATTATTTCCTTATACATTAATATATTATAGGTGCGTTCGGTTATTCAGTTCTGTGCACACATTTTTAGTAATTTGCACAGTAAGCATTCGGTTTTTCACTTCTGTGGTGCACTGTGGGTTGCACAGACCGTGTTCGGTAATTACTGGGCTGTGTACGAGTAGATTGGTCGGTCGAGCTCTGGACGTGTGGCTCACTGTGTACGTTCGAGTTAGCGCGCAAAGTATTAAGCGAGAATTGATTTATATCTAAGAAGTATGCAAATTTTCACTAATTTTGTAAATATATAAGCTATTATAGTTCAAGCAATAGAAAGTTTTGCCTGGAAAAATGCAGGAGTTTTGAAAATTAGCAGTTTAGTACAGTACCATATCCTGCATAAAATACTAAATTTGCGACCGCGGGGTGCTGCCGTTCGCTCCGCCGTATTGGAAAAATGGTGGCCAAAATCAGTTTTTTGACAATACTTTCCAACATCTCCTAGATAAAATAGTATATTAAAGAACGTATTTTATAAGACATGTTTTTTTCGCACGCGTCAAAATTTAGAAAACGAGCGTTAGCGAGTTTTCTAATTGACAAGTGCGAAAGAAAGTCTTATAAAATGAGTTTTTTATACTATTTTTTATATTTTGCACCTTCTACAAGCTAAAATATTTTTAAAAAACTGTTAATATTAAACCGAGTTGATTTAGGGAAATTTGTAAGTGAAATGTTGTAGTTGGTAACATTGAATTGACCACATTCAATTATTATTTGAAAGTTCATGTCATTTCAATATTTACGAACAAATTTAAGTGAATTTAGTGGAATCATGGAAGATGAAATCAGTTGCACTCCGCCTGAGCTACGTAATATAGCTCAGACTACAGTAAATAATCTACTTCCTAAAAAATCGCGCGAGATTTATGAGAAAGAATTTGCAAATTTTGACATGATGTAAAGAAAATAATGTCACAGGCGTAACAGAAAATGTTTTGATTGCTTATTTTGAAATGCAAAGTAAGACGAAAATATTTATTATTATTATTATTTTCATTAAATAAAGTGATTAATTAAGTAAAAGAAATTTTGAGGTTATATTGAAATTTCTTATCTTCCAGCTTTGACGTTTGACAATTTAACCCTTTCAGCCTCAGCGTACAGGAAATTTTTATTTTTTCTTATATTTGAATTAAAACTTGCTTTAAAATTAATTAAAAATAATTTTCTATCGTTCAAAGGTTCAATCTACAAATTTTTAGTACTACTAGGTCCATCTATGTGGACTAATTCGAACATTATATTAACATTTACTTACTCAATTTGTGATTATATTTGTACATTTTCATGTAAATAATCTTCCCTAAATAAAAAAATAATAATAATATCGACATTATATTATTAAAATGAATTGTCAATTAAGTAAAAAATAAATTAGGTAAAAATGGGTTAAAGAAACGTCATCTAGTACCAACCGTCTAAAACAAAAAATTGCTTATCGAAATGAAGGTCATTACGATACGCAATTGCGTATCGTAATGACTTCATTATGAACGCAAAATATAAAAAGTAATTTTTATAAAAATTGAAGCTTGTAATTTTTTATACAAAGAAGAATTTTTACATTTTTTACCTAGGATGAAAGAGTTATGTTAAAAAAAATTAACTAAAATAACAATTTATGAAAGAAATTTAAATTACACAGAAAATATGCAATCATGTATTTAATATTTAGTCTAATAGCTTTTACTACTTCCAACAGTTTGCTTCGTCATGGCATCGAATTAAGTAATATTTAGACGATTGAACTCGCTGTTGCTTGACATCATATTAAAATCATTGCCTCTTTTTTTCAAGCCATTTTCGGATGTAATCAAAGTTTTTTTCCTCATATTTAAACAGTTCGAGAACAGGATTAATTTTATATTATATAATAAATCTTCGAAAATATCGGAATACGTTCGAATATGAGTTTTACACTGCCCGTCAGGCATATATTCCGTATTGTTTAGCATAATTATTTACTTTTTCTATTCTAAAATATTTTTGAATCATAATGCACTTCTGACTAATCGAAAAATATTTGTAAAAAAACCAAAATCCATATTCAGCCGTCAATCAAACACGTATGGTTAATATAAATTTGATATTAGTAATAATAATCTGAACTTGCACCGATTTTGTCATGAAAGTATCAAACGTACAGGCTTTTAACTCCAATCTGCACTCTGCACAGAGTACACAGTGATCACGTGACACAACTCATCCAGAGCGCAGCTCGAGCACAAGCACAGCACAAAATAACCGAATGCACCTTATGCGACCTTTTTACCGTGTTATAATTAGAGAAATAATTCGTAGTTTGCGTATTGCATAATGAATAGTAAATCACAACTGCATGAAGAAGATACATTGAGTATGACAATCTTCCTATTATAATAAAAAGTCTATTTGATAAGAATGTCCCAATAAAACCTATAATTATATTATATTTTTACAAATATTTAACTTTAAATAGAAAATACGAACCACTGTATCCTCGCACACAAGCAAAAATAATCCATGCTAGCCCTAGAGACCACACAGGCTTCGAAAAAGTTATATAAAATGTATCATTGAATCTATCATAATCCGCAGAAGTGAAATGATATTGCAAATAGATCATCCAACACATAAATCCAATTGATAAAATCCACGAGATAATTACGACGTACTAAAAAATATTTACTACAATACCTATCAAGTGAAATATTTCAAATTATTTAAATGAATTAATATCCTGGAAATGGTTAAAAATGTCAAAAATTATTACAAAAATAGATTTCACAGGATTTTTAAAAAATAAACATTAAAAAATTGTTAATTTCATCGCTTACAATGGGGTATGTGGCCATAATGGAATTTCAATATTCGAATCAGAATAGTTGGGCCGGTTTACATTTTCAACAAATAAATTATATTCTGCGCAAATGGTAAAAAAATTCAACAATTTCATACTTACTTATAAAAAGTGAATATTCATTCTTATTGAGTATTCCGCCCTCTAATATTGGGTTATATGTGTAATCTTTATTAATTATTAGTAATAACAGCTTTAATGGGGCCCGGTACTAAGAAGAAAGTTGCATATATTTTGTCATATTATGAAAATATGACGAATTTTAAATAATTTTCTACCAAAATATTTTAAAAATATAAACCTTTTCATTTATAATTTTAATGAAAACTATTAGCGCTATAACGATATGAGGTCAGAACTTCAATTTTGTTACATACACCAAGCGAAAAGTATATAATTTGTATTATTCAAAACTTGTTTTTATTAAAATAAAACATATTTATTCAAAATCATTATAATAACAGACTTTTCGTTTGACATGGTACAACTATAGTTTTCTGAAAGTGACAGCTGTCACTAGTTAACCCACCTTGAGATCAATTTTTGGCAGAATTAATGACATTGACAGATAAACAACTTTAATCAGTAGGCGAAGTAAAATTGAAGTTGACGTCACACAAAATTAATTAATTTAAAAAAATACATATTTCAAAAACTATACACAAAGCAAAAATTCTCCATTTTATTCAATCTTTCAGAAAATAAATAAACTGAAAAATGAATACCGGACCCCATTCTATTAGGCATCGTATACACAAGCTCTACGCCTACACGTTCTTCTGTTTGGTCCCACCCGTCTTGCAAGGTAGGTTTTACTGTACGCACTCTATATTTACGAAGTTGTGTTTCATATTGTGCCAAAAATAAAGGGTCTCAGTAGAAGATAAATATAGACCAATTTTGTAAATATTTTATTATGAATTATTATAGTAATAAAAATTAATCTTTATTTCGTAATAATATAGTTATTTGCAATTGAATGTTTTGGAGAACGGATATGGTGACGTCATTGTGGTCTGAGTTTATATTTCAACCACTATGGCATATTATTTGTCTTTGCCAACTACGCTCGCGCCATAACTAACATCACTATACTACTCCTCGAAATTTTTGATTATTTATTGGTCGAAAACTTCAAATAATTAATCAATTAAAAAATATGAGTATTTAGTCACATACCTAGTGATGTAAATCGGGTAAATACCCAATAAGTAGGTAAATAAAATTTGGGTATTTACCCCGAGGTCTATTTACCTACGCAATGGGGTCCTCCACCATAACAAAAAATAATAAAATGTACACTTTATCCTTAAAGTATTACTCAATAAATAAGGATACAGATTAAAAAAAAATTTTAATAATTATTTTTGCTAGATATTTGAAATTTGTTGTCAATGTCACTATGACGTCATTATTTTTCTCTCGCCGCCTAATACAGAGTCTGGGTGTGAAAAAAAGTTGGCAATAGATGACGTCATATTGACATTAAAAATCAAATGCAGTTAAACTAAAAACAATTAAGACTTTTTAATATTACGAATTGCTTCAAAATTAATCGAGTGGCGGACACCATTGTAAAATTTCTACGAAACATGTATTAACACATAAGTAATTCATGTTTCGAATAAAAAAAATGTATATTTTTTGGGTTTTTACCTCCCGCTACCCTTGGTAAGGGAGGTATAGGGATCGTGCTAAAAATCGCATATCGAGATTTTGGTAAATGACCACGTTTTAAGGTCCCTAGAATCCAATTTTAACATTTTCACGATGATGTCTGTGTGTATGTGTGTGTGGATCCTCCACTCTAACTTAAATAATTTTGAAACCTTGTATTTCGAACTTTTTCTGTAATGGGAAGAGCCCATTAGATTTTGGTGAAAATCGGATAACCGGAAATGGCACTTTACTAGAAGCTCAAAATAGTTTTTCTTCGAAAAATACCTTTAAATGTTATTTTTTCGAGATTAATGTTATTATAAAAATTAAAGATTATTAAATTTTCTATATATTTGCATTAATACTTTTTCTATATATTTTATGAATAAATTTATAAAATTATCTATAATTTAAATTCCAGATCCTACGCTTTAAACAAACAAAACGCAGTTATTCAAATGTATGTAACTGGCAGATAAATGTCAATATCAAAGAACTAATCATTTCAAAATAATATTAGTAACGTTTTAAAAAGAAAAAAGTAAATAGAACAATAGAAAAGGAATTTAATACAGTTTCCAGCATAAATAAATATGTAGGTATGTATTTAGATTAATAAAAATAGACCAGAAAGTGTAACAGTCAAACTTAGGCGCGAAATTCAAACTCAGTTCATAATGCTGAAAACATAATTTCAATCCCCGTGTATTTCTTACCAAGGAAATTTTTGCTCAACTTTAAAGGCCGAAAAATCTCATAAAAGTAAATCTCTTATGCAAAGCATTATATGTAGCATCTAGACCGATCCTTTATCTCCAGATTCGTACAATAATATTCACATGAACTCTGCACAGTTTATAAGTATTAATATCATTGAACGTATGTCCTAGTTTGATCGTGCATGCTTCATCTTCTATTATGCTGTCCTATTTACTGGTGGGTCAACGACATACGGCATTTTAATTTTAAATAATTGTCTTACTTTACCTTTTCTACAGTTTTAAACTGTTGCAATCTATTATTGAATAAATAAACTATCGAATTCTTAGCAAGAACTGTTTAATTTCTTGTAGAAAATATATTTTTTTGTCTGTAAAATTAAACTTCTATATGAAACCTATACTAGGGAATTCAAACTAAGAACTCGCGCCAAAGGCAAATTCTAACCTAACTTTTTTGGTCTATTAACGATTCACAAAAATGTTTAAGCTAATCCTCATTTTTGGATTAGTGAATTCTATTCTATCCCGGTATTTAAAATTTAATCTTCATTTTATTATAGTTCCGGTGGCTCAATGGTTAGAGCAACGCCTCATGTTACTCGTATGAGTACCCTCGGGCTCTGGGGTTCGAATACCACTAAGGCATGGATGTGGGTGAATGTGAACCCACTCTGTAATTGGGATCTAATCCTGTTGAGGGGGTTTAAAAAAAGGTAGTTACTTGGATTAGATTAGACTATATTTTAAGAAATAAACTGTCAAAATTAGAGTAAAATTCGCTAATCCAAAAATAAGGATTAACTTAATCTTTTTTGTGACTCGGGCTGTAAATGGCGGGAGGTATGGTGTTGGTCACACCAGATTTTTTTGTTTTATTTTATTAAGAAAGAATACCTATATTTTTACTATTTATAATCACTAAATATATACCCACTTATGGGGTATTTACCATAAAAAATAAATACCTGGGTATCTTGCATCACTACACATACCCCACTGTAGAAATGTAGAAATTAATATTTTGTCTTATTCTTAGTTGAAGCAGATAAATTTGATTTTTAATAAACTTACCTTGTTTATAATAAGTTTGTTTCCTCTTGTTGCAAACAAAGCATATCCCAATAAAGTACCAATAAGCCAAGCATTACTTCGAACTATAGTGTTCGCATAAATTTCTAAATATATTTCTCCTATACTGAATATTTTAAATATATATATTAATACAAATAAAATATAGTATAATTCAAGACATAGTAGACTGACATTGACATAACTTTATGTATTTAGAGTAGGCGTCTTTTCTAAAGTCAGTCTGCTATATCTTGAAACTGATTATACTTACGCTAAAAACGATGCACTTATCTCCATATCCCAAGCTGTTATAAATCCATAAATTATCGAACCCAACAAGAGAAATACAACTGCAGCTAGAGTAGGCTTAGGCCATCTTTGAAGTGGAACGAATATAATAGGTGCTAAACAATATAATTGAGTATCTATTGCTAAATACCAAGAATGCATGATACAAACTTTACTGGGAGTAAGTGTATTTTGAAGAAAAAATAAATTTTTCCACCAACTACCATTATCACAACCTCTTTCAAAAAGATAGTAAATTGTTGGCCAAAGAGGGCCACTATTAACACTAGTATTTTTCATATACGTCATATAGAATAGTGTTAGCATGATTAAACTTGGAGATAATCTAAAAACACGTAATATTAGAAATTAGAACGGGTATTGTAAAGAAAAGTAAAGTGTGTATAATGCAGTACGCTGATATTACAGTGACCTTCATATACATAATGTTCTGAAAATGGCTGGTGAGCTTTAGGTAGAATGATTCTTTGATTAATTTTTATTAAACGTTTAGCTACGTACATCAAATTTTACAATTATTCTCCTTGAATGTAAACAGCAAATATATTCCATAAAAGATTTAAAAAAAATCGCTTGGTTATAGTTGCACTTGCAGTTTGATGGCTTCGTAAGGCTTTACGAAGAGCTGTACAAATTTTTTGCATTATGATTATGGACTCAGAATTAACAAAGAATCGTTCTACCTGAACCTTACTACCATTTTCAAAAGACCCTGTATTATTACGAAACTTTTATGACAAGATTAACAATGGGGCACTATACCATTAAAATGAATCTGTAAGAACAGGATAATCTAAGAATTTTAGAGCAAACGCAACCTAAAAATTTTACGTAATAAGCGAGATATGAATTTTTAAATTTCAGAATTTGGCGAGTGACGTAACATGTCCTCACCAGTGGCCGACAAACTCTTAGTTCTAGACAGAGGGTACAAATTTTTCATCGCATAGCTGAAACGTTATATTCATGACGGAATTATTATTGTGACACTAACTACGACGGCGGTCCATTGATGGTTTCATGATGGGAGGGCGTACCAGACAAAATCAGGCAAGCAAACAAATTACTTGAAAAGATACGTCATCCTAATTATAAATCGACTTCAATCGCTTGTAGTTTGCGAACTAATAAATATTTGAACAAACTTCTTTCACTAATACTCATTAATTTACGTATATTTTCGCATTCTTATCCAGGGGCGTAAACTTTTAATTTTGGCTGTGGTTGCACTATTTTTATTTTAAATAAGTATATATATTTTTATAAATGCAAAGTAAAAATGGCATAGTTCGTTTATTATGCACATATTAAATTATACGTATACATGGCTTAACCACAGACTCCTGGTCTAAAAATAACAAGATTTATCTAATTTTATCTATATCCGAAAGTGTACCATTTAGCAAGTATTCTGCTTCAAAGTTCTTCTGAAAAAAATTATTTTGTTTATAACAGAACGCTTTGTCCGATTTGAATGAAATTTTGTTATGATAATCCATATGGACATGAGTCATCTTTTCAGATGATATTTTTTGTTATTATTAGTGATCCACTATTCTATGTAACTTGGGTGTCACGACCATGATTAGCTCATAACTTTTTTTTTAATCGACCGCCATATTATTACAATATATGAAATATAATTAAACTGTTAGAGCAAAATTACTGTGAGATCGGTAAAAATCAAGAGAATATCAATTCAACGAATCGATACGAATCGAAACTTTTAATATCGATATACCATCAGATCTAGATGCAAAATATCGATCTGCAATAAATCGATTACTTATAAAATTGAATTTCAGTTATATTGAGATGTCATAAAAAGGCAACGTTATAAATTAAAATGGTTTAATTTATTCATAATTCAGATAATACAAGACAAACATGACAAATTGCCACAGACCATTGACCAGAGAACGATAGGAAGAAGTGAAATAGTCAAATCAAAAGTAAGTCTAAAGTACCGTACTTCGCGAAGAAATGATGCAAAATTATATTTTAACGATTTTTTATAAAAAAAAGATCGATTCGTTCAGTGAAAGTAGATACAAATATCGAAAATACAACTTGCAATCGATATTTTTAATAACTGGTTCAGAATCATGGGTCCCTACTGTGGGTGCTGCGCACCCACATTTTTACTTTCAGTGGGTGCGCGTGCGTCCGTGCACCCACGTAGTTTACGCCCCTGTTCTTATCTAAGATAGTTAAAATTTGACTATGTTATAGTACCCCATTCTAACGTGACCCTCAGATCCTCGTATACGAATGAAATAAAATAAATGAAGAAGTTGGCTTAACTTATATATCGATTTACTGTATATCTTTATTTTCTTACCTAAATACTCTGTGCAGGAAATAATGAAACATATTAAATTTAAAATCCTTTGCTTTTGCTAACAAAACTATATAAACCACTAAACATCCACTGATTACAAAGAAAGTATCTACTGCGAAAAGTCCCCCAGCTGGCAAAACACTCTGTTCACTGTAAGCCCACTATAAATAAAAATTCTTTATTATTTCTTTAAAATTTGAATAAATTAAACGTACATCTAATGTATACAAATAGTTAAAATGAGGGTAGACTGCTAACGCGGCGTATCTGTGACCAAGAACAACCCAAGCCATAGAGAAAGTCCTAATTCCGTTGATACAGGGCAGTTGATCAGGATCTCTTTTCACTGTTGTTAATTTTATGAAGTTTGTGAACACAGAAAAAGATATCATAGATTTGTGGTAAGGCCCTGAAAATGATATTTTATTTATCTGTTTTACGGGTGTCAATAAATGGATTAATATTAAAATTTATAATACATACTCTTCTGTGTTCGTCTTAAATATATGTCATATGATGTACAAATTATTATTAGAAATATGACACCACATATAAGAAATCTAAAATAGAATTTATGTAATTATTTTAATTTTTAATGTCTCAACTATAATTGAATTGACTTTACTTCACCGATGATGGGGTCAACCCCCTTCACTACGGAAGATAATTAATATTTAATAAATTTAACTATGAATATTTACTTTGAAATTGCATAACATTGATTTTAGCCAAATTTTATTTCGAATAATTTAAAATGAAATATTTGAAAGTTTGAATACATTGCTGTGTTCTATCCCTGATAAGAAACCTATTAACATCGATCTTTATATATAGAGTGATCAAAACCATCTGAAAGTCACGTGACCTGCCTAGTTCTCAATATTTTATTCCGCGGAAACAAGTATTAGCAGTCATAGGCGTGTATTGTTCTGTCAATCTGTCAAAAAAATTCAATTATCTGTTACGTTCTTTGTTTCATTTTACCGTCTATATTTCTTGCGTTTCAATACTCTTATTAGTATATTTCGTTATTTGCTTGGTGACTAAAAAAAATAATTTTAATAGATTAATTAATGTATCTTTTTTAGGTCAAATTACCACCCGAAATGGATTTAACGGACGAACACAAGTTTATTGTCGAAGCGTATTTTCGATCAGGTGTACGCAACGAAAATAATGAATGGATATATTCGTATGAAAGTTGCAAATTCAAGAACATTAAAATTACTAAAATAAAAATTCTTTATAATAAAAACTCGCAAGCCCATGAACATAGATACTAAACTTTTCTTCTAAGAAGTCTAGTTTTGATGTCATTAAGGAAAGTGGCGAGTGACTATCAGATTTTTGATTACTCTGTATATATATATTTCTCACTTGACCCTCACGTCATTGATTTCTGAACACCGCAAAATAACAAGTAATTGTATGTTTATCTTTGTCTCACTCATGGTTTCCTACATTCTATCTTCGATACGTATGTCTAATAGGTTCATCTTTGTCTTACTAACGCATTTAGAGAAAGATAGTTATAAGAAATAATTTAAATATGGCATTCGACAGCAGTGGTACTTAATATTTTTGCATGCTCTTTCGCAACCGAAATTTAGGCAAATATGGCTCACTCTCTTCACGTTAAGTGTCGCAAAATTCGAAAAGTATGTGTTATGTAGTCACTTATGATTTAGAGGCAGTGGTCATGATTTTTATTATTGTTGTCCTTCGTTTTGTCATAAAATATAACAGTTATTAATAAAGGTGTTTTCTAACAAAATACGTGTTGATATTTATTTAAATACACTATATTGGCGACGAGGAAAAGAAAAAGTAATCGAATATCAAGGCAGAAGGTATAGTAGTGAAAAAGAAAATTAAAGTCGTAATGTCGGCCTTTATTAGTAGCATCGAACTATTTGAAATGTCTGGTGATTTTGAGCAGTATGTACAAAGACTCGAACAGTTTTTTGAGCTAAATGGAGTACAAAAAGAAAGCAATTGTTAGAACTAATTAATTAATAAATAATATTCGTTCAATTCAAAATTATGTCAGGACTAAATAATTTATAAGGAATGGTTGTTTATTTAATAATTAATTATTATTATGTTAGGTTGGCGTTTCGTAATAGTCTTATTATAATATAAAAGGTCGTGTAACGACATTGGGGCAGTTCTCAATAAACCTCTGAACAGTACGATTGCTTTTCTATCGTTTTTGGATTTACCATTTATCCTCCTCCTCCTCCTTAACACAATGTTTATTAAATTTATGGGAGCTCCAGCATACAACATATTGACAAATTTACTTATTCCAGTAAATCCAACTACGAAAACTTATGAAGAACTAAAGGAAGTACTAGTTGTACCTAAAAAGGTTATTATAGCTGAACGCTTTAAGTTTTACGAGCAAAATCAGCAGGTAAATGAAACAGTGACAGAATATTTAATAGCCATAAGAAAATTGGCTTCTACGTGTGACTACGGCACATTTCTTAAAGAAGCGTTACGTGATCTCTTCGTAGCTGGACTAAAATGAGAACAAATTCAACAAAAATTATTGTCAACATCTGATCTAACACTAGATAGTGCATTTGACACGGTAAAAGCAATGAAATTGGCAATTACGGAAATGAGAGAACTTCAACCGTCAAATATCAGTAAAATCACATATAATAAACCAAATGGAAGCGTGAACAAAAATTATAATGAAAGTAATACAAAATCAAAACCTTGTTTTCGGTGTGGCAGTTGTTGGCACAACCCGCAAAATTGTCCCGTAATTCAGTGTAGCAAAAAGGGTCATACATCAAAAATGTGTAGAACAATATCAACAAAAACAAAGGAAGGATAGTCCTCCAAACGTATCTAGAAATACAAAGTACAACGAAAAGTCTGTAGAAGATGAAGAAATAAGTGAAGCTGAAGAAGAAGAAGGAAACCAACTATACTATATGAACTATTTGAAATCCGAAACCGCCAATAAAGTCTCGGAAGCAGCTGTATTAGAAGTTGGAATCGAGAACCAGGTTGCAATAATGGAAGTGGACACAGGTGCCAGTCTTAAAGTCATGTACTAGGCAGACTTTCATTCACGACTTCCTAATATTAAGTTAAGTTACCAGTTGTTGGACAAGTAATAGTCCATGTGCAGTACAATAATATTGTAGAAAAATTTCCATTAATTATAGTTGTCAAAATCTAATACTTTACCCCTATTAACGTATGTCTATTAAGTTTTGGCACAAATTTCAGATGCTATAATCAGTAATAACAAGAGAATCACAAGTTGCTATGGAAACAAAAATTTTGTTTAACATCTTATCTTAACTTTGACATCTCAATATTTTAAGTCATTTTTGTAGATATGGCTTACAAATTAGAAACCCGTAAGAGTATATATAATTTAGTTGGGCAAGTTCCTAAAGCCAAAATATTACGAATTTTTGAAAATCAACATATATCCCGAAGAACCATTTATCAGACAATTGCTGAATGTGAGCAAGGTATTCATTTTTAAACCTGCCAAAAAGCAGTGGCGGCACCAGGATGTAAATGTAGGGTGGGCACAATAAAAAAATGGGTGGGCACCAGGGGGGTGGGGGTTACAATAGGTCATACAAAGGTTAGCAGAAAAAAGGTGCCGCAGGCAATTTTTTTTTCGTTCAAGGTCAAATGCTTTTTAATTGAAAGTTACATTTTTTCAAGAGATGTGAAGCTGCATGTTCTCTCCCTTTCATGCACAAAAATAAATTGCCAAATCAGAGAAATACAATAGTGAAATTTTCATATGGCTGTAATTTCTGCCCTATTAATTTTAGAACAAAATAAACTACAAATAATGTTTAGAATTAAA
Organism: Harpalus rubripes; assembly: GCA_963082715.1. NCBI lineage: Eukaryota > Metazoa > Arthropoda > Insecta > Coleoptera > Carabidae > Harpalus > Harpalus rubripes. The sequence goes on from OY720454.1 coordinate 29,974,199, forward strand.
AATTAAATTTCATTCACAAATTTTATATATAGAAAAATTATTTGTATGTTGGTAGTGGGTGGGCACAAGACTTTTTAGGGTGGGCACGTGCTCACCCTGGCCTTAGCGCCGCCACTGCCAAAAAGTGGAAGACCTAGAATTTTTACCAGAATAAGAGCGAGCCGAAGCACTAGTAAGAAGAGCGAAAAACAGATTTTTGGTACTTCATTAAGAAAACTGGCATGCCAGTATCGAACATACAACGACACCATATCGCGGGAACTATCACGGAATGGTCAAAAATTCAGAAAACGAAGGAAAGCCCCAAAATATACAGCGAACAAACTAGCCAGAATCATGATATGCTGCTGTAATCTAAAAAGGGTACATTTTGCGAGCAATAATTATGGATGATGAAAAGTACTTCACGCTGAGTAACTCCGAAATGAAAGGAAATTATGGTTTTTATACTGACAATGTTGAAGAAGTCCCTAATAATGTCAGATATAAACAAAAAGCCAAATTCGCATATAAGGTGTTGGTTTGGTGCGCCATTTCCACAAGGGGTGTATCCAGGCTTTATGTGGGCCGAGTAAGAGGTGAAGTACTGGATAGTCAAAGGTACATCCATAATTACCTACCGAAATTGGTTAATTTTATTGAAGACGGACATGCTGGGGACGATATTATGTTCTGGACAGATCTCGCATCTTGTCATTATGCAAGACAGACTCAAACTTGGCTAGCAGACCGAAACATCCCATTTGTTCCGCGGAATGGCAATCCTCCTAACCTTCCCCAGGCTCGTCCCGTAGAAGATTTTTGGGCTCCTTTATCTCGTAAAGTTTACGATGGGGAATGGGAAGAACAAAATGAGGAGGAACTTCGACGCAGAGTATATAGAAAAGTCCGAGAAATCGATTTAAATATCGTCCAAAACCTAATGATAGGAGTCTACAGAAAGTTGCGCCTTGTAGAAGAACACGGACTTTTTTATTTAAGTTTATAATTAGTTGCTGATGAAACTGTTAATTATTATGTAGTACAACACTCTCGACAACACTTCAATTAAAAGCATTATTTTCTGCAAAAAAAAAAAAATGTTGAAATTTATGCCACAACTTATGAGACATACGTTAGGTAGATCTTGGTTGGATAAATTGATTCCAAGTTGGAGAACGGGTTTCATATCTTCGCTGTCTGTTTTGCATCACAATTCCACCACGGCAGATTCGCTCCGAAGAAAACTTATATCACAAATCCCGGAAGTATTCAACAATAACATAGATAAGCCAATAAAACAATTCAAAGTCCAGATTGCAATTAAGGAAAATTCCACATTGTCCATCGTCAAGCTATATTCCTTACCATATGCCTTAAGGAATGAAATTAAGGAAGAAATAGAAAAACAAGTCGAGAAAGGGGTCTTAGAACCTGTCAATGTAAGTGATGTTGCTAGTCCTATTATCATCGTCAAGAAAAAGTCAGGTGATATACGCTTATATGTTGATTTCAAAAGAACAATAAACAGAGTAATTATGGTGGAACAGTATCCATTGCCAACATGTGAAGAAATATTTCAACAATTAGAGATGGTAAATTGTTTGCTGTCATTGATTTATCCAGTGCTTTGGAAGTTGCAGAAAACTCAGAACACTTGTTAACTATCAATGGTATGTTTCATTTCAACAGATTAGTGTTTGGAATTGCCTCTGCGCCAGAAATTTTTCAAGGTATGATTGACCAAATATTAAAGGAGTTGCCAGATGTCGCAGCTTATATAGCTGATGTCATAATCACAGGTAAAGACATTTTTCAATTAAACGAAAATATTATAAAGGTTTTAAAACGTTTTGAGGAATATAATGTAAAAATAAATATGTCAAAGAGTAAGTTTTTTCTCAATGAAGTTGAATTTTTAGGTTATCGTATAAAGAAAAACTGAATTCATCCTACAAATTCAAAAATTAATGCAATAAAAAATGCACCTGTACCACAAAATACAACGTAATTAAAATCATTCATTGGATCAGCAAATTTTTATCGAAAATTTATAAACAATTTATCAATGTTATTAAAACCTTTATATAAACTATTAGAGAAAAATGTCGATTTTGAATAGTCTAGAGAATGTCAAAGAGTTGGCGAAGAATGCAAGAAACAAATAAGTAGTAGCAGTGTGTTATCAATTAACAGTCCAAAATATGAATTAATTTTAACCACAGATGCATCAGCTTACGGAGTAGGCGCTGTTTTCAGTCAAATATGCGACGGCGAAGAAAAACGATTTGTTTGTCGAGGCCTCACGAGGATACAGGCCTGCATGCTTATCCCTGCTCAATGCGTCACATCAAACTATGAGGCCAGCGTGCTAGTCTAGCCCTATAAAAACAGTAGAGCTCGTGCTCGTAGAGCTACAGCAGTCAGCGTGGGTGGACGCAAGGCACAGTGTATCACGGGACGTCAAATTCCGATTGTTATTCGTTTAAGGAAATTGCAAAAATGGTAATAAATTCTGTGTGTCAATGTGCAGGTGCAATTACGGTAACACGGCTAAATTGATATACCGGAATATTAGAGAAATTAGAAGTTAAACAAGTTTTCCTAATATATGGTGAATGTATAACATGCAAAGTATCAAATTTAGTTGTTATGAAATTTTTTTTAGGAATATTCAGCAACATTTTACTAAATAATTATAGAATAAACTGTAAAGAACAAATCTGTAATAAAAAGCACCTAAATGTATTTTATTCCAAAGTAGGTAATGGTTATTTTAAATATATAATATGCATTCTTATGTATGTCATTCATTTTTAGTCTCATTATTATCATTTTCATATTATGTTCTATGTTATATGTAATATTTTAATTTGTTAGCTCCTCATCAAAAGATTTATTAATATTATTATTTCTTGTATTATTTAAACAACAATAAATAATTTAAAGTAAAACGTGAGTTTATTCGTAAATTTAGGCCATTTATAATTCGTTTTTTATTTAATTTGTTTAGTTATGTGTATAAAATAGTTATTATATAATATTTGAATAGTTATTTACGAGTTATATATCTTTATAAATCACATTTTACTATCATATTTGTTTAAAATTCCGTACATTTCTTATGATTACAATGCTGTCGTTCGAGGCGTGGCGTGACAGCAATAGGCTAGCTGTGACGTCACGAATTGAGCATTCAGGCCTGTATTCTCGTGTGGCCTCGACTTGGTCAAATATGGATTTCCTACAAATTATGATGAATGTTTTAAACCATGCATTAAACGAAAAGCAGAATTGAACATCGAAGATAAATGTTTAACTTGGGGTAATCTATTAATAATTCCATATAGTTTAAGATCAGAAATTTTGGAAATTACTACACAATAACCATCCAGGAATTGTACGTATGAAATCCCTAGCTCGAGCACTATTTTGGTGGACCTCGATTGATTCACTTATCGAGAAAGTAGTATCTAACTGTGAAGCTTGTCAACACTATGCTCCAAGAAATAAGAATGAAATGCTTCAGATGTGGCAGAAAACAGAAAGAAATTGGTTTAGGGTACATATAGACTTCTCTAAATTGAAATCGAATGATTTTCTGTAAATAATTGATAGTACTTGTAAGTGGATTGACATCCATCAAATGACTGGTACCACAGCCGAAAAAAACGTTAAATAAACTTAGGCAAACATTTTCTATTTTTGGGTTGCCACATTATCTAGTTGCTGATAACGGATCATCATTTGATAGTGAAGCATTACAAAAATTTTGTTGGAGTAATGGCATTAAATTAATGAACACACCACCATCTATCTCACACATTATTAGTAATTATTTATTTAGTAACAGAAATACGCCTAACATAGTTATGCAACTAAAACGCCAGCAGATATTATGTTGCGTCAGATTCCTAGAACTATTTTGAATATGGTAAAACCTATTATAGCCGGTATAAATAATGAACATATTGTTGAAACACCGTCCAAAAGGAAAGAAAAGTATTTTTTTGAAGGGGAAGGTGTATAGGTATATATAAAACCAAGTAAAACTTGGACCACTGGAAAATACTTAAAAAATATTAGTAAAAGTACGTATTTGGTTATGGTGGAGAATAAAATAAACTTATTTCATGCTGACTATTTAAAAAAGGGATTCTGCAAACCTTTTCAAAATAATGACGACGAATTGGATTCCAAAGCTTTAAACGAACCTCTATACCTATCGGCAATTCGGATTGTGTGCAAACAGACGAAGCGAATGAGAGAAAAAATGATACAAATGATACCAATGTAACTGAATCTCTACCTCTGGCCAATGATTCAACCAAGGAATCTAATAATAGCACAAATAGTAAATCTACGCATTCACCTGTTCTATTACGTAGATCTGCTAGAGAGAAGAAACCTGTAATAAGACTAAACTTGTAATTTGTTTATTCAAGGTAAATAGTTTAAAACTTTACAGGGAGAAATGTTATGTAGTCACCTATGAATTAGAGGCAGTGGTCACGATTGTTATCATTGTTGTCCTTTTTACCTTCCGTCACCTTTAGGTAAGGAAGGTATTGTCTTTGGTCAAAAAATTCGATGATGAGTTTTTAATCAATAAGCACGTTTTAGGGTCCCTAGAATACGAATTTACTATTTTTACGATGATGTCTGTATGTGTGTGTGTGTGGATGTGTGTGTGTGTGTGTGTGTGTGTGTGTAACAAAATTTTCGTCTGCGATAACTTTAATACTACAGTTACAAAAATTATAATTTTTTTGTATACTTCTTCGTTACATCCAAATGAAGAGCTGATTAGATTTTGGTTACAATTGGTCAACCGGAAGTACCATCATTTGAAGATTTTAACAGTTTTTCTTGAAAAAACTATGTTAAATATAATTCTTTCACATTTGATGTTATTATAAATATTAAAGAATATTTTATTATCTATACGATTTGATTGCATTTTATACTTAATATTAAATGGATATAGAGTTAAAAAATTATAAAGAAATTAAATTTCATAAAGTAGCCATAGCTCTGGAAACAGTTACTATATTAAGAAAATTCTGATTGAAAGATGTCAGTGTCAAGTGAAATTGACATAGTGTCTTATAATTTTACTGGAAATATAGGATCTTTTGCTTTCTGTATGGAATTTGTATAAAATACATACAACTGCTTTAAGGTAATGTACAAGAAATAATAATAATAAATCTTTTATTTCTGCAGATACATTACACTGTATATAGAAAACGTCACAAAATAATAATTTTCTGTATGAAATTTGCATAAAATACACGCAACTGCCGGAAGGTAATGTACAAGAAATAGAATATTTAATTTAGCAAGGAACTTTCCGTATGAAATTTGTACAACATACATAGAACTGACGGAAGGTAATGTGCTGGCCACATCAGATTTTTTTTTATTGATTTAGACCTTGGTTTTTTTTTAAACAATTGATCAGGAGCAATTTGTTTTTATGGTTTTAAATTTCCAAGTTGATTGCCAGGATAAATGTTACAATTAAAATTGTTGTCCTTTGTTTTGTCATAATATATAATAGTTATTAGTAAAGGTGTTTTCTAGCAAAATACGTGTTGATATATATTTAAATACACTTTAGTATGAATTTCATTTTGGTCCAAAAATATGTGATATATTTCAAATCTAGGTTTGACATTTTAGATGTATATTTTGTCAATGTCAATGTTACTTTTTTTATTGGCGATATTTACCCTTTCCTACAATGATTTTCGTTCTTAGGTAAAAATAATCTTAGAAATATTTGTAAAATGTAGTATTTTATTTTAAGAATGAAATAATTCAGTATAAAATTTACAAATTTGGGTTAAATTTTGGATTAAGAAGACATTAATTTCAAACGACAAATAGGGTCCTCCACCATAAGATTGAGTAAAATGTTAGTTTTATTGAAAGTAGATAAGATAAAATCACGATTGAGACGAAAAAAGTTTTAAAAAAATTGTTATACTTCATTCGACGTAAGAAAATAGTGATGGGAAGATAGGTGCAGTTTGATCTTATTGTTTGATTGGATAATATCGGGGTATGATCCAATTAATAAACAAGATCAAACTGCACCTATCTTCCCATCACTATTTTCTTCGTGAAATGAAGTATAGTTTTTTAAATATTTGAGATTTTAAGCATTTGTACATCTACGTCACAACTATTGCTATCTTTTTCGCGCGGCCTACTATAGAAACTGGTGCGAGAAAGAAAACTATAGGTTTCGTTAAAAATCAAATACAGTTGAACTAAAAGCAATGATGACTTTTTAATACTACAAATTGCTTCAAAATTAAACGAACTTATATTTAAAATAATAAAAAAAATTAGAGTGGACGACCCTATTACGCTCGTAATTTGAAATTGAAACAACAACAAAGAAAAAAACAAGTTGCAACCTTTTACTTTCCGCAAATGTAAACATGTAAAAAGAAGAAAATTTTATTCCAACTACGTGCCAAATTTCAGCTTTGTAGACCGTTAGAAAGTCTGTTAAAATAGTTTATATAAATTTGGAACAGACAGACATATGACATACAACGCAAAAATATGTGATTCGTGATTATGATAAATAACTAAAGGCGTATACAACTAGATACTACCCAATTAAGGTAAAATATGTAATTTTAATAATTGTTTTATGAAAATGAAAAGGTCAGTACATTCATATTTTATAAATGTAACCATGACGTATTATATAACATAATTGCTAGTAATCACGTTTCCATCACTACCAATACCATTTGATTAATACGAACATCAAACTTTGACGTGAGGGTGTGGTGAGGGTCAAGTGAGAAAAATCGGTGTGTATATACCGGGTCCGGGTGTTTTCTGTCAAGGTGTACACAGGAGATTAACATGGGATATCAGTTTTTTGCAGATTGTTGCCCCCGGTTTTAACTTAGAACGATGGTTGTTGTATCAATAGATTTATGCATCAAATGACACCAAATACATGTAAATTATGCGATATTTTAGTCCCATGAATTAATTATTATTTTAATTCAATTTCGTATTAATAGCAATAACTATGACATTTTTGAACGAAAAGATAAACAAATGTTTGACATTTTATCGGTCATAATATGTTAACTATGATTTTTTGTGTTATTTTCTTTTTAATCTTTTTAACACATTAGAAAATATTTGACACAAATTAAATTAATAATATTATAACATAATAAAATTTGCACAAGTAATAGGCTATAGCAAATTTTGACACATAAAAGCCAAAATTTTTTAACTTTTTTGTTCAAATGCCATGCCATGCCATGGCGCTATGCTATTTTGTTTCGAAAATCAGCGCCTCTATCGTTAATTTCGATTGCGAATGGACCTTTTACATTTTTATTGTATACCGTGTCATTTTTCAATGCGCCACGTAGTAATGAACTGATGAACTAGTAACATGATTAAAAGGACAAGCATGATAAAAAATTATTTAAACACAAAAACTTAAATAACATACACACACACGCACGCACGCACACACCCACACACACACACACACACACACACACACACACACACACATATATATATATATATATATATATATATATATATATATATATATATA
>OY720454.1:29986789-30051789 GCA_963082715.1 Harpalus rubripes
CATACATACATACATACATACATACATACATACATACATACATACATACATACATACATACATACATACATACATACATACATACATACATACATACATACATACATACATACATACATACATACATACATACATACATACATACATACATACATACATACATACATACATACATACATACATACATACATACATACATACATACATACATACATACATACATACATACATACATACATACATACATACATACATACATACATACATACATACATACATACATACATACATACATACATACATACATACATACATACATACATACATACATACATACATACATACATACATACATACATACATACATACATACATACATACATACATACATACATACATACATACATACATACATACATACATACATACATACATACATACATACATACATACATACATACATACATACATACATACATACATACATACATACATACATACATACATACATACATACATACATACATACATACATACATACATACATACATACATACATACATACATACATACATACATACATATACACACACACATCATCGTGAAAATGTTCAAATTGGGTTCTAGGGACCTTAAAACGTGGTCATTTACCAAAATATCGATATGCGATTTTTAGCACGATCCCTATATCTCCCTTACCAAGGGTACGGGAGGTAAAAACTATGTTTATTCTTGTTTGTAACTGTACTGTCATTTACCCAATAGTGTGTTCTCTGAAGATTACTAATATTAAAAATTTATTAAAAATATTAGTGTTGATAGGTAAACAACAGGGAAAAAACAAAAAATCATAATATAAATTGATTGTTACAAAAGATGTAAAGCATTTAAATTTTGCTGATGTACTAGATGACCATGACCTCCCAATGGGAGACCAGTTGAAATCCCTACTCCATTTTCGAATTTGATGAGGCCGCATGAACCACTGATAGCACACAGCTGGTACTGTACAACTAGTTCGTCACTATCACGTGACACAAGAAAATCAAATTTTAAAAATTAATATCTCGCTTATTAAAAGGATTTTTTTACTTGGGTTTTCACAGATACTCTTAGATATAACTGTTCTTTAAGAAAAATAAATAAAAAAATATGAGAGAATACCCTATTATCTGTTATTTTGTGGTGTAAAACCACGTTTTTGATTTCCATTTCCTCACAAACGCACTGTGTGAATTTATTTAATAAAGTTAAGTTTTTACCCGAGTTTTTATTTTCCGCTATTTGAAATTTTGTTTGAAGTAGGTATATCTGGCCTTCTGAATGCGAAAACAATCTACTGCGCACTACATATATGTTATTTTTGTCATTGCCGAGTTGCAGAAACGTTAATCAACGCATTGTTCGGTTAGCGGTTCATCAAAACGAACAAATGTGAATCAGTTTTCTTGTTCTTATGACATTTAAATCATTGCTGTCAAAAAATCGCGTTGCATTTGTTTGTTTTGATGAACCGCTAACCGAACAATGCGTTGATTAACGTTTCTGCAACCGGGCAATCTCTCATTTGATGTAAAAGGTCCATTATTACGAAATTGAATTAATTTAATAATTAATTAATGGGACTAAAATATCACATAATTTACTTGTCATTTGATGCCGATTTTTTATCCTTCTATTCTATCGCTCTAAGTTGAAACGAGAGGGTCAATAGTCTGCAAAAAACTGATTTTCCATTTTAATCTTCTATAAGCACCTTGAAAGAAAACACCCGGTATATATATATATATATATATATATATATATATATATATATATACAGGGTGGGGCAGAAAAACCTATCCGATTTCAAATCCCTTTTTCCCAGAAGAGGGAGCAGGTAGAGTACTGGGGTAAAAACCGTTAGAAAGCCGGTTTTATGCCATTTGTCAGTAGTCAACATGCCTTGGTCTGGTGAACATCGTGCTTTTGTTATTGAGCGGTTTATCGAATGCGGCGGTTCGATAATTGCTACACAACGTGCTTTTCGAATTCATTTCGGACTCGGGCGTCATGATCCTGTTCCACATCACGCTACGATTAAAGTGTGGGTGTCAAATTTTAGACAGACGAGTTCAGCATTGAAAAAGAAGTCGCCTGGACGTCCCAGGACAGCAACAGGACCTGAAAACGTGGCCAATGTGAGAGCCGCGATTGAACGTTCCCCGCGTCGTTCGGCGCGAAAACATTCGCTCGCTTTGGCGATTTCCAACCGCAGTATTCGGCGCATTTTGCACCGGGACCTCAAAATGCATCCCTACAAAATGGTTGTTGCACAGGAATTAAGTGAAAGGGATTTTGAAACCCGTACGAACCTGTGTCGCGATCTCCGAGAACTCCCAAACGACGATGTTGTGCTCTTCACGGACGAAGCCCATTTTCACCTTTGTGGTGCCGTTAACAGGCAGAATTTTCGATATTGGAGTGACGAAAATCCTCGAGAAATCCATCAGGAACCCCTCCATAGCCCAAAAGTGACTGTGTGGTGTGCTCTTTCCCGCCTAGGCGTCTGGGGGCCTTACTTTTTTGAAGAAAATGGGCAAACCGTAACGGTCAACAGCGAGCGCTATTGTTTCATGCTGGAAAATTTTCTTAGACCCAAAATGGAAGAAAATGGCGTGGAAAATGTGTGGTTTCAACAGGATGGTGCAACCGCCCACACATCGCGACGATCAATGGACATTCTCAGGGAACTGTTTCCCGGTCGCCTCATTTCCCTGAGAGGTGATCTTGGCTGGCCGCCGCGCTCACCGGATCTCACTCCATGTGACTTCTTCCTTTGGGGTTACCTCAAATCGAAGGTTTACCAGCATCGACCAAGGACCCTTCTTGCTTTACGAAGGGAAATTGCTCGGGCAATTGAAGAAATTCCTGTGGAAATGACGGTGAAAGTCATGGAAAGCTACCGCGAGCGCCTAAATCAGTGTATCCGCTCCCAAGGACGACATTTGAGTGATGTGCTTTTCAAAACTTAAATTTAAAAATGGCATAAAATTTGCGATATGTTAATAAAAATTTTTTTTGACAAGTTGAGTGGTTTTAATTTTATAACGTTTTGAAATCGGATAGGTTTTTCTGCCCCACCCTGTATATATATATATATATATATATATATATATATATATATATATATATATATATATATATATATATATATATATATATACATTAATAAATTGCACGTTGTGAGGGTCGGCAAAAGTCATTTCACTTTAAGTTAAGACAGGCTGTACAACAGTACAACAGTGAAGCCAAGATATCAGCCAACGTAGTACAAGATAAAGGTCTAATCACACTATATTCATATCTGTGACTCTTTTTTTTTCGCTGACTTATTTTGTATAACCAACTCGATCTATCACACTGTAAGTTCGAACAACCGTTTTCTCTGACTTTTAGTAGATTTATATAGTTTCTTTAATGACATCATATTTCAAATTTGTTATTATTGATTATTGATAAATTATTTGTAGTAAAATGAATCAAAACGATGAAAAAATAATGCATAATTAAATTACATTCTAATTTAAGATAGGTGCAGTATGTCCTGTCGTTTGATTGGATAATATCGTGGTCTTATACAATCAAAAAACAAGATCAAACTGCACCTATCTTCCCACCGCTATTTTCTTACGTGAAATGAAGTATAGTCAGAGATATTACTTCTAGTGTGATAAGGCCTTTAGAAGCCAACATTAAATTAAAAAAAAACATTTTTATTCTGTCTACTATTGGCGACTAAAACTACCGATGGCGGCGCTAGTATTGTAGCATACACGTGCTCTGAAAATGGTATTGTGCCATATAAGATCGCATACAGAAACATTGTGTGACCAATATTCGTTTTGAAGTATTTCATTAAACTTTTTATAAATATTGTTAGTAATAATTTTGTGTACGTAAATTATAATGACATTCGAAGAAAGTTATCTTAGACTTATTTCTAAGGAAATATTTACTTATTTGGAGGCAACAAATATTTTTCCAAGTTTTATAAAAGGGGGAGAATTGTTTAATCGTGGGTTGCTATTTTTATGTGGCGTTATTGAACATAGTGCTACAGACTAAAAAAAAATTGGGCTGTGTTTAAACAAGTGCTCTAACGTCACATCCTCATGAAATTAGAAGAACTTTAAATTTACAATTGATTATTAACAAAATGCTCTTGTATAGCTGGCCATAGTGGCCAATGCAAACACATTACAGCTGTCTTAATATTTTGTACAAGATTCATGGATGTTAAATAAATATGTATTCACTTTACTTAGCTAAGAAAATTAAAATGGAACTAATGTCAAATGTCTTTCAAATTGTTTTATTTACAAGTGTAAGAAATATATTGAATGCTACACATAAAGTGAAAAGTGTATTATTTTACTCATGAATTGGTCAGGAAATAATACAATACTTTTCATTTTTGTTATCTCTCTTATGATTCGTCACTTGTTTTCCAATTCGTAATTTTCTAATCCAGCCCTCTCTTTTGTCGATAGACTCTATTTTACCAAATTTATTTTGGATGTCACTCTTCCTCTCACCAATTTTTGGGACAGATAATTTCTTACTACCCCGAGAATGACAGCCATACACTCAGCAATTGACGTTGTTAATATTTTCTCGTTCTTTGCTCATATTTCAAAGTAATGGTTATGTACTTTAAAACAAAAAAGACAAACAAGAAACCGGCAAGGAAACCAATGCACTATATATATTTACTGTAAAGTTGAATAACAGAATACCATATTCAAGAGTTGCAAATATCATCCGCTTGAGGGATTCACGTTAATTTTAGTCGCCAATAACGTAAATATATAATAGACCTTTTCATTTTAAAGAGATAGAAGATATGCGCAATGGGGATCTACGCATAGTAAGAACAAATGAGATTCATGGCGTTTGTTTCTAAAAAAAATAGACGTAAAATATGAGAAAAATCTCAGACAACTTTAAAAAAAACTTATCGAAATAAGTTATAAAAGCTTTTGTTGAAGCTAAAAGGTCCAATAATGTAAATTTTCACCGAGAATACAGGTATTTTAATGACTGCAATATTTTTGACGTTTCTTTAGACATCCCAACTGGCAGTTGTTAGCGCCATTTTCTTACTATTTGCAGCGATAGAAAGAGATAACCGTTAAATTGAAAGGGTTATCTTATTATCTTGAAATATAATTATACTCTGTTCCACTTAACCAATTCGGTAGATGGCGCTGATATCAGCGCCAGTTTTAAACAGCCGAAATTAAAACAGGGCGTTATTCAACTGCTGTCATCTGACATTTTATTAAAATATTAAAAAGGTATTATAATGCCATAATATAATGTATGTTATAGTCAATAGGTATGAAATGTAAAGTATTATCTATCTGCTGTCCAAATCGAATAAAGATGATAAACTATTATTCACGAAAGATGACTATTCAAGGTCATTTGTTCGAAGAAAGAATACACAACACTGTATAGCAGTAGCTTAGCTTTTGTATTAGAAAGAGAAAGATTAGTTGACGTATGTCTAATTAATTTGTGATGTAACAGATATACGTAAATCGTGTCTTTGCTTTCTAATACCCAAAAAATAGCAGTAACGTATGTCGTAGAGTTACAGATATAAATTATGTACTACACTGCCATTTGTTCTAATGTTGACATTTAAATCAAATTATTAATTAAGTATAGTATATTCACAAAAGATAACTATTCAAGGTCAGTTATGAGTCGTCTGATACAAGGTGGCGCGTAATCACCTTATCGGACGATGCTCTCATGTTTCCAAATGACGTCTCATGTCATCGCGACTTTGACATTTGTGAAGTAAACAATCATAAAATTCACTTAGAAAAACCATGAATCGCTATACTCGTCAAGAACGCGGAATAATTGTGTCAATGTTTTTGACACATAATCGGTCTATAGTTTTGACTCAACGTGAATTTCGTCATCGATTCCCTGGTCGTGTGGCACCAACTGGACAAACACTGCGGCGTTTAGACTGGCTCAACATGGGACAGTAGCAGATGTGGCCGACCCCGTTCGCCTGGGAATATCGCTGTTGTAGCTGCAGATGTCCAAGAAGATCTTCAAACATCAACCAGACGACGGATCACGCAAATGGGCATCAGTAGACGGTCTTTACAGCGGATTTTGGTGAAAGACTTGAAAATGTTCCCGTACAAAGTTCAAACAGTGCAAGAGCTATTGCCTGCAGATCGCCAATTGCGTGTAAATTACAGCCAAGCCCTCCTAAACCTTGACCGCGATGAGGGTGGTTTTCCATTAAAAATCATCATGAGCGACGAGGCGCATTTCCACCTATGCGGATACGTTAATAATCAAACTTATCGCTTTTAGCGCCCTGAAAATCCACGTATATTGCATGAAGAGCCATTACATCCTCTCAAAGTCACTGTTTGGTGCGGCGTTTACGGAGGAAAGGTGATTGGCCCATATTTTTTCGAGGACCGCGTCTGCAACACTGTACTGTGACTGGTGAGCGCTACAGACCCATGATTAATGACTTCTTGCTGCCGCAAATTGATGAATTGGATTTGGAGAACATGTGGTTCCAGCAGGACGGTGCAACCGCACACACAGCTCGAGCGACAATGGACATTCTGCAGCAAGCGTTTCCCGGCCGCGTAATCTCTCGTGTTGGCGAGACAGACCTTGGTGGCCCTAAAGGAGAACATCCGACAAGAAGTGGAGAATTTATCACCAGAAGCTTTGAGAGAAGTCATGGAAAATGCTTTGAAACGAGCCCATCCCTGCATCAACTCTGGCGGCAGCCACTTGACCGATATTATCTTCGCGCCTTAATGAGGAAAAAATTAAACGTTTAAATAAACATATTCAACAAACAACCAATTTTTTTATTTACTAACAAAGTTACTGCTGTAGGAAATCGAGTGATTACTTTCGCGCCATCTTGTATAATATTACTTGCAGATAATTTCACTGCATTTCGTACCCAAAGGCGTGCAATGTGAAATAATTATGGGTACATTTTACCTGAAAATATAAATGTATTTCATTTGAAAATTTTGGTTTTTACATCCTTCTACAAAGTAAAGGAAGTATTGTAATTGCGAAAAATTTTGGTTTTCAGATTTCATCGGAAATATCCATTTTGACCATCCCTGAATCCATTTTGACTAATTTCGTCGTGACGTCTACGTACGTACCTCGCATAACTCAAAAACGGTAAACCGTAGAAAGTTGAAATTTTCTATTTAGGACTGCTATAACATCTAGTTGTGCACCTCCCTTTTTGATCATTACATAATTTCCAGAAATGGTACTGTATTTGAAATCTATAATGGATTTTAATGAAAAACTATTTTAAAATATAATCCAAAACTTTTCAAATTTGGTATATAAGGACTTTTATGTCAATTGGAATAACATGGTAGATTTTGGTTAAAACAGGCTAACCGGAAGTGATATATTACCTGAAGTTGTTAACAGTTTTTCTTGAATAAAATGGTTTCATTTTAATTTTAGAAATAAATGTTACAAATAAGAGTTTTAGAGAATTAAATTCTGCGTCTAGCACATCAAGTATTATTAAATTAGCCCTTTGTATAAGCTAGATATGTAAATTTAAAACTTATATACTTTTTGGTTTTTGTAATGAAGCTTGCTATGGATTAGGACAAAAAATAACAAAAAAATCTGATGTGGACAACACATGAACTCCCGTCAATTCCAAGTTTGAAATAGCAATGAACCTTACGTAAATTATCACTTCCGGTTGATCGTTCTTAAACAAAATCTAATTTGTTGTTCCAATAAATAGAAAAGTCTGTAATACCAAATTTTGGATTATATTTTATTATGTTTTTCCTTGAAAATCTGTTAAGAGTTCCAAATTAAGTACCACTTCCGGTTTATCATGTAGGTATAATCAAAATCTAATGTATCAAATTATGCACGTGTTTTAAATAACAAATTTGAGATGTTTTGGATCATGTTTAAATATATTTTTTCAAGAAAATCTATTTATAGCTTCCTGTAAAGTAGTACTTCCGGATTATCAATTTTAGAAAACATCTAATATGTCGTTTTCATTAAAATAAAAGTCTTAAATACCAAATTTGAAAAGTTTTGGATTGTATCAATTTATTTTTCACAAAAATCTGTTCAGAGCTTCAAATAAAGTATCACTTCCGGTTTATCAATTTTAGCCAAAATCTAATATGTTGTTCTCCTACATATAAAAGTCGTAAATACTAAATTTGACAAGTTTTGGAATATATCATAATATATTTTCCACAAAAATCTGTTCAGAGCTTCAAGTAGTATATATTATATTACATGAGGTGGTCTCCTGTGGATCACTGTACTCTGTACTGCGACCTGTAGATCTATTGTACTCTCCAGATTTATCCTATTCTAGGAGTCCTGTTTGTTTAATAAACTCCAGGGTTTTCTTCAGATCTAAATCTTTTAGCATATCCTGCTGGATCTTTTCTGCTTATCTGCTGCTCGTAAAGGCTTCACAGTGACATATAAGGTGCTGAGGGGTTTCTTCCTCTTCACCACACCCCCTGCATGTTGGTTTTTGTGTTAGTCCCATCGTGTGTAGGTGTTTGTTTAGTAGACAGTGTCCTGTTAGGAGTCCTGTTATTAATCTAACTTCTTGTTTGCTCATTAGGAGTAAACGTTCCGTTCTTTTCTTGGTTGGTTCATTTAGGAAGATCTTTGAGTGCCTCTGCCATGGTGACTCCAATCAGTGATTCTTGTGTCATTGATTCAGCAATGTTTTTATTTCCAGCTTAACTGTTTCCACTGAGATTCCCAAAGCCGGTTCTGGTCATGTGAAAGGAAAACTTGTCCCCTTCTTAGCCAGACTATCTGCTACCTGGTTACCTTCGATCTCTGAATGCCCGATATTAATTTCAATTTGTTCCTCGCTCCTAGTGCATTTAATCTGTGGATGCACTCTAGAACAAGTCCAGATTCTGTCTCACAGGATTCTAGTGGTTTTAGTGCGGCTTGGCTGTCTGCTACTATAGAGATTCTTCTGTTGCTAAAGTGGCTCTCTAGTAATAAATTGGCGCAGGTTAAAATTGCGTACAATTCTGCATGAAATACTGTCGTATAAGTCCCGAGTCCAATCGACTGATTGTGCCTCAGTCCTTTAGCTCCATGTATTCCTGCTCCGGTTCCATTTGGTGTTTTGGATCCGTCTGTATACATGACTATGTTCTTTTTCCACCGGACTATTTACATGTCCCCATGCTTTCCTTGCGGTGATTTCTATCCTGTAGGTTTTATTGATGGTAAACTTTTCGCTGGTCCGGTCTGGCATCATTCGAAGGATGGAGTTCTTTTTATGTCTTTGAAGATTTTGGTTCGACCATCTCTCCATTTATCCTCTCTTGAGTAAATTCTCATTCTGTAAGCTCCGCTAACTGCCCTCGCCTTTACTATTTAGTGTAGCGGAGGTATGTTTAGCAGAGTTTCCATAGCCCCTGTTGGTGTGGTCGACATAGTGATTCCTAAACAGGCTAGTCGTTGGACTTTGTTTTAGTGTGTCATTGCAGTGCTGTATCTCTATTCTTTGCCACCAGGCAAGGCTTGCATACTCTACAACTGATTTGATCATTATGGAGTAAATCCAGTAAATCATCGCGGCAGATAGGCCCCAGGTTTTCCCAAACTTACGCCGGCAGGACCATAGGGATCTTATGGCTTTATTTGTAACTTTATCCACATGAGAATTAAAAGTAAGTCTTCTATTTAGAATTACTCCTAGATACTTCACCTCATCTCTCATCTCGATACTCTTCCCATACAGACCTATCTACTTTAGTCCATCGATTTTGTATTTCCTTGTGAACGGTACTATAGTGGTTTTTGTCGGGTTTACTGACAATCCCTTCTTTTTGCACCATTTTTCAACATAATTCAAGGCTCCTTGTATCATTCCTGATACTGTTTCCTCAAATTTCTCTGTTACTAGTACGGTCTCATCATCTGCATAGCCGATGGTTGTATAGCCTCTTTTGCTCAGTTCGAGTAGGAGGTCGTCCACCACAAGACACCAGAGTACAGGAGAAAGAACTCCTCCCTGTGGAAAGCCTCTCATGGGTTGCTTTAAGTAAAGTATCACTTCCGCTTTATCAATTTAAAAAAAATCTAACATGTCATTCTTATTAATATAGAAGTCTTAAATACCAAATTTGAAAAGTTTTCGATTGTATCAATATATTTTTCACGAAAATCTGTTAAGAGCTTCAAGTAAAGTATCACTTCCGGTTTATCAATTGTATTCAAAATCTAATATGTTGTTCCTCTTCATATAAAAGTCGTAAATACTAAATTTGACAAGTTTTAGAGTATATCATAATATATTTTTCACGAGAATCTGTTCAGAGCTTCAAGTAAAGCAGAGGTTATTCTAAGAATTTTTTTCCACTGCACATAAAGGAAAAAAATAGCTGTAGGTTTATAATATTTTAGGGAAAGATCTTTGTTTAACTCAATTTTAGTTGGATTTCGACAAAATACTAGAAGTGCGGATTTGGAAAGACTTATAAGTACCAGTAATACTCTAAAAATTGTGTCTCGGTATAGCTTGTTAGTAGATTTCGAAAATGCGTTTTTATATATTTATTACAATATGCTTTCTCTGTCAGAGTGAAATCCCGGCATTTGGTTAAATAAGCGTAAGCACAGAGTCAAGGCAACCCCTAAAGCCAAACAACAAAGACGGTACAATGGTATTTTTGCAGAGGCCAATACCAATGATGAAAATGAGGCAAACGAAGAGTCTGTAGATAAGGCTGAGGAAAAAGCTGGAACAATTTTAGTGCTTATACAGCGTGTTTCTAAACCTGTGTTACAAATTTTAAGGGTATATAGTACTGACCAAAATGAGTAAAAAAAGCTGAATCATCAAAGGTCTGATCTTCAATTGTTTTCGAGAAAAACGAAAAATCGAAGAAAAACTGACAAAGATAATGATCGAACAAAATTTTGTATATGCCAGTAAATATTGGCCAAGGTCGCCACAACATTTAAATTAGTACAATTATTATTATTGAAAAACAAAAGGCGTAACTTATAGTTTTCGAGTTAGCAGAGGTAACTCCGTAAAAATTCATTGTTCACTGTCTAGTATCTCGGAAACTATTGAAGATCAGACCTTTGATGATTCAGCTTTTTTTACTCATTTTGGTCAGTACTATATACCCTTAAAATTTGTGACACAGGTTTAAAAACATTCTGTATAAATATATATCCTTATATTATTTTTAGTTTACGTTTTTCTTAAACTTTATTTGGTTTATTCGTCATAAATGAAAAATAACTGCACAGATTTTAATTTCCCGCTGCACAATTTGCTTTTTCTACTGCACATTTTGTGTCCAACTGCCCGTTAGAATAACCTCTGAAGTAAAGTATCACTTCTGGTTGATTAATTTTAGCCAAAATCTAATATGTTGTTCCCATGATATAAAAGTCTTAAATACTAAAATTAAAAAGTTTTGGATTGTATTTTAATATAGTTTTTCATTAAAAACTGTTTTGGGCTTCAAGTAAAGTATCACTTCCATTTATCCAATTTTACCCAAAATCTAATGAACTCGTTATATGCATACAGGAAGCTTAAATACGGAAAATACATATATTTAGAAGTTTGTTATAAGAGTTATCGTGGACGAAAAACATCGTCTCACACACACACACACACACACATACACACACACGCACGCACGCACGCACGCACGCACCTACGCACGCACGCTCACACACACACGCACACACGCACGCACGCAAACACACACACACACACACACGCACACGCAACGCACACGCACACGCACACGCACACGCACACGCACACGCACACGCACACACACACACACACACACACACACACACACACAGAGAGAGAGAGAGATCATCGTAAAAATAGTAAAAACCTGTTGTGAGGACTCTAATTCGTGCTTATTTACTGAAAACTCACCATCGAATTTTTGGCACGATTACAAAATAAAAAATCTGATGTGACCAGCACATTACCTTCCGTCAGTTATATGTATTTTGTACAA
The DNA here is from genome assembly GCA_963082715.1 of Harpalus rubripes. Taxonomy (NCBI): domain Eukaryota; kingdom Metazoa; phylum Arthropoda; class Insecta; order Coleoptera; family Carabidae; genus Harpalus; species Harpalus rubripes. The sequence goes on from OY720454.1 coordinate 29,998,885, forward strand.
ATTTCATACGGAAAGTTCCTTGCTAAATATTCTATTTCTTGTACATTACCTTCCGGCAGCTGCATGTATTTTATGCAAATTTCATACAGAAAATTTATGTCTTAAATTATTATTTTGTGACGTTTTCTATAGTGCTCGATACAGTGTAATGTATCTGCAGAAATAAAAGATTTATTATTATTATTTCTTGTACATTACCTTAAAGCAGTTGCATGTATTTTATACAAATTCCGCATACAGAAAGCAAAAGATCCTATATTTCCAGTAAAATTATAAGACACACACTATGTCAATTTCACTTGACACTGACATCTTTCAATCGGAATTTTCTTAAAATAGTAGTTGTTTTCATAGCTATAGCTACTTTATGAAATTTAATTTCTTTATAATTTTTTAACTCTATATCCATTTAATATTAAGTATAAAATGCAGTCAAATCGTATAGAGAATAAAATATTCTTTAATATTTATAATAACATTAAATGTGAAAAAATGATATTTAACATAGTTTTTTCAAGAAAAACTGTTAAAATCTTCAAATGATGGTACTTCCGGTTGACCAATTGTAACCAAAATCTAATCAGCTCTTCATATGGATATAACGAAGAAGTATACGAAAAAATTATAATTTTTGAAACTGTAGTATTAGAGTTATCGCAGACGAAAATTTTGTTACACACACACACACACACATCCACACACACACACATCCACACACACACACACACACACACACACACACACACACACACACACACATACAGACATCATCGTAAAAATAGTAAATTCGTATTCTATGGACCCTAAAACGTGCTTATTGATTAAAAACTCATCATCGAATTTTTTGACCAAAGACAATACCTTCCTTACCTAAAGGTGACGGAAGGTAAAAAGTAGATGTTAATGTCAAATTACGTCAAATACGTGCAATTTTATAATTGGGTCTATACTTCATATTTGTCTTGCGTACAAGGAAGTCGTGTGGTGTCCACATCAGATTTTTTAAGTAATGCTTTTCTTTGTATATTGGGAACTGACTTTAAGCTTGCAGCGCGAAATGGGAACTTATTTGAATTCACGGAGTTGAGATAAAATGACATTTAATAATTTCTTTTATACTTAAATGTATATTATTAAAAAGTACTGCATTTCTAAAAGTAAGTAATATAAATATAATGGATAAAATTAATGTTTATACAACCAAACTTATGGCACAATATTAACTTACACAATCTACGATAGTTTCGAAAATGGCACCAGATGTCATATTGCTTAAAGTAAGTTGCCAATTCTAAATGAAGTATAACATTAAATATTTATATGTGTGAGTTCATAATGTAACGATGAGGTTTTTATTCGTTACATCATTGTATAAATAAGTAAATATATGAATTTGTATAAGACGTAAAATAATAAATAGTAGAGAGTAGAGATGACATGTGTATATTTTAATAAATAAATGTATAACAACTGAATCTATAATCAATAATAAAACAACGTGTCGGTGGGCAACGTAGCGGCTACTTGATAGAGCTGCTACAATAACATGGCGCTGCGGCACGCAAGATCCCAAAAGAAAAGTTAAATATTGAAAACATAGTCATAAGTCAAAATGCCTGATACAAATCAAAGTGAACAAAATATTCCAAGGTATAGATCGATGGGATTAAAACCCCCAGGATACTTCACAGATATGACTGCTGAAGGTATAAAGAGATGGAAACAACGTTTCCAGATTTATTGCACCGCATCGGGAGTAGGAAAGTTAGGTACAAATGTCCAAGTAGCAGTACTACTGCATAGTATTGGCGACTCCTGTATAGATGTTTACAATTTAATCTTATTCTCATTTATTTGTCACACGTAATCAGCAACAAGAAGAGTCATTCGATGCGTATATAACAGATTGCAATTTTGGCGATATTCGTGATAGACTAATACGAGATCGAATAGTAGCAGGTATTATAGACAAGAGATTGAAAGATTGACTGCTTCGAGAAATAGATTTAACTCTACAGAAAACAGTTCATATATGCAAAGTAGCAGAACTGGCTGAGCAACAAGTGAAGAAGTTTGAAAACAGAGTAGAAGTTATGGCTATACAGGAAAAGAAGAACTTCGGAAGCAGAGAGAAGAAAGAAACAGGAACCAAGATCTCAACACAAAGAATGAAAATAGAAAACAGTCGGCGCGGCCGGCATGTCAGAAGTGTCCAGCTTTTCGAAAAACTTGTAAAGTATGCGGTAGAGTTAATAATTTTGCAAAAATGTGTAGACAAAATAAATATGTCAAAGTAGTAAATGCTAATGTAGATCAGGTAACAAATGATATTTCAGAATTATTTGTAGATTTAATTTACATTGATACTATAGATTTACGAAAAAATTGGCTATAGGAATTGTGTTCTATAGATTATAATAATATAATAGTATATTAAAGAACGTGTTTTATAAGACATGTTTTTTTCGCACGCGTCAAAATTTAAAAAACGAGCGTTAGCGAGTTTTTTAATTGACAAGTGCGAAATAAAGTCTCATAAAATGAGTTCTTTATACTATTTTTTATATTTTGCGCCTTCTACAATAACATTTACTTACTCAATTTGTGATTATATTTATAACCATTTGTACATTTTCATGTAAATAATCTTCCCTAAAAAAAAAAAAAATAATAATTTCGACATTATATTATTAAAATGAATTGTCAATTAACTAAAAATAAATTAGGTAAAAATGGGTTAAAGAAACGTCATCTAGTACCAAGCGTCTAAAACAAAAAATTGCGTATCGAAATGAAGGTCATTACGCTACGCAATTGCGTATCGTAATGACTTCATTATGAACGCAAAATATAAATAAATAAATTTTAAAATAGATACAGGTGCTCAATGCAATGTTATTCCTGTCAATGTATTAAATAAATTATGGGTCAAAAATATTGAAAAATCTAATGTCACTTTATCTAATTATAATGGTAAAAAATTAAAAATATTAGGTAAAGTTACATTAAAATGTAAAGTAGATAATATTGCTGATTCATGAACCTTATGTTGATTAGGGGATGATTAAGTGTATTGATATCCATCTTGGGACACTTTATTACTGCACCAATGACTCACGGCCAAGAACATGCGTTTATGTCGCAAGACATCTAAATGCATCGTTGTTGCCAGATTTCTGTTCTAGAGACCTTGTTGCGGTCCTGATTCGTTACAAGGCAGGGGAGGAGAATCGAGACGTCGTAGTATGCTCCGCCTACCTACCCTACGATTCAACATTACTTCCACCCTCTCAGGAGCTGGCGGAACTGATAGAATACTGCAGGACCAAGAATCAAAGTTTTATCGTAGGTTGCGAACTCGCACCATACTGCATGGGGGAGCACGAACATTAACCCGCGCGGACAAGCCCTTCTTGAGAACCTATCAACCACTGATTTAGAAATTCTAAATCGAGGTAGTAGACACACTTTCGTCACAAGTAGACGGGAGGAGACCATGGATTTTACTCTGTGTTCTTTAGGCATAGCAAGTGAAATAAATGACTGGCACATTTCTTTGGAGCCGTCCTTATCTGACCACAGACATATCTGTTTCAGGTTGGAGGCCGATAAAGTAACGATCACATACAGGAACAAACGACTCACCAACTGGGACTCATACAGGGAGGACCTCGCGGGAAGGGTCAGAGAAATTCCTGGCGAATGGAGAACCGTACATGGTGTAGAAGCGGCCCTTGATGTACTTCAACGGGCTATTTTGACAACGTACGAAGACAATTGTCTTCTTAAAACAAGGAAAATAACCAAAGAAGTACCCTGGTGGAGCAATCAACTAGGGCAACTCAGAGCAGAAACACGACGTCTTTTAAATAAGGCGTCGAGAACAAATAACACTGCAGACTGGGAATGCTACAAACAGGCCCAACGCAGTTACAAAAAGGCCATTAGAGACTCTAAAAGGGACTCTTGGAGATCTTTCTGCTCGGACATGGAATCCATGCCCAGGGCGGCGAGGTTACAAAAGGCTCTTGCAAGGGATCCTAAAGGCAAATTAGAGTTTGTTAAACGACCTAATGGTAGTTATACGGACTCAAACAGAGAAACTTTGGAAACTCTACTCCAAACGCACTTTCCTGGCTGTACAGAGAGTACCACTACTTCGGAAGGAGACACGTATTATAGACCTACCAGAGAGGACTGGCGGGTCTCTCGAGAAGTGCTAAGCTATAACAAGGTATGCTAGGCGATTAAAACATTTGCTCCGTACAAATCACCGGGATATGACAACATATTCCCTGCCTTATTACAAGAGGGCCTCGCAACATTAGCAGGACCACTTTGTAAGCTTTACCGGTTTTGTCTTGCCCACAGGTATGTTCCTACACCGTGGAGAGAAGCCAAGGTCGTGTTCATTCCAAAAGCTGGCCGTACAGCATACGACCAAGCGAAATACTTCCGTCCAATTAGCCTGACCTCGTTTTTACTCAAAACACTGGAAAGACTGATAGATAGTTATATTCGTGATAGGGCTTTGAAAGAAATGCCACTTCACAACAATCAACATGCCTATCAGGCTGGCAAATTTACCGAAACGGCCCTTCATCATCTGATCTTTAGGTTGGAGAAGGTGCTCAAGGAAAAGGAGCTCGCTCTAGGCATGTTCCTTGATATCGAAGAAGCATTTGACAATACTTCTTCAGAATCCATCTGCTCAGCCGCAAGAGCGAGGGGTTTCAATTCCACACTCGTGGAGTGGATTAGCTCCATGCTCACTCAGCGCAGAGTAACAGCAACCTTAAAAGACACTAAGGTTAGAATGAACATTCATCGAGGTTGTCCTCAGGGAGGAGTACTTTCACCCTTGTTATGGTGTTTAGTAATCGATGAATTGATTAGGGCTCTGAACAATCAGGGCTTCTATACTCAAGGATATGCTGATGATTTAGCTATCCTAGTAACTGGCAAATTCCCTGGAACTGTTAACGAGCTAGCTCAGCGGGCTCTGTCAGTTGCAGAGAATTGGTGCACAAAACATGGGCTTTCAGTCAATCCTACAAGAACTGAGCTCGTGATATTTACCAATAAGAGGAAGATAGACGTTCCTAATCTCACTCTTTTTGAACAACCGCTACGTCTGTCCACTTCGGTTAAGTACCTGGGAGCCATCCTGGACCGTAGACTGTTGTGGGCGGAACACGTGGAGGCATTCGTTAAAAAGTCATGCGCGATCTGGTGGTCGTGCAGACGTACGATCGGTAAGACTTGGGGCTTACAGCCAAATATATCCTACTGGTTATATTGTGCGTTAGTTAGGCCCATAGTCACTTACGCAACTTTGGTGTGGTGGCCGAGAACTTCAGTTAAAACAGTAAGGAATCAGCTTAATCACATCCAGAGAATCGCTTGCTTAGGTATAACCGGAGCAATGAAAACAACACCTACAGCAGCTCTAGAAACATTGCTCAACCTGCCGCCATTGCACTTAGTGGTGGAGGGAGAAGCGATGGCAGCCGCTGTAAGATTAAAATGCTCTGGGCAGTGGACTCCAAGAAGTGCCTTTGTGGGCCATGGCAGGATTCTGTCCATTCTGACAGAATCATATCCCATTCTAAACCATGAGAGTGACCACATGCTCGCAAGGTACATCTTTGATAAATCATACTCCATATTACCCTTTTCCAGGGCAGCATGGACGGACAACTCCTATCCTGCAGTACGACCGCAGGGACTAGTTTGTTTTACAGATGGGTCTTTAACGGAAACGGGCGCAGGAGCTGGTGTATTCGGAGAATCGCCAAGGTTAAGTTTATCCTTTCCTCTTGGCTCATATTCTTCTGTGTTTCAGGCTGAAATCTACGCGATCATGGCCTGCAGCGATGAAATCTTGAGAAGGGCCTACAGAAGAAGGCACATCTGCATATGTTCTGACAGCCAGGCTGCATTGAGGGCGCTAGACAACGTCAAAGTGACCTCAAAACTAGTCTTGGAGTGTCGGAGAAAGCTAGAGATGCTCGCGCAGTTTAACTCTGTGAAACTTGTGTGGGTACCTGGTCATAAAGGCATAAGGGGGAACGAAGCCAGCATTCGGGCTCCCCAAAAGCTTTACTAGACAAACGATCAGGAACTGGATGACCACCCAACATCTAGTATACTGGTCAGAATAACCGGGCTTGAGACAATCAAAGCTCTTCATACCTGGACCTGCTCCAAGGAAAACCAAGGATCTTTTACAACTGAGTAGAAGAAAACTTAGAATTTTTGTTGGAATGCTCACGGGGCATTTTCTTAACAAACATCTGAAGACGATCGGCATAATCGATGACGATTCGTGCAGAAGATGCGGTCTCGACGAAGAGTCGACGGAACATATACTCCGTGAATGTGCAGCACTAGTTGCCACCAGAAGGAGACACATGGAGGTTCTATTTCCAGAGCCTCATGAAATCCAGAGGATCTCTTACAATAGGCTTGCCACCTTCGTGGTGGCGACTTACAAACATTGTGAGCTCTTGTTATAGTAGGTAAGCCTGATTGTAGTCTACGTGTTTGTTTAGACCCTCAACATATAAATAACTCAATTAGAAGAGAACATTTATAAGTACCTGCAGTGGACTGATGAATTTTATATTAAGAAGACTAACGAACACTGGTTTTATACTTAATATTTTAGTTTGTATTTCTACAATATTGACAACGTTTTATTTTATTATTTTTCATATAACTGTCAAAATTACTCTGAACAACTTGATCTATATTTACTTCAAAAAATATATTCCAACACCTTCTCTTAATTTTTTAAGTTTATTAAATCAAGTTGTCTCATTTCATTTTAATATTATTTTACACATAAATATCTTTTAATAAAATTAACAAATTATAACTTCACAATGTTTTTTAAATTTGATTTTATTTAACGGTTTAGTCATAATATCGGCTACTTGTATTTCAGTTGGCAAATATTTAAGTTTTATGACCTCTTTAACATAATTTTCATGGATAAAATGATATCTAACATCTATGTGTTTGGATCTTTTGTTAAACGTACCGGTTTTAATAAGTTGAATAGAACTTTGATTATCAATGTGTAAAACAATATCTGTATTATAAGATAACAATTCATGTAATATGGATTTTAAATATAAAGTTTCTTTACAACACTCAGCGGCAGCTATGTACTCCGCTTCGGTGGAGGCAAGTGCAACAATTGGTTGCCTTTTTGAAGTCCATGATATTGGTCCATCTGCAAACATTATTACATAGCCCGTTGTGCTTCGTCTTGTGGAAGGATCACCCGCATAGTCTGAGTCGCAGAACGCATTTATGTTCTGTATATTTGCATTAGTTCTAAAATATATACCTTTGTCCTTGGTCCCAACCAGATACTTCATTATTTTCTTAATCGCAGTAATATCATCTTGATTAGGGTTTTCAATATGTCTGCTAGCTTTATTTACAGCTTGTGCTATGTCAGGTCTTGTTTTAACAGATAAATATAATAAGCTTCCTATTGCTTCTTTATAAGGATAATCTACCTTCTCTTGAGTTTCATTTCTCTCTTCTTTCGGATCTATATAACATGGTGTATCACTAGATTTCGCCTTATGCATATAATATTTATCTAATATTGTATTTATGTAATTTGTCTGTGTTAATTTAATGCCATTTTCTGTTTTGTTAATTTCCATACCTATGTATATTTTTGGATCTTCAGTCTTTCTCATTTCAAATTTTATTTCCAAGTTATTTAAAATTTCTGTTAATTGTTTTTTGTCAATGCCAATAGCCAAACCGTCGTCAACGTAGACTGCTATTATTACTGACTTCTCCTTGTTTGTAAAAATACATTTTTCTGACTTTATAGGACTGAGTCCCAATTCTATCATTGTCTGAGTAAATGTTTTATTCCAAGTTATTGGTGCTTGTCGTAAACCATAAAGAGATTTCTTTAAGCGACATACTTTGTTTTTTTCTTCATAACCTTGTGGCATTTTCATGTAAATATTGTCTTTTAATTCTCCATATAAAAACGCAGTTTTAATATCAAAGGTCATAATATAACGATTTTCTGATGCCGCAATAGCAAATAAGGTTTTAAGAGATGATTGACTTACTGGACTGTAGATCTCTTCAAAATCGATATTACCTCTTTGTTCACAACCTCGTACTACCAATCTAGCTTTATAAGTGCCATCTTCTTTCACACGAAATACCCATTTATTAGACAATATCTTTTGACCTTTTACTTGATCTTCCTCAACAACATCCCATGTTTGATTCTTCTCTAAAGAATCTTTTTCAGCTTTTATCGCTTTATTCCATTTTTCTTTATTGGCACATGTCACTGCTTCTTCGTAGGTTAACAGACTATAATCATAATTTAATCTTTCTGGTTTCTTTCTTATTCTATTACTTCGTTTCAAATTTATATTTTCAGCTTTTATTTTTTCTATATTTTCATTTATATTTTGTGTTTTTTCTTTTGTTTTTTTCTTTGAATTTTCTTCTTCAAGTTTTTCTTCAACTTCTGTGTCTTCAGTTTCTTTAATATCTTCTTTTTACTTTCTTTGGTTTCTTCTTTAAGTTTTTCTTCAACTTCTGTATCTTCAGCTTCTTTAATATCTTCTTTTTCTTTTTTACTGTTTCTGGTTTCGAATATTACATCTCGTTCAATTAATATTTTTCTTTTTTCGGCATTCCACAATCTATAACCCATAGGAGCATAACCAACCATAGTTTGTCTTTTAGTTCTTGATTCTAGCTTTCTAAGATGTCCTAGTTTTTTAGAATATGCATCGCATCCAAACGCCTGAATATTTGAAATGTTTGGTCTTTTACCTGTCCAGGCTTCGTACGGTGTTACATCGCAGCCTTGAGTAGGAAGTCGATTTAAAAGATATGTTGCTGTTTTCATTGCCTCTCCCCACATTTCTTCTTCGAGATTTGAATCAAATAATAAGGCTCTAGTTTTTTCCATAAGTGTTCTGTTTAGACGCTCTGCTTTTCCATTTAGTTGTGGAGTATAGGGAATAGTGTAGTCTAATTTTATGCCTTTTGATTTACACCAGTTTTTAAATTGCGTTCCTGTGTATTCTCCACCATTATCACAACGTAATATTGAAACTTTATTAGTAAGTTCTCTTTCAGCTTCATTTATATAATTCTTTATATTTTCTGCAACTTCAGATTTGTATTTCATTAAATATATTTTTGTAAAATGATTGTAGTCATCCAAAATAGTTAAAACAAATCTCATTCCATCCCAAGATTCATTTTCTATAGGTCCACAAACGTCACTGTGTATTATTTCAAGTACTCGAGTCGCTCGTTCTCTTACTGAATTAAATGGTTTTCGAGTTTGCTTTGCTGCTATACAAATTTCACAATTTTCTGATGCTTTCTTAATTTCATCTTGCGTTATGGGGATACCATCAGCTAATTTAATTAATTTTTCTAATATGTTGTTACTAGGATGACCCATTTTTACATGCCAGTCATAAATTGTTTCTTTCTTCTTCAGCAAGTATGAGGTGTTACTATTTTTTAAGAATTCAACAAAATATAGACCACTTGCAGATTTTTCGCCTTTCAAAATTGTTTCGGCATTTTTTGTTATTTTCACTTCATTTTCGGTGAATATTACTGTTCCTCCGTTATTTGTTACAGCATTGACAGATAATAAGTTTTGTGTTAAATCTGGAATAAACAGTGTTTTCTGTAGTATACAAGCAGTTCCTTCAATATTTCCTTGTCCTTCTGCCGTCATAGATATATCATCCTTTGCAACTGATATTTCTGATGATACTCTTTTATAATTTTTAAGCAAAGTAACATCATTTGTCATATGTGTAGTACTTCCTGAACTACTACAAACTTCACTTTATTATTTCCCATTTTAATTCCATTTTTTATTGTTACAAACGCATTGTTCTTATTTACTTGCTTATTCATCTTATTTCTGAAGAAACAGTTTTTCTCACTATGGTTTCTTTTCTTACATATTGAGCACGGTTTGATTTTACAGTCTTTTACAATATGACCCATTTTGCCACATTTAAAACATTTTATATTAATATAATTCATTTTATTTTCAAATTTTTTCTCTGTTGCTTTAAATGTCAATTGTTTCTCTTCATTTGCCATATTATTTCTATTTTCTTCTATAAGTAATCTATTTTTTAGATAAATGAAATTTTTATTTTCTTCCGAAGTTGATTCCCATGCTGTTATAAAATAAGCGTATTTCTCTGGTAGTGATGTTAAAATTTTTGACATTATCATTGGTTCATCTAATTCTTGACCTACTTTTTTAAGCCGGAATGATATATTTTCGATGTCTGCGAGGAAATCTGTCGTTGACTGATTTGGTTTACATTTATAGTTAAAGAAATCTTGTAGAATCGTACATTTATTCCGCTCTTCTGATCCATCATACATAGAACATAGTTTTTCGTACATTTCATAGGAATTATTACAGTTTAGCAAATATGTTGTATGTTTTTTATCTATAGTCGTTATTATAATCTTCTGAGCTTGTGCATCTTTCTTTAACCACCCGTTTCTATCTTGTTCTTGGGGTACTGTTCCCGTAACTATATCGAATAAACCTTGTGCTTTGAACAGTATATTTACTTGGAATTTCCATAAATGGTATGATTCTACATCCGTTAACTTTTCAATTACATCTTCTACTGTGTTCCTCTTTTCCATTTTTTCTTTTTTTACCTTTTCATTTAATGTTCGTCTTCTAATGGTTTTAATAGATTATGGCGAACCTGGGCCCCATAATCTGAAGAATTTTATATTAAGAAGACTAACGAACACTGGTTTTATACTTTATATTTTAGTTTGTATTTCTACAATATTGACAACGTTTTATTTTATTATTTTTCATATAACTGTCAAAATTACTCTGAACAACTTGATCTATATTTACTTCAAAAATTATATTCCAACATGGACGAGATAGCAACAAAATTAAATGGTTCCAAGTATTTTACAACATTGGACGCAGACGAGTCGCGACATGTTTAATTACTTCCGGTCGCCTGAACCTTTTGTGTTCATTTGTAGCGGATCTGCAGTATATATTCGCTACCATATTATTATGTGTTCGAACATTCTAGAGCTTTTCTAGAATGTAATGGCAGCTGTATATAAGGGACATAGCTATGCTCCACAGTAAGTTAGTTTACATACAGAGTCATAGAGACATTGACATGGAGTGTTAGAGAGTAAAGTGTTAGTGAGAAGCACAGCAGTATCGTAGAGAGCGTATGCAGTTGGTGTCGAGTAGGTACTCAAGAAGTTACTGGTATATTGGGATAGCTGTGGGTGTGAATACTCGGTAGTGTTGACGAGTATTGGGAAACTATAGGTATACGAGGACAGTAACGGCGAGTCTGGAAGTTACTGCTATATTGTGATAGTTGTGAAAGTGAATACTCGGTAGTGTGGACGAGTATTGTGAAGTTAGGTATACAAGCACAGTGTTATGTGTTATGTAGTTAATTATAGTTTTAGTCTTAATTAGTTTTTAATAATTGTTTAATATTAGTAATAGTAACTTTCATTATAGTTTAATAAACACTTAATTTTAATTAATAATAATTGTCTAATATTTACACTTCACCCAAATAAATAAAAACGTTACAATATCATTAAAATCGTCTTCCATATGGTTCAAGCCCAGAAGTTTTTCATAGAGTTTTTAGTAGAATATTTAGTGATATTAAAAACGTAGCAATTTATATAGATGATATTGTAGTTTGCGCTAGATCAGAGGCAGAATGTAACTTTACAGAAAATATTTGATAAAGCTAGAGAATACAGTGTAAAATTCAATATACATAAATGTAAATTTAATTTAAATAGATGCTATAAAGGCAAACTACTGCCAGTTTGAGAGAAATAATAGGCACAACAACAAACTTATGATAAATTAAAGGAGTTATTATGTAAAGTAGTAGTTCTAGCTTACTTTGATGTAACGAAACCAATATTGCTTAGCGTAGATGCTTCAAGTGAAGCATACGGGTCAAGAGTACTCACACAAACAGAAAAATTATACAGCCAATTAGAAAAAGAGTGTCTAGCTATTTTGCAAGGTTGCAAAAAAATTATCAATATTTATATGGTCAAACATTTGTGGTCGAAACAGATCACCGACGTCTAATTACAATTTTTAAAAAACCAATGAATAAATGTCCTCCAAGGTTACAATGTATGCGTCTAGCACTTCATAATTTTGATTTTGAGCTGGCTCATAAAACAGGTAAAGAAATTGTTGTTGCAGATCATTTAAGTAGATCATATTTGCCAGGAATGACAAACACAAATATGGAAGAAATAAATATAGAAGCATTTGTTGCAATGATACAAGAAAATTTAAGTTTCTCAGATCAAAGAATAGAAAAGTTGAAAAAAGAAACAAAAGAAGATGAAGAATTGCAGACATTATTGACTTATATTAGAGAGGGTTGGCCAGAAAATAAATTTGAGGTGAAATCGTTACCCAAGTCATATATTATTCTTTAAAAGATTAATTAAGTGAAAGTAAAGGGCTAATTTTTAAAGATACTAGAATTGTTATTCCCAGAGCAAGCAGATCTGATATATTAAATAAAATCCATTATGCACATTTAGGTATAGGAAAATGCAAAGCGCTGGCAAGAAAATCATTATTTTGGCCCGGAATTAGTAAACATATTGAAGATTACATTGGTAAGTTTGATACTTGTAAAAGTTATGTAAATGCAAATACAAAAGAGCCAATGATAGGAAAACAAATATCAAATAACCATGGGAAATATTGTCAACAGATATTCAGATATTTTTTACTCTACTTTTCTTCCAGTTACCAGAAAAGAGAATATAGAAAGAAAATTTTTAGTGAAATATTAGAAGAGAAACAGAAAATATACTATGATAAAGGTTCCAAGTTATTGAAAGATCCATCATATAAAATCAAATTAGAAGAAGGACAAGAAATATTGAGAAATAGAAAAGCTTTGACAAGTGGTTTTAAATTTCAAAAGAAATTAATTACATATGATGATATCACAATCCCGTCAAAGACGCAAAGTCAAGTTAACGATGCAGCCTCTTCACAACCTGAAATTTCTAATAATACTTGTATACCTTCTTCTAATCATTTAGTTACTAGTAGATCAGGCAGAATTATTAAAAAACTTCAATATTTAATAGACTATGTTTATGTTCTCAATTTTATCTAATACATATTATTATTATTTCTCTTTTGATTTTGTTTGTTCTTTCATCCTTGAAAAAGGGAGATGTTGTATGTTGAAGATCTAGTCGTATAACAAAAGACAATAATTAATTAGTTGACATGTGTGAGAATGTTTTGAATAAAATACTTCTAAATATAGTATAACATTAAATATTTCTATATATGAGTACATAACAGTTTTATCTTCTTCATCTACGTTTTTGCATAAAACAAAAATATAGATGTGATGTTACGTAAACAATAAAACAATAATTTGATTTGAATGTCAACTCCACTGGATAAATATTAGTTCAGAGGGCAGTACAGTACGTCTGTAACTCTACTACCTACGTCACTGCTATTTTTAGTGTGTTAGAAAGTAATGGCACTATTTACGTATATCTATCACACCACACAAATTAAATAGAGATACGTCAAATAATGTTTCTCTTTCTAATACAAAATGTTGCTAAGCTACTGCTATAAAATGCTGTGTATTCTTTCTTCGAACAAATGAGCTTGAATAGTCAAATGCAGTGAAGTTATTTGCAAGTAATATTATATCAGACGGTTTATAAGTAACCTTGAATAGTCATTTTTAGTGAATAATAGGGGAGACCGGTGTCAATTGTTACAAAAATTTTATTTTTCACGAGTTAACGTTACATTTCTAAATTTTGAAATTACCTATATGAGAACCTACACACCTTAGTGAATAATATTTTGAATTTTAAACTTTTGAAAATGTGACAAATATAAAAGTATAAAGATTTTTAGTCAGGCATTACAAATGTTACAATTAACACCTAACTGGTGTCAATAGTAACAGGACCAGTGTTAATTGTAACAGATTATAACAGTGATGTAATAAGATAAAATAACAGATAAAAGAAGAAATTATTGAAAAAATAAACATTTATTTATTACCTCAGAAAATACAAAATTCATATGACTCAACTATATATTTTGTTGGTGATATGGACCATTTTGACCAATGACTTTAGTCGCTAACGAAATTACAGTTTAGGTAAACATAAAATAGGTCTTTCTTCGTACAATTTAACTTGCCCAGTGTCCACATTTTACATTTTCGCCACTGCAACCAATCTCCTGTGCTCAAAGAATATGGGCCAATACATATCAGAGAGTTTCCTCATCGGAGCCATCTGAAGAGCAATCTGCGACTGTTACTTTCGGAACTATTTTTCGTCTTTTTGCTCTTCTTCTTTTATGTTTTCGATAGCAGTGGTTTTTTCTTGTAATTTTTATCATGATCAATACTGTACTTAATTATTAAACACGTTGCAATCGACACCGTGGCATGTGTTACAAATGACACCGCTTAACTTATAAAGATATTATTTGCTTTTTTGTATTTATTAGGTAATAATTCGAAATGTTTTTTAATGAAAAATAAAAGCAGATATAACTCACAAACTGATCCTTAACTTGAAATATTTCCGAGCAGAGCACTTATAGTGTTTTAGAAACAATGTGTGTCACTACCTGTATTTATTTTTTTGTCGATTTATAGACATTCGTCAGAAACAGACGCCGTATTTGCGCGTATGTACTTAAACTAAATACTAAAGAGCTATAACTCTTTCGGCTTCACTCTGCAAGCGCGTTTTAATCTTCGAAAAGATGGCCCTGTTACCTACCCTTGTTACATTTGACACCTGTTACAATTGACACCGGTCTCTCTACTATACTTGATATTGCACATAAAAATAACACATGTCATGTACAGGGTGTCTCATTTTCGATGTTTTTTTGAGGTATCTCGGGTAATATTAATGATAGATCAAAACCGTTTGCACATTCCAGGGTCAACTTTTCCAGAAAAGTTTAATAGTCACCACAGGAATTTTCGATCTTCTTTTGTTTCTGAGCTACAGGCAAAAACTCGTTTTTCGTTCATTTTGAAAATATATCATATCTCATTTATTATGATAGTTGGAGAAAAATTGTTTTTACAATTTTTTTACTGTTTTTTAGATAGAATAAAATGGCGTAATTTGATTTTTTGAAAACTTCATAATCCTCGTGATATAACACAAACTTATGATTTTTTAAATGGGAACCTATGTTGAAAATAGTCTCGTCTTTTGCTTAATTTATAAGCTTTTCAATGATATATAACAAGTCTACATTCTTTTGTTTTAAACATTAATAAAAGACGAAATATTAATTTATTAGGGTGAAAATATTGGAAACAGCCTGTACATGTGTCTCATTTTCGATGTTTTTCTTAAGGTATCTCGGGTAATATTAACGATAGATCAAAACCGTTTGCACATTGCAGGGTCAACTTTTTGAGAAAAGTTTAATAGTCACCACAGGAATTTTCGATATTCTTTTGTTTCTGAGATCGAAAATTCCTGTGGTGACTATTAAACTTTTCTCAAAAAGTTGACCCTGCAATGTGCAAACGGTTTTGATCTATAGTTAATATTACCCGAGATACCTTAAAAAAACATCGAAAATGAGACACCATGTACACTGACACTAGTCTGAAATTACATTACAAAAACCTGACTCCAATTTTAGCCAATCAGAAAGTTCAAAACTATGCCCTATTTTCTACAATACTGAACTGGTAAGGTGAAACAGAGTACTCGTATATCTACTTGTATAGGTACATTTTATTTTACTTTGAGGTCACGCTTGGTAAACGCTCTTAATGATTTAAATAATGTAATGTGTATCGTCTTTATCAATAACTGCGAACGCGAATAAAAGCATCAGATTGGCACACCCATATATGGGTAACTCTTGAATCTTTCTGTGTGGATGTCAAATCAAATACTCTACTGAAGTAATTATACTTGGCACGTATAATCTTTTATTTTACAAAATACATAACATGAAAATATTCAAACTTGACATATCAAAAATGAATAAAAGATCAAAGAAAAGTAACAAGTGAAACAATAATAAAGATTGTTTCTTGCTAGTGACGAATAGTGAAAGAAAAAGTCCATGTTCAACAGTAATAAGCCAGGAAAATACATTTATTTATTTATGTAAAAGTAAAAAATAAAAATGTTGATGGCCTGACGTGCATTGGCTTATATATCGGCCTCACTACAAAAATAATGTGTACGAGTATGTACATACAGAAATATTCCATGCAGATATGTAAATTCTATTGGAGGATCTTTAACCTGGCAGAATCTTTCCACAAATATGGAGTTCAGCGATAACTCCGTAATACCTTAAAATAAATTTAAAAGTGCATCATATTAGTTCCAGATACAATATTTTTAAATTATCTATTAATTATAATGTTTATAAATGATAAGTATGCTGTCTTAATCATCGATTCAAAATCCACACATGTACACATGTATTGACTTAAAATCTTTGATATAGTTGTAGACTCAGCAACAGACAATCTGTAGGTATTACCACAGTACGAATATATAAAATCCAGTAGTCAAATTGATAGAATCATGTGAAATTTCTGTACTTTTGCACCTTCTTCGGAATTATTTATTATACATATTACATTCATACAAGCTCAAGTGTAAAAATAGCTTAATATGAGTGGAATGATAAGATATTAATAAATTAATATCGAACTATTTAGGATACGTGGCAAAATTTTTATATAAAATACCCGTATTTTTTTAAATCGATTGGTAATATGTACAAAAAAAAATGGGAGAAAGATAAAATCATTCTAATCATAATTAAAGTTAGGTTTGATTTATCAATAGATTCAATTATATTTCATACCTGTATTATTAAAAGCTACAGTGAGATCAGCAGCAGAACAAGAATCTGGTACACAAATTGTTTCGATTAATGGTGCTCCTTCAAAATCTTGCAGATATTCTGGAATCTGTGCAAAATTGATTAAATTAATAAATGGATACTTTTGTACTGCATGTAAGCAAATTGGCTTACCCAGTAATACACGTTAAAATAAAGTGGAAACCTGTTTATTCGGACCCAGATCAACCAAACCATTTTTTAAAATTTCTTCACATCTGTGATTTTTCGCTAAACGATGGAATATTGACATCACACGACACATGATTTATAATGAGGCCTTCCTTCCATAAAATAAAATGAAACCCATAAGTACAGAAGTACACCTACCTTTGGGTAAAAATTTAAAAAATCTACATGTTTTGCTTTTAGATATATACATTTCAACGTGTTGATACTAAATTTTCAAGCCGCAAATTAATATCTTTTTTAGTTCACAAGAATTCGCCAATTAAATCTACGTGCAAAATTACAGAAACATACAAATTTTTAATTTTTTGAACAATAGATAAAATTTCTAGTCAAAAAATCTTGCGATTTTGATTATTTTTAGGGATTTTAGTTTTTTGGGTCGTAGACCTGATATGGGAAAAGTTTTAAAAATTACTATCTTGAAAAAGAAAAGAGATATTAACCTGAGGTTTAAAAATGTGGAATCAGGGCGTTGAGATATACTTATATACTTACTATAAATATGTAAAATATGGCATTTTGAAAATTTAGAAGATTTTTGAGAAAATGGGTGTATTTTGGTTTTGGCTGAACGTATTTATAGTACATTTTCCACGGGGTATATTCAACACTTTCCCGGGACATAATTGACCCATTGGAACTTACAGGGTTAAAATATGAGACGAAATTTGAAAAATGGACCGAACCGAATAAATGGGTTTCCACTGTAATATACTTTACGTACATCAATAATAAAATTCTGTGGTATTTTATTAACGGCAATTCCGTACATACAATATTTTCCTTTAATTTCACGATCTTCTAACTTATTTTGAATTGATAAACATTGGTCGTAAGCTCCCAAATTTATAACATTTCCACTTAGAAATCCTGATTGTATTTTTGATGCTGCGTCAAACACTGAACAAATTATTTTGAGGTTACATTATTCCATAAAATTAAGTAAAACATACTTTCTAAGGCCCAAATTTCGCTCCTCCGACCAGCTGCAATAGTTTCTAAAACATCAATCGCACACTCTCTACTAATTTCATGATTAGTGACATTCATTTCTATCATGGAAAGAACGTCATAGTATAATTTTCTTAATTCAGACGGTTCTAATATCTTTTTCACTTTTTGACACTGCACCTCGCAAGCACACAACACTAGAATCACATACAAGAAGATCATTTTTCAATTGCAAACTAGAAAAGACCAGGAAAAAGAATTGTATCGGTATAAAACTACATGGCATGTTATTGAAGTTATTAAGTATAATTTTGATAAGAATATCGGCCTTCGCGTAAAGAAAATTGGTTAAATTATTGTTTTATCTTGTAAATAGTGCATTTTAAAAATTTAAATAGTAAACACGACACAAGAGCTGTTCGATAAGTTCTTATAAAATTTAAAAAATGGACTATCACAATAAAATTGTCATTATTTCAAACATCTTGTAACTTTTATAGTATATTGAAAGATAAGTATTACAATGTAGTATGAGTAAAGTTTGCGAAATCGAGCCGTAAGCGAGTTATGCAAAGTACGAGTAGGTATTACAAATGGTCATTGTAATTCGTGTTTTTCATACTATTTTTTCTATTTCGCATTAATTTACTTTTAATTTCAAAATGATTTTTAAAAAAAAATTAATATATCAATGTTGGTAACAATGGCAGTTTCGATAAACATTTGAAATTTAATTTATATTGACATTTGACATTTTTACAACAGCTTCTTTTAAGTTAGGTTAAAATTAAAATTTATATTTATTATAAATATCGGATATATATTGATATACTCGTGTATATATATATATATATATATATATATATATATATATATATATATATATATATATATATATATATATATATACAGTGTGCTATGAACAGAGAAACGTGTGTCTAATTAAATTCAAAAGTCAAGTTGTCAAAATTGATCTTGAAATAAAGAAGGATACAGTATATTGACATTCGCCGTTTGCTAATTTGTTTCCATTTGTAAAATAAGATACAAGAAGAAAAGCTTTGATTTCTCAACAAAACATTTTTGACAATATCTTATGTCAAATTGACATTTAATTAATTGACATACGTTTCTTTGTACATAGCCTTCTCCGAATTTTTTTGAACACACTGCATATATATATATATATATATATATATATATATATATATATATATATATATATATATATATGTAAAATGTATACCGACGCCAAATATTTCGAATTTTAAATGGCACAAAATTGACCACTGTGGTGCACTGTCCACGCCAGCAATGAGTGCCCGTGATGTGACGCCTGGTAAGCGCTCGCACGGTGCAAATATTTCATCATTACCGATATCTGCGTACAAAGCAGATTGGCACACCCAGCAATAGGTAATAAGCCGTGATTATATATATATATATATATATATATTACATAAACTTTGTAATTTTGGTTTTCACGATAACCTCGCAGAATTTTTTGAGTCTTATGTAAATAATCGTCAATTGTACGTATCATACAATGGTTATAAGTTTAGCTATTATGTAGCTAAATCCGGTGTGCCTCAAGGCTCAAATCTAGGACCCCTTTTATTTTTGCTTGTCATTAATGACATTGTTAATAACTTAAATTGTAAGGTATTACTATACGCAGACGATGTAATTTTTTTTACAGAAATTCAACATGTTCGCGATCGTAACCAACTGCAGAATAATATAGATACTGTATCAGAGTGGTGCAACGCCAATAAATTAGCACTTAATATTAGTAAATGTCAGGTGATAACCTACACTAAAAGAAAGTCTCCCATACTCTACAATGATAGAATTAATTCCAAAGTTTTATCTCGTTCTGAATTTATTACAGATCTAGGTATGTACTTTGATCGAGAACTAGCCTTTACGTTTCACCTAGACAATCTTATAACATCAGCAAATAAAATCCTTGGTTTTGTTATTAGAAATTGTAAACAGTTTTCAAGTGTTGCTGCTCTTAGATCATTATATTTTTCGTTCATACAATCCAAGTGGGAATACTGCATAATTATATGGTTTCCAACTTACGATATCCATATAAACAAACTTGATAAGTTACAGCGCAGATTCCTAAAGTATCTGTGGTATATATATTTTCAAGTCTTCCCCGATCATCTTACTAGAGCTTAAACAATACTGGAGACATTTAATATTGACTCTATTAGAACCCGACACAAGAATATCTCTTTAACCTACATAGGAAAAATTGTGCATAATAAAATTGACAGTCCAGATTTATTAACCATGCTAGATTTTCGCGTACCTAGATATTATTCACGTTGCAATCAAAGCTTTTATCTTCCCGTTCCTAACTCTAATGTCCTGTACAAATCACCTTTATATGTAATGTGCTATTTTTATAATTTTGTTTCTGACGAGATTGATATATTTTGTATGTAATTTTCAGTAACCTATTATATCATTTACTTGTTTTGGGTTGTACCTGTTTGAGTAACAAATATTATTATAATATATATATATATATATATATATATATATATATATATATATATATATATATATATATATGTTTATTACAGAAATAAAATAAATATAAATATATCATCACGGCATATTACCCATTGCTGGGTGTGCCAATCTGCTTTATTACAGGGTGAGTTATTATTATTATTATTATTACTTATAATAAAAAAGTTAAAGAGGGGGGGGGTGTCTTCCCAGACTCAGGTTGTAAACGAAACTGGGAAACGCGATTTTTCTCGGAAGTTATTACAGATACAAAAAAATATTATAAAATAAAGTTGTAGGAGACCAAGGAGGATATCCCATTACAGAATAAAATATTTTTTTAAACCAGTGATTCTCAAGTTACAACACAAAGTTGTATTTGCTTAAATGGGATGGCATAAATTTTTTAGGTCCATTCGATACAGTATTTTTTTCTGAATTCAACCATATAATTATTTTATATCCCTACATAATAAAAATATTGAGAAAAATTCAATTAAAATTTAAATAAACTTTATTTTTATAGTTATTTTACAGTAAGCTATGTATGAAAAACAATTGAGCTTAAATTAAAGTAAAACAAATATTTGTTAATTACCTTATAAATAGTGTTCTATCCGCAACAATAAGAATTATTATACACTAAATAATTCAAATTGACAAATATCAGGTTTTGTTTTTCATACATGGCCTACTGAAAAATATCTATAAAAATAAAATTTATTTAAATTTTAATTGAATGTTTCTCAATATTTTTATTATGTAAGGATATAAAATGATTACATGGTTGAATTCAGAAAAAAATACTGTATCGTATGGGCCTAAAAAATATATGCCATCCCATTTAAGCAAATATAACTTTGTATTGTAACTTGAGAACCACTGGTTTAAAAAATATTTTTTATATTTCGCGTTCATAATGAAGTCATTACGATACGCAATTGCGGATCGTAATGACATTCATTTCGATACGCAATTTTTTGTTTTAGACGGTTGGTACTAGATGACGTATCTTTAACCCATTTTTACCTAATTCATTTTTAGTTAATTGACAATTCATTTTAATAATATAATGTGTCACAGATATTATTTTCACGTATTTTATTTCAGTTTATTTCTAGATTTCAGTGTGAGAACATCGATATTATAGTGATTCAGGTGAGAGAGTTAATCTAGCATGTATATGATTGTGGGTGTGTGTGCGAGCAGTACGGTGTACTGTAGTGGCCGCATCGTGTGAACCCGAAGGTCGCCAACGGTAGCAGCAAGGAAGACTGTTGTGACCCGCTTCTGGTGTCGCCAACGGCAGCAGCAGTTAGGGCTGTAGTGATCTGATCCAGTTGGTTAAGAGGAATGTCTCCGGATCACCATCGAAGCGGCAGTGGTTCCGTAGTGGCCGCTCGTGTGATCCCGAGGGTCGCCAGCGTAGCAGCAGGGAAGGCTGTAGTGACCCACATCTGGTTTTGCCAACGGCAGCAGCAGTTAGGGCTGTAGTGATCTGAACCAGTTGGTTAAGAGGAATGTCTCCGGATCACCACCGAAGCGGCAGTGGTTCCGTAGTGGCCGCTCGTGTGAACCCGGGGGTCGCCAGCGTAGCAGCAGGGAAGGCTGTAGTGACCCGCATTCTGTGGTCGCCAGCGTAGCAGCAGTTAGGGCTGTAGTGATCTGATCCAGTTGGTTAAGAGGATTGTCTACGGATCACCACCGAAGCGGCAGAGGGTCCGTAGTAACTAGCGGTACTGCCCGTAGTTGCCAACATGTGTGTACGGTGTGTGAATGCCTGAACCTTTTGTAAATGATTGCCTCCTCCCTGAGTATTTCTCATGTATTAATTCTTTTACAGAAATAATCACGGCGTGAAGGAGGATTTCGCCTGACCGGGTTCGGCCAGGCGACGGTCATCTAGATTTGTTATTATTTTTGTATTAATACTGTATATACCGGTTTGGGTGATAAATGTGTTTTAATATTCTTATTTTCAGCGCTAACATTTAATCGTCATTTATAACATTTCAGAAGTGGGATCGGAACATTTTTTAACTTTCAGCTTTTCGGATCATACCAGCACAGCTTTTGGAACAGTTCGGATATTGATTACGTTTATGTTTAGCTGGATTACGAACCTGGACAACATTACAACATGACTTTACCTAACAACAGTCCTACATTTAAGTATTTACGTTCTCTGTACGCGCTATGCATAAATGGGACGAAATAACTACCATAATGTATGTGACATCTCGCTGGAGAGGGTATGCAGAAATATGGTATAAAGCGCTGCAAGGGATAAATCATTCTTGGGAGTCATAGAAGGCTATGTTGTTGAAGGCATTTCCGTCACAGGAAAATTATTTTCAGTTGCTTCAAGAAATGATTTCTCGCAACAAGAAACCGGATGAACTTATGTTGCAATACTATTATGAGAAGCTGGCGCTACTCAACACTTGCCCTTATCAAAGAATGCAAGAAGCTGCAGTGTCTTTTATTATTTTTGAAGACGATCGAAGATAAATTAGCGACACGAAACCTTTCTACTCCCGTTAAACGCGATTTACATCGTACTTTTCAGAAGAACAAGTGGCCTTACTATATTACGCAGCAGAACGACGATGGAATGGAAAATGCTGGCTGGAACTGCAGGAATATTCATTCGATATAGAATATCGCCCACGATTACGAATGGGTCACGTCGATGCGCTAAGTCGAAACCCCGTGTCAGGAGAAGGACTTTCTGTAGAATTTGAAATTTTTCATATAACAAGCTGACTGGATACTCACTGGACAAATGACAAATTGAAAATTATCAAGAACATTTTAAGTAAACCACCGGAAACTAACTACGAAAGGAATATTTATAAAATTTACTGTTTACGAGACGAACGGGTTTACCGAATTACCGCGTCCGGAATCTAGTGGATTGTACCTAGAGGACAGCGGCTGCAGATAGTACGTTCCTGTCTTGATGAGTTTGGACATTTTGGAATTTACTGGTTTCCTAAAATGACAAAATTCGCGAAGTACACTGACTCGTGTAAGGATGTCTTTACCATACACAACAGATAAGAAAGCAGCCAGAACTATTGAATCCAATTGAGAAACTACCGATTCCATTCCACAACATCCGTATGAAGGACCATTCCAAATAAAGAAAGTTCTACCGAACGATAAATTTTCAGTAGAAGATTTGCCTGGCACAAATTGAAGTAGAAAAGGAGAATATAGTAACGTAGTGACGATTGACAGGATGAAACCATATTTAAGTACACATGAACTGTCGGAAGACAACAGTGCTTCGGATGTTGATGCTGATGCTGCAGGAATTTGGGATTGATTCCTCGAGGACGTGGAACTTTTCAGGATGGCCGAACTGTCACAGATATTATTTTGCGAAAGAATATTTTTATTAAATTTATTATGTTTTGTCTCTAATTAGCTTTTTAGGTACGTAACCGATGCTGTTGGATAAGAGCTACATTTAATGATACTGGTATTCACGTATTTTATTTCAGTTTATTTCTAGATTTCAGTGTGAGAACATCGATATTATAGTGATTCAGGTGAGAGAGTTAATCTAGCATGTGTATGATTGTGGGTGTGTGTGCGAGCAGTACGGTGTACTGTAGTGGCCGCATCGTGTGAACCCGAGGGTCGCCAACGGTAGCAGCAAGGAAGGCTGTAGTGACCCGCATCTGTGGTCGCCAACGGTAGCAGCAGGGAAGGCTGTAGTGACCCGCATCTGTGGTCGCCAACGGCAGCAGCAGTTAGGGCTGTAGTGATCTGATCCAGTTGGTTAAGAGGAATGTCTCCGGATCACCACCGAAGCGGCAGTGGTTCCGTAGTGGCTGCCCGTGTGAACCCGAGGGTCGCCAGCGTAGCAGCAGGAAAGGCTGTAGTGACCCACATCTGGTGTCGCCAACGGCAGCAGCAGTTAGGGCTGTAGTGATCTGATCCAGTTGGTTAAGAGGAATGTCTCCCGATCACCACCGAAGCGGCAGTGGTTCCGTAGTGGCCGTTCGTGTGAACCCGAGGGTCGCCAGCGTAGCAGCAGGTATGGCTGTAGTGACCCGCATTCTGTGGTCGCCAGCGTAGCAGCAGTTAGGGCTGTAGTGATCTGATCCAGTTGGTTAAGAGGATTGTCTCCGGATCGCCACCGAAGCGGCAGAGGGTCCGTAGTAACTAGCGGTACTGCCCGAAGTTGCCAACATGTGTGTACGGTGTGTGAATGCCTGAACCTTTTGTAAATGATTGCCTCCTCACTGAGTATTTCTCATGTGTTAATTCTTTTACAGAAATAATCACGGCGTGAAGGAGGATTCCGCGTGACCGGGTTCGGCCAGGCGACGGTCATCTAGATTTGTTATTATTTTTGTATTAATACTGTATATACCGGTTTGGGTGATAAATGTGTTTTAATATTCTAATTTTCAGCGCTAACATTTAATCGTCATTTATAACAAATGTCGAAATTATTATTATTTTTTATTTAGGGAAGATTATTTACATGCAAATGTACAAATGGTTACAAATATAATCACAAATTGAGTAAGTAAATATTATTGTAGAAGGCGCAAAATATAAAAAATAGTACAAAGAACTCATTTTATAAGACTTTCTTTCACACTTGTCAATTCAATTTGAGTGGCAACCGTGCGAACTGCAAATTGCAACTAACCTGTGTGTAGTGAAAAAATTCAAATTTTTCTGTGTAATACAAATAATCATTTCGTAAAGTGCTCACCAGCGTGATTATTATAATTCAATCTCGGAAACAGAAAGAATAGACGTACAAAACAAGTAAGTGGTGATAAAATACAAGTGATAAAGTTTCTGTGAAACCTCACGTGTGAACAGTGCACCGGTACCAGCGCGCACCTGTCGAAGTGCGAATCTTTCGCGCCAATAAATAAATCAGTGTTGCCAACGATATCATAACTAAAACCAATAACAGAGATACTTACATCCACAACCATGCAACAAACAAGTGGCGGATCTAATACCGTTACAAACACGATAACGAATGTTATAACAACAACAGCAGCATGCTACTATACCCAAACATCAACACCCATGACCACACCCATAGCCACCACAATGATCCGAAATTCACCCTATACACCAACCACCCCCCTTCGAGGATTTACACCAATTAGACATACTGGCGGTAATTACAACACCGACAAAAGCACTCCAGACTACCAACATCAAATGCCATCAAACGAAGACATCAGTCTCTCTTGGCAACAAGTACCCCAAAGAGGGGCAACAAAAAAGAGAACAAGAGAAAAAGAACCAGACCCACAAAACAAGCGCAGTAACACGAACGCAATCAGAACAACAACAGTATACACGTCAAATAAATATTCTCTCCTGGACAATGAAAAGGACGAAACCCAATCAAAAACGGACCCAAAACCACCACCACTTTTCATTCAAGCAGTTACTGACTATCAGTCAATGTTAACAACCTTCAAAACATCACTAAAGCCAGACGAGTTCATATGCAGATCACTAGCAAATAATACTGTTAAAGTGAACACGAGCACACCCGACGCCTATAGAAAACTAGTACTCACGCTAAACACCAACAAAGTAGCATATTACACATACCAGCCTCGAGAAGAAAGAGCTTACAGGGTAGTAATAAAAAATATCCACCATTCAATACCAGTAAATGACATAAAGGAAGCCCTAGAAATCAAGGGCTTCGTAATAAGAAATGTGTACAACATCAGAAGCTGGCAAACAAAAGAACCCCTTCCAATGTTCTTCATAGACCAGGAGCCATCAGAAAATAACAAAAAAATCTACGAATTAAAGCACATTCTAGGCACCAAAATAGTAGTTGAACCCCCGAGAATTAAAAAAGATATACCTCAATGCATGCGCTGCCAGGACTACGGCCACACCAAATCCTACTGTACCAAAGAGTACTACTGCGTGAAATGCGCTGCAAACCATCCGACTAAAGAATGTCAAAAAGGCGCTAACACCCCAGCCACCTGTGTTCTCTGCTTGGGCCCCCACCCAGCGAATTATAAAGGCTGCTCGGTATATAAAGAGCTGCAAAAAACCAGAAATAAAATAACTCCTCAGAAACCAAACAGCCAAATGTACCAAAAAGTAAGAGAAAACATCAGCTACGCAGACATAACAAGCAATACCAAGAATACAGAGACACGCAACCAACAAATACCTAAATCACACAATGAAAACTTCCTGTCAGAATTTCTGAACAAATTCGAAACAATGTTCAACCAGATCATGCAACAAAATACAATGATCATTCAACTACTCACGTCCCTCGTCAACAATAGAAACAATGGTTAACTCACTCAGGATTGCACTGTGGAACTCTAATGGGCTAATACAACACAGACACGAAGTCGAAGTATTCTTGCAAATACATAAAATTGATATCATGCTCTTTTCAGAAACTCACTTCACAAACAAAAACTATCTCAAAATACCGAAATATAAAACATATACCACAAACCATCCAGACGAAACTGCCCACGGAGGAACAGCCATAATCATCAAGGAAAATATTAAACACACAGAGCTAGAAAAAATCGAAGAAGAATATTTACAAGCCACAACCATTAAAACACATGAATTAAACGGCACATTAACTATATCTGCTGCCTACTGTCCACCCAAGCATCAAATATCAAAAGAGAAATTTGAAGCGTATTTCGAAAAACTAGGCAATAGGTTCATAGCTGGAGGGGACTACAACTCCAAACATCCCCAGTGGGGATCGAGACTAGTAAACCCAAAGGGAAGAGAAATGCAAAAGGCGATCACAGCAAAAGGGTACAACCACCTGAGTACAGGAAAACCAACGTACTGGCCCACCGATCCCAATAAACTTCCAGATCTACTGGACTTCTTCGTCACTAATAAAATATCACAAAACTACACGTCTATAGAACCTTGCTACGACCTACATTCAGACCACTCTCCAGTAATTTTAACAATAAGCACAACAGTGATAATGAAAAAAGAAAATCCCAGACTATACAACAAAAAAACAGACTGGGAACTATTCAGAAAATATTTAAACGACAATATTAACCTAAGAATCCCACTTAAAAAACCCGACGACATTGACGAAGCTGTAGAAAATACAACCCGTCACATTCAGCAGGCAGCCTGGTATTCTACTCCTATAATCGATGACACCAAGAAAGATATTGAAGTCAACTATCCCAAAACTTTGAGAGACAAAATATCAGAAAAAAGAAAAGTCCGGCGAAAATGGCAACAAACGCGACATCCCACGTACAAAAACGAATTAAACAATCTTTCAAAAGAAATAAAAAACCTAATCATCCAAATAAAAAATGAGTCTTTCCAACACTACCTTAGCAATCTTTCAACACTACCTGAAAACAATTATTCCTTATGGAGAGCCACAAAAAAGCTAAAGCAACCAACCCAATCAATTCCACCACTACGGAAAGCAGACGGTACCTGGGCCAGAGAAAGCACAGAAAAAGCCGAACTCTTTGCGGGATTCTTCTCTAAAACATTTGAACCACATCCACCAACAGCAGACCAAGACAACGAAGAAATTGAAAACTTTCTCATATCTCCTCTACAACTTTCACCTCCTATTAAGCACTTCACACCAACAGAAATAGTAAGCGAAATTAAAAAACTAAATAACAAGAAATCTCCAGGATATGATCTTATCAACGCAAAAATAACAAAAGAACTCCCCAAAAAAGCTCTAGTTATGATAACAAATATCTATAACGCCATGATAAGAATTTCCTATTTCCCAGTACAATGGAAATTCGCACAAATCATACTAATACACAAGCCTGGAAAAACGCATCATGAAATCACCTCATATAGACCAATCTCCCTGCTCCCACTGCTCTCAAAAGTATTCGAAAAATTATTACTAAGAAGACTGCAAGTAATAATCGAAGAAGAAAATCTCATACCAGCACATCAATTCGGCTTCAGAAAACAGCACTCCACCATCCAACAAGTCCATAGGATTGTAAACGAAATTGAAAGCAGTCTGCAGAACAAACAAATCTGCTCGGGAGCCTTCCTAGACATAAGCCAGGCTTTTGATAAAGTCTGGCACACGGGCCTACTATACAAAATTAAGAAAAAGTTACCACACCCATATTTTCAGTTAATAAAATCGTACCTCAGCGAACGATATTTCCAAATACGACACGAAGGCACCACATCGAAAATACAACCGATCAAAGCAGGAGTCCCACAAGGAAGCGTACTGGGGCCAGTGCTATATCAACTCTACACAGCCGACCTACCCTGTGAAGAAAACGTCCTCATAGCCACATATGCAGATGATACAGCCATCCTTGCAACAGATGAAGACCCAAACACTTCATCCGCCCTATTGCAAAAATCCCTTGACGATGTACAACGATGGACGGAAAAGTGGAGAATAAAAATTAATGAACAAAAATCCACACATGTAATATTTACAAACAGAAGAACTATATGCCCGTCGGTTACAATCAACGGAAATACAATTAACACAGAAGAAGATGTAAAATACCTAGGTTTACATCTGGACAAACGGCTCACATGGCAAAAACACCTGAAAACAAAAAAGCAACAAATAAACATTAAAATCAGAAAAATGTACTGGCTCCTAGGCCGAAAATCGCAACTGCCACTAGAAAGCAAGCTCCTTCTCTACAAAACAATAATTATCCCTATTTGGACCTATGGGATCCAGCTATGGGGATGTGCTAAAAAGTCGAACACAGACATAATTCAAAGAAGCCAGAACAAAATACTTCGGATGATTGCCAATGCACCGTGGTATGTAAACAACCATACCCTCCATAAAGACCTAAAGGTCAAATACATCCACGAAGAGATTCGCAAATTCGCCTCATCACATGAACACAAAACTATGAACCACCCAAACGATATGGTCGCCAACCTGCTGAAGAATGAAAATAGCCTGAGACGCCTCAAGAGAACAAAACCATCGGATCTCAAACACACACCCGCACAATAACATTCCCGCCCAAAATTACACAATACTTATGAAACAATATTAAAATAAAGAGGGAGTGTCACTGGATGCTCTCCTCACGCATGTGACTTGTATTATATCAGATTTGCTCGTTGGCTCAAGCAAAGGCCAGTTGTAAATAAAATAACCAAATAAAAAAAAAAAAAAAAAAAAACTTGTCAATTAGAAAACTCGCTAACGCTCGTTTTCTAAATTTTGACGCGTGCGAAAAAAAACATGTGTTATAAATGACGATTAAATGTTAGCGCTGAAAATAAGAATATTAAAACACATTTATCACCCAAACCAGTATATACAGTATTTCTGCAAAAAGAATTAACACATGAGAAATACTCAGTGAGGAGGCAATCATTTACAAAAGGTACAGGCATTCATACACCGTACACACATGTTGGCAACTACGGGCAGTACCGCTAGTTACTTCGGAACCTCTGCCGCTTCGGTGGTGATCCGTAGACAATCCTCTTAACCAACTGGATCAGATCACTATACAGCCCTAACTGCTGCTACCGTTGGTGACCACAGATGCGAGTCACTACAGCCTTCCCTGCTGCTACGCTGGCGACCCTCGGATTCACACGAGCGACCACTACGGAACCACTGCCGCTTCGGTGGTGATCCGGAGACATTCCTCTTAACCAACTGTATCAGATCACTACAGCCCTAACTGCTGCTGCCGTTGGCGACCACAGATGCGGGTCACTACAGCCTTCCCTGCTGCTACCGTTGGCGACCCTCGGGTTCACACGATGCGGCCACTACAGTACACCGTACTGCTCACACCCACAATCATACACACGCTAGATTAACTCTCTCACCTGAATCACTACAATATCGATGTTCTCACACTGAAATCTAGAAATAAACTGAAATAAAATTCGTGATCATGAAATGTAGCTCTTATCCAACAGCATCGGTTACGTACCTAAATAGCTAATTAAAGACAAAACATAATAAATTTAATAAAAATAATGTTACGCAAAATAATTACTGTGACACATGTCTTATAAAACACGTTCTTTAATATACTATTATTCTGTAATGGGATGCCCCCCTTGGTCTCCTACAAATTTATTTTATAGTATTTTTTTGTATCTCTAGTAACTTCCGAGAAAAATTGCGTTTCCTAGTTTCATTTACAGCCTGTATATACAGATGTCTGGGAAGACGCCCCGCCCCCTTTAACTTTTTTATTATAAGTAATAGAAAAAGATGGCTCATATAAAAGTTGTATTATTTAGATGTGTAGATATTTTTTATAAAGTTAGGTTTATAAGATACGACTATCAACTTTTATTTTTCAAATGGCAACCTATAATTATTTTAATAAAATAGAAACCGCAATCTTTTCAACGATGTATTATTTTTTATTAATGTATTTGAAAAATTTCGAGAAAAATGAGAAAATTTAGAAATATTAGAAATAATTTTTAAATAAATATTATAGGTGGCTATGTGAAAATAAACAAAACGTAACAATGTAAAACAATTAAATTAATGTCAAAAAAGTATACATTTGTTTGTTACTTAATATAACTTATTTTGTAAACAGAAAAAAAAAACATAGCCACCTATAATATTTGTTTAAAAATTATTTCTAATATTTCTAAATTATCTCATTTTTCTCGAAATTTTTCAAATACATTAATAAAAAATAATACTTCGTTGAAAAGAGAAAAAAATGGCGGTTTCTATTTTATTAAAATAATTATAGGTTATTTGAAAAATAAAAGTTGATAGTCGTATCTTGTAAACCTGACTTTATAAAAAATATCTACATCTGCCATCAAATAGTATATGTAAAATAATAAAACTTTTATATGAGCCATTTTTTCTATTATTTATAATAAAAAAGACTTAGCCTGTATATATATAAATTATGTAGACGCCCAGCCCTTATTGCATCATGCTTGGTAATTTTCCATTATGTAATATTAAACCCTACACAGCATAAAAGTCATACCACCCAAGGAGATAAATAGACATCTCCAACATGTAACGAGTAGTTTATGTCAGTCTGTAGAAACATTAAGTTCATATCATTCTAGTTGTATCTTGTATTGTAAAATAAAACTTTTTAAAAACATTAAATCGAATTCCATTGATTTAATTGGCGCAGTCGCTGTAGGACTGCTGAAAGATTTTACTTCGAAGACCTAATAAAATAGTGTCCAATTCGTTTAAAAGTGAAGTCGTCACTTTCAAGTGTTTATTCGGCATCCGAATCATCGTTCTCCAGAGTGTTACGAAAATCTGAAGTAAAATACAGATTTCACACTCCAGTCAACAATCCCAAGTGCAACAGAAGCCTTCTACAAGAACTGCATAACTCCGACGAACAAAGGCTCACAATATCGTCGTTAATTCCGTGAGTTCCGAGAGGCCCGATTCACCGAGAGCACATCGGCAGCAGATGGCACCTCCTGCTCTTTCACCCACTGAGCGAAAATCAGTGACCACCAAACCTTCATCTCCTGGACCATGAAGTTGGCCATCATAAACTCATTCGTAGTGTTACTGTGAGTTACTATTTAAAAACTTTCACATTACTATTTTTCTCTGATTTTTAAATATTTTATTACAATTGTAAAATACAACAATGAACACAGCTCCAATTGTACAACCCACTGCACTTAACATTATACCCAAAATTCCTCCAGCTTATCAAAGATCATATAAATATCCGGTTATTTACAAGGAAGAGGTTAATAAACAAATTAATAACTTATTAGATCAAAACATAATTAGACACTCATATTCCCCTTGGAGTAGTCCAATTTGGGTTGTTCCCAAAAAACAAGATGCTTCGGGTGAAACAAAATTTTGCATGGTTATAGATTACCGCAAGTTAAACTCAAAGACTATAGACGATAAATTTCCGATACCCGATATCGCGGACATTTTGGACCAACTTGGTAAATGTAATTATTTCAGTACTATTGACCTAAAAAGCGGATTCTACCAAATCGAAATGGATCCTGATTCAATAGAAAAAACAGCCTTTTCAACCGATCAAGGACACTTTGAATTCCTTAGAATGCCCTTTGGTCTCAAAAACGCACCAATACTTTCCAGAGACTAATGAATTTCGTTTTAAAAGGCCTCATTAATAAAATTTGTTTTGTTTATTTGGACGATATAATTATTCTAGGCAAATCATTACAAGAACATATTCAAAATATCAAAATTGTTTTCCAAAGACTAAGAGAGGCGAATTTTAAATTACAGCTAGATAAGAGCGAATTTCTAAGAAAAGAAGTCGCGTATCTTAGACATATAATTACCACCGAAGGCGTTAAACCAAATTCAGATAAAATTGAAACTATAAAAAACTTACTCTTCCAAAGACTCAAACAGAAATCAAATCATTTTTAGGCTTTCTTGGTTATTATCGTAGATTTATAAAAGATTTTTCCAAATTAACTAAACCATTTACCAAATGTTTAAAGAGAAATGGCAAAATTAATATTGATGACAAAGAATACATTTCGTGCTTTGAAAAATGTAAATTATTACTTTCAAACGCACCTATATTACAGTATCCTGATTTTTCGAATCAACTTCGTTTAACGACCGACGCATCAAATTTCGCTTTAGGAGCAGTTCTATCACAAAACATATACGGTAAAGATCTACCTATAGCTTACGCAAGTCGCACTCTCAACGATCATGAAGTAAATTATTCAACCACCGAAAAAGAATTACTCGCTATCGTGTGGACTACCAAACATTTTTATCACTATTTGTACGGTCGCAAATTTAAACTAATTATCGATCACAAACCCCTTATTTGGTTAAATAGTCTAAAAGAACCTAATTCAAAACTCATTCGTTGGAAATTGAAATTATCACAATACAGTTATGACATAGAGTATCAGAAAGGTAAACAAAATTACGTCGCGGACTATTTATCCAGAATCCCAAAACCTTCCGAGATAAATTACAAAACTTCAAATATTTTTGACCACAAGGAACCTATAATTCATTGCGTTTCTAAAGACTTTAAAATGGGTCAAGGTTTCGCAAAACAGATTAATAAAAGGTACCACACCACCAACAACTTAGACAAAATAAAAATTGTAAATAATATCGCCATACAAACATCACCTAGATTAATAATACATTTAATTTCAAAAGAGAATTATTTTGACGAACAAAATTTAAAAGATATAAAAAATTGTTTAATACAATTAAGACATTATCTAATTGAAAATAATATAAATTCAATTAATATGCCAAAAATTGCATCTGGTTTAGACAAGCAAAATTGGTCAGATATAGAAAATTTACTAAAACAAATTTTTGAGAATACAAATAATATACAAATTAACGTTTTTACTTTGAATAATATTGAAGCTTATGCAAACTCCGTTATCGCTGAAAAGGACACGGACAGTCATACGCAGCATTCTGATGACGAAGCCCCTATCAATGGCCTACACTATAAAGACATTCCTATAAATTTCGGTAAAAACCAAATTATTTTTAAAGAAACAACTTCTAAAAGTACTGTAGAAATAACAAAAATGTTTGGACACGAAAAACAAAGATTTTATATTTACTTAAACAAGATTAATTTTAAAAATACTCTCTTAAAATTTATTAAAGAATACCTCGTATCTGGAATACATTATTATTGCATCGTTCCGGTACAATTTCATACAATGTTAAATTCTATTTTGCAAATTAATTTTCAACCAGGCACTTATATTTTGACTAGTTGTACAAATCAGCTACAAGACATAGAATTGTCAGATGAACAAATTGACCTAGTAAAAAACTATCATTTAGGCAAAACAAATCACCGTGGCATAATTGAAACCTATCAGAAATTAAAACAGCAGTATTATTACGGTAATATAGAAAGGTTCCATTCAACAATAATAGAACATGTTAGAATATTGGAACAAAATAAAGATTTCAATGATTTAAATATTAGTAATAAAACCCGTTACGCTCTTCAAGCTTACAACTAGACAATTCACTCCGTTACAAAACGTACACCCAATGAAATACTTTTTGGCCGTTATAACGAAATAAAAGAAGAAATTTCTCCCGAAATCGTCACCGATAATTACGTTCAGACCCATAAAGAAATCATGAAGAAAATTTACGATGAAACTAAATTGTTATTAGATAACAGCAAAAAGAAATATGCTACGTCACAAGTTCATAGTATTAAATTACCTGATAAAGTATTCGAAGAACAAGCCAAGAGAAACACTGGTAAAGTTGAGAAACCTCGTTACAAAAAACAACAAATTAAAACATATGTAAAAGATAAGGCTCAAGTAATAACTGACAAGAACAAAAAAGTAAAAATCGACAAACTAAAACCCCTCCGTCAATTTACAGACTCATACGAACAATAACAACCATCGACCTCAAAGACGAAAGACACAACTCCGGAATTAACGTCCTCAAACTAGGAAATGCACTAATCTCAACTAATAATAAGTACATCTATGTTAAGCTTAATTTAGATAGAATTAAAGAAAAATATAATAACCTTACTTACCATTATAGCCAATTAAAATTAGAATTAGAAAACAAGTATAATAAGAAAAATGTAGCAAGTTTAAGTAATAACTTTATTATGTTAGAAAACTTTTTAGACATAGTAAATAGTAAAATTCAAATCCTCTTGTACGATAATAAAGAAAAACGTGGACTTATAAACGGAATCGGTTCTATAATAAAAAGCATCACTGACAACTTAGACGCCACTGATCAAGAAAAATACTACAACGCCTTAAGATTAATTTAAGAAAATGAAAATATTTTGGAAGACAATTTAAATCAAGCTATTACCTTTAATAAAAATATTTCAGACTATTTTAATAAACAAGTTGAAAAAATTAACTCCAATAATATAATTATTGAAAATCAAATTAATGAGATGCATATTGTTTTAAAAGTAATAATAGATACTAACGATAGACTCTATATCGATAATATAATAACTCAACTAACATTTGCAGCCACAAATCTAATAAGTATCCTTAATGAATTCGAAACTACATTCGCCTTTTGTGAAACAAACACTTTATACTTTGGTATTCTTTCGAGAAAAGATGTCAAAATAGAAATTGATAAATTACTACCAAATAGCTTGAAACACCTTGCAATAAAAAATTGGCAAAAGCAACAGTTAGTAAAAACCTACTGTAAATATGAAAAACTTACTTTAGACATAATAATAGACATTCCTATTCCTTTAGTACAAAACGAACTTCTAATCACCCCATACCTACTTTGCATAATAAGACTTACGTTACATTAGATATCACCCCTGACTATTACACGAAAACTAATACACACATTAATAAATTGAATAAATGTACTTTGGTAGAAGATAAACTTTATATTTGTAACAATGAAAATTCCCTACCAAATAAATGTATAGAAAATTTGTATTTTAATAGAAACAGTAATAGTTGCGAATATATTAAAGTAGGTACTTAACCACAACGAAATCATTTCAATACCAAACTCAAATATTGTATATCTCTTTGTACCTAATAAAGATGTAATAAATATCGAATGTGACCACGAAGTTCAAGATAAAGAAATTTCTGGAATTTACTCAATAAAAAACTGTTTAATAAACAAACAAAAATTATTCAAAAATGTCAAGTATTATAAAATCATTAACTTAAATATCGAACAAAATAAAAATAAAATAATCCTTAATAAGACATTGAATATAAAAAATCTAGAATCAATAAAAATTCCAAACCAACAAATAACTCATTTAAATGAAATTCATAACACAGAACCACATTCAATATTTTTTGATGTAATATTATATATTGTAAGCATAAATGTAGCCATGTTCTTAGCTCATAAAATTTGTGTAGAAATAAAAAAAACGTAATTTAAGTAAAATAAAAATAATGAACCAACAATTGAAACAACACCTATGGAATATACAACAGGTATTCTTTCATCTTAGGGGGGAGGAATTATGTAGACGCCCAGCCCTTATTGCATCATGCTTGGTAATTTTCCATTATGTAATATTAAACCCTACACAGCATAAAAGTCAAACCACCCAAGGAGATAAATAGACATCTCCAACATGTAACGAGTAGTTTATGTCAGTCTGTAGAAACATTACGAGTAAGTTCATATCATTCTAGTTGTATCTTCTATTGTAAAATAAAGCTTTTTAAAAACATTAAATCGAATTCAATTGATTTAATTTATATATACAGGGAAGACGCGCCCCCCCCCCCCTTTAACTTTTTTACATATACTATTTGATGGCAGATGTAGATATTTTTTATAAAGTCAGGTTTACAAGATACGTCTATCAACTTTTATTTTTCAAATGGCAACCTATAATTATTTTAATAAAATAAAATAATTCTATTTTATTAAAATAATTATAGGTTGACATTTGAAAAATAAAAGTTGATAGTCGTATCTTGTAAACCTGACTTTATAAAAAATATCTACACCTGGCATCAAATAGTATATGTAAAATAATAAAACTTATATATGAGCCATTTTTTTCTATTACTTATAATAAAAAAGTTAAGGGGGGGGGGGCGTCTTGCCACACTCACCCTGTAATATATATATATATATATATATATATATATATATATATATATATAATAATAATAATAATAATAATAATAATAATTTTATTATGCACAATTTTCCTAGGTAGGTTAAAGAGATATTCTTGTTTCGGGTTCTAATAGAGTCATTATTAAATGTCTTCAGTATTGTTTAAGTTCTAGTGAGATGATCGGGGAAGACTTGAAAATATATATACCACAGATACTTTAGGAATCTGCGCTGTAACTTATCAAGTTTGTTTATATGGATATCGTAAGTTGGAAACCATATAATTATGCAGTATTCCAACTTGGATTGTATGAACGCAAAATATAATGATCTAAGAGCAGCAACACTTGAAAACTGTTTACAATTTCTAATAACAAAACCAAGGATTTTATTTGCTGATGTTATAAGATTGTCTAGGTGAAAAGTAAAGGTTAGTTCTGGATCATAGTAAATTCCTAGATCTGTAATAAATTCAGAACGAGATAAAACTTTGGAATTAATTCTATAATTGTAGAGTATGGGAGACTTTCTTTTAGTGTAGGTTAACACCTGACATTTACTAATATTAAGTGCTAATTTATTGGCGTTGCACCACTCTGATACAGTATCTATATTATTCTGCAGTTGGTTACGATCGCGAACATGTTGAATTTCTGTGAAAATTTTTACATCGTCTGCGTATAGTAATACCTTACAATTTAAGTTATTAACAATGTCATTAATGACAAGCAAAAATAAAAGGGGTCCTAGATTTGAGCCTTGAGGCACACCGGATTTAGCTACATAATAGCTAGACTTATAACCATTGTATGATACGTACAATTGACGATTATTTAAATAAGACTCAAAAAATTCTGCGAGGTTATCGTGAAAACCAAAATTACAAAGTTTATGTAATAAGTTAACATGGTTTAGCTTATCCAACGCTTTAGAAAAGTCTGTGTAGACAACGTCTACTTGACCTTTTTTGTCCAAAATTTTTGAAATGTATTTAGTAAAAATACATAAGTTGGATGTAGTTGAACGTTGAGGGGGAGTTATGTATTGTTTCAATTGCGGAAAAATTTGGTTGTAAATAACAATTTCAAATAATTTCGCGAAATTACACAATATAGTGATAGGCCTATAATTTTGGACAAGTGATGCATCGCCAAACTTTAACACCGGACAGACTTTAGTCAACTTCCAAATATCTGGAAATTGTCTGCTAGAAATGGATTTATTAAATATATAAAGCAACGGAACTAACAAAGCTACAGCGCAGTCCTTAACTAGAAAACTAGGAATTTGATCATATCCTGCAGTTAATATGTTCTTAATCTTATGGCAGGCATGTAGTAAATCATTCTCTGTAATATTGATATTTACGTTATATGACATATTTAAATTGTTAGACATTGCACGTTTACGTGTATTGAACACAGGCGAATTTGAATTGTAATCCTCGTATACACTACTAAAGTACTCGTGGATTATCTTCGGTTATATCATATAATTTCATGCTATTGGAAGACCAGAAAAAATAGGATTCGATGTAATAGAATTTTCAACATCAGAAATATAGTTACTATACGAGGTTTTTATTAAATTTTTCAGAAGATATTTAATGTCTTTATATTTATTATAGAAATATGTAGAATCCGTTTTTTTCTACTTCACATAAAATTTTGATTTGAGTTTGATGTTATTAATTATTTCGCGCGTAAACCACGGAGGGTAACATTTTTTCTGATGTTTGTATACTGGTACATATTTATCGAAAATAGCATACAGTAGTTCTTAAAATTTATTACAGGCGTCATTAACATTGACGCACTCAATGACTGGAGACCAAACACGGTGCGATAGTTCTGCATAGAGCAATGAATAGTTAGCTTTTTTAAAGTTATATGATTTAATTTTGTCATTTACATTGAATTTGTTATTCTTGCTGCATTCAAAAGCTAAATCAATGGATAATGGGGGATGATATGTGTCAATTTTAACAAGAGGCACATCCTCGTCTAAGACTGTAGCTTGTACATTTGTGAAAACAAGGTCTAATAATCTGTTGTTATAATTAAAAACGTTATTACATTGCTCCAATTCATTGAATGCCTCAAAATTAATCAAATGCTCTCTTAACATGTCATTAGACTGAGATAAAATATAATTTGGCACATTAAAGTCACCTAATATGACAACATTTTGACCACTAACGCAAAAGTTTTCGAGGTACGAAGTAAGTTTTCTAATGCAACAATATTAGGAGTTTCGGGAATGTAACATATAAATACAAGAAGAGTACATGTGTCTAAAAAACATTTACAAGCTAACATATCAAATGTAATCAACTCTGTTTGAATAATAGACAAATCAAGTTGTTCTATTTTATATGAATTTTTAATAGCTAAAAGCACGCCTCCACCACGAGAAATGTTCAGAGACGTAAAATTTCTGTCTTTCCGTAGAACAGTATAGGAATCAGGGGGAAATAATTCCGAGTTTCTAATGTCTGGATGTAACCACCATTCAGTTAAGCCAATAATATCATATTCACAATCAGAAACAGAATAAAAAAAATCATGCATTTTATTTTTAATGCTAGGAACATTTTGGTAGTAAAATTTAATGTTTTATTTACGTATGTGATTGTCTGTTAAAACGTCTATCCTAAAAAATCACTATTCTGATTTTGAGTGATTCGTTTACGGGGAAACCAGATTTTTTTCACTAATGCACCAGTGGGCCACAAATCAGGGTTGAAGAAAGATGAGAATTCATCATGCGGAACCCATAATTTAAAAGAGGCGTAGTCCCCGTCGTGCTCGATTTTCTCGCATTGGTATTGAAAGTTCTTCCCATTTGATTGTAGATAATCCGTAATGGTCGGAGGATGTTACCTGTTTATTTGCAATACGACTGATGTGGACGTAGGAGAACCTTGGCGCGCCAGTCAATTTGCACTCAGTCATATATATATATATATATATATATATATATATATATATATATATATATATATATATATATATATATATATATATATATATATATATATATACAGAGAATTTATTTTAAAATGCAACATATGATTTATCACTTCCATGGTTACACACTACTGTCAGAAAATGACAGCAATGTAATATTTGTCCATTTTAAAATGCAACATTATAAATAGTATTGCAGCACAGGAGATACGTCCATAACACATCACAAATGGTATCAATTCTTTCTACGAGCGACTAGGATATTGCATCAGTGTGAATGGAGGTATTCTTGAACATTTATTACATTAAAATTATGAATTTTTGTAAGCCAAAGTTTGTTAAGATGTGCTACATTAAAGTTTTGATTTTTTTAAATAGTATGTAGGCTAATTTATTGGAAATTAGTATTGAAAATACATAACTACAAATTTTTGCATGTTGCATTTTAAAATGGACAAATATTACATTGCTGTCATTTTTTGACAGTAGTGTGTAGTAACCATGGAAGTGATTGACCATATGTTGCGCGTTAAAATAAATTCCCTGTATATATATATATATATATATATATATATATATATATATATATATATATATATATATATATATATATATATGGCCAGGAGTGGTGTGGCAACACTGATAAGACTAAATCCTTCTCTGTGAGCTAATTAAGAAAAGTTAATTTTTAAACGATAAAAGTGGAAATAAATAGATCAAGATCCCCACAGTACTACAGTGTGAGGATTACTGTGAGAAAAATTTATTTTCATGAATATCTGAATATACCTAATAAATTTCAAATGCAGAATTTAACAGACCTTGAAATATTTACACAAAACCGCCAATTCACTAATTAAACAGCTCTGCGCCACCGCCAAGCACTGATCAGACAGTGTTCTCAACTACACACATCAATAAAGTATCAGCCACAGCAGTGTTGCCACTGATAGCATAAATAATAAACAAAAATACAATTAAATAATTCAAAAACAATAAAAAAGAATACATAAGCAAAAAACACATTTACATATATTCGTATCTAATATATTAAGAAAAATTTAAATAAATAAATAATAAAAAAATTAAAAAAGAACATTTAAAAAATAATAATAATAATACAAAATGGATGAAAATATTAGAATCCATTGAAAATAGTAAAACTGACACAATGGAAGCAATAGATAAAGCTAAGTCAGAAATTCTAGTAATGATCAAAGCAACTAATGATAAAGTGAAACTCTTAGAGAATGAAGTCGTAAATTTTCAAGCTCAAAATGAATCGTTAAAACAAAAAATTATAGAAAAAGATGAAAAAATTGAGAAGCTATCTAAATTGAAAAACATAGTTATCCACGGAATATAGGAAGCAGAAAATGTACCTGAGACTAATATAAAAGATAAAGTTATGGATATTATAAGAAATAAATTAGAACTAACAATAGAACACAAAGACATTGAACATTGTTATCGAAAAGGTAAAAGAACATTTAATAAGAAGAGACCAATAGTAATCACCCTGTGGAATTTAAATATGAAACGTGAAATTATGAAGCAGAGAAAACTCCTAAAAATACAAAGATTTATATTGAAAAATAATTTACTAAAACAGAAATGGAAAACTGAATTAAACTACAGCCCTATCTGAAAGAGGCCAGACAATCTTATAATAAAGCATACATTCGTGGTTTAAACCTCATTATAAGCGGAGAAAAATACTCTATCGATCAATTAGAAACACAAGAGTTAGAAGAAAATATATCTGAGCCTCAACTATCAAGATTGAATCATATTAGCCAGAATAACAACTCGGCTGAAATAAGTAACACACAAAATATAAATCCATAAGGAAATAATACACCTGCTAATAACGAACAAAATAATCAGACAGGAACTGGCGCAATTTCGAAAAATAAACAAATTAAAAAGAATATACAAAAAATTATAGATGGGACATTGGACATATTTCTATGCTCTAAAATACAAGCAACCCGCTCAAAAAACCCAGGACACCCTTAAATCAATAGGATTCTGGAATATGCAAGGACACAACAATTTCTTTATGCTCGATAACACACAAACAAATTATTTACAAGATTTTGATATCATATGTGTAAATGAAACATGGAGGGAAGAAAAAAACTGTCCCTCGATACCTGACTTTTTGAATAATTTTCACTTTTATAGTACAGCAATAAAAGATGCCAGCAAAGGAAGAGCGAAAGGAGGTCTATCCATCTACACTAAAATAGAAACATGTCTAATCCATATTATAGAAAAATCTGCCCACTGGATCGCTACAAAAATTACATTCAAAAACAACGAAGAAGAATACATACTAATCTCGGTATATTTCTCGCAAAGCTATGAATTCAGTGTAATAATGGAACTATTCTCAAATCTACTGAGGGAAATGATCGAAAAATACCCAAACCATCTAATAATAGTAGGCGGAGACTTCAGTTCACAAATAGGCAATTTAAACCAAGCCGAAGAAATTATTACTGAAAATACAAGTTTAAATCACATCAGATTATCACATGACAATATAAACAAAAAAGGAAAAATGCTAACAGAAATAATGGAAGCAGGAGACATGTATGTACTAAACGGCAGAACAGAAAGCGACACGCCTGCACAACCCACGTATATTGGAAAACAAGGACAAAGTACTATAGATCTAGTATGGATTAATACCAGTAGTATGAAACTCATTAAAGATTTAATAATACACGATAATATCCTAATATCTGATCATCTTCTCTGTCGAATAATATTGTAAAAAATAGATAAAGGGAGACCAGACAAAGCCACAACCCCGGACAATATAACGCGACAACAAATCTTCCTGCATCCACAAAAAATCACAGAATTTACAGATAAAATGGAAGTAAGATTTACAAATTTAAGAACAACAGGCACTACAGACAACCCATATGAAGATATAATTAACTCATATTATTCGGTTGCAGAAGAACTTGTAATGACACGAGCAACAAAACAGTATTCTATGGCCTACAATAATAAACCATGGTATGACAACGACTGTCGCAAAAGAAAACAAGAAATGAGAAAAAGCTACCGTAAATTTACAAAAGAAAGAAATCGGATAGAAAATTTAGATAAATTCTTAGAAGAGAAAAAAGAATATAAACAAATCACTAGACAAAGAAAATAGGAATACATGAAAAAAATTGAAAACGGCATTAACAACATCTCAGACTCTAAACAATTCTGGAAACTATATAAGCAATTCAAACTTAAAAGGTATAATCAAAATCCTATTTCTATTTTTGAATGGAAGGCGTATTATAAAGAAATACATAGACCCCAAATTGAAACGACACATTATTTCACTGATGCAACGCACCCATGTCTGGATGCAGAAATAAGCGAATCAGAACTAAGACATTCTTTGAATTGCCTTAAAAGTAACAAAACTCCAGGCCCAGATGGGATTCCCAACGAAATGTTAAAAGCGATAAAAAATTAAGGTCTCTCAATTCTATTAAACTTCTTTAACACATGCCTAGAAATAGAATCCATCCCACCAGAACTCGGAAACAGCACTTTAATACTGATACATAAAAAAGGAGATCGAAATAACCTAAATAACTACAGAGGTATAGCTATGTTAAACACCGTACTTAAAACCTTAACAAACGTTATATCTAGGCTACAAACCTGGGCAGAAAGTGCCAATGTCTTTCCAGAAGCTCAGTACGGATCCAGAAAAAACAGGTCCTATGTTGATATTTTTAGTCGCAATGCAATAATACAGTCACGACTCATAGAAAAATGTAAAATATATGCTATCTTTTTCGACCTTAAACAGGAATTAGACTCAGTCAACCACAAGAAAATGTGGAACAAATTATTTGAAATTGGAGTCAGTGCAAAAACCATAAGACTCCTAAAAAATATATACAGTAACGCCAAAATCAGCTTGAAAATTAACAATGAATATTTTGACCCAGTAAAATTAATAAAAGGGGTATTACAAGGCGATACACTTAGTCCATTACTATTCACGTTATTCATAGCAGACATAGACAAATTTTTCAGAGAAACCGGAGCAGAAAGTATCTATATGAACCATGTGATATATATTA
This sequence comes from Harpalus rubripes, assembly GCA_963082715.1. Classification (NCBI taxonomy): domain Eukaryota; kingdom Metazoa; phylum Arthropoda; class Insecta; order Coleoptera; family Carabidae; genus Harpalus; species Harpalus rubripes. The sequence continues at coordinate 30,043,255 of OY720454.1, forward strand.
TCATGCTACTTTACGCTGACGACCTAGTCATACTCTGTGATTCTATCCCAGATATACACAGGAAACTCGAATGCTTAGAATGCTATTGCAACAATAATGATCTACAAATAAACCCACAAAAAACTAAAATAATGCAATTCTTTTTTTTTGTTTGGCGTGGTTTGCTCGGGCGCCAAACGGTACGGATAGCTAGGTCAGGGATTTGTTCAGGGGGCAGAAATAAAACACAGCGACTGGGTGTAAGTTTTGTTTTATTGACGGCTTTCGGGATACACAAGGCCTGCTGGACCTATTGCGGTAGCGGGAACTGGCTTAGTGGCCCCGGTTAATGACAATGCGCGACTTCTGTGTGTCTTGGACTTCCCGGTCCGGTGTGTAAGGTACGGCGGGCCACCTTGAGGTGTCCCAACCTCCAGGCAGTGGTTTTTCAAAAACCGACGCCCGGCGTCGGTGGTTTAAATAGCCTCTTCACGGGTCCCCAAGTTGTTGCGGAGCAATGCGATACGACTCGATGATCTGTTTTAGAACGACGCTTGGCGTCGCGACGGCGACTGGCGCGGAGGCCTAAATCTGGGTGCTAGAGTCGATTTCCGAGGAGTCAAAACTCAAACTGCTAGGATTGGTCCCGGGTGCTAACTCAAAAACAACGCCCTACGTCGCGACGACTTATTTGCAGTATGTTGGTCGAGGGATCGCCCCGACACCGTTGCCGGTGCTTGCGTCGTCGTATGTAGCGTCGATCTGGCGGTGTGCCTCGGAACAAGAAAACGGCGTCACCTCGAGTGACGTCACAGTGCACGGTGCCGAACGAGTTGTCGCGGTGCTCTCAAGTCCCAGGACTCGGGGATAGTAGTACGAGATACGGGAGGCGGGTAGGAAAATTTAGTGTTTGTTTAGAGACTGCGAACTCACTTGGTGACCTAGTTAGCCCTCCGAGGATGCTCTCTACCCCGAGGGGTCGAGGATGCTTCCAGCCCGTGTGCTCGAGGATTCCCTCTAGTCTGAAGACTTGAGGATGACGCGGGTACTCTCGGAGGGTATCTCTAGGTCGCGAAGCTGAGGTTGAATGTTCCCAACTTATGGAACCGCGGGTGGAAAATGTCTACAATGACTTGGTCGATGTTATAACTTGGAATCCCCTTTTTCAGGATGCTCACCAGCCCGGAGGCTTGAGGATGCTTCACCACTCCGAGGAGTCGAGGATCGTTCACAGCGGAAGGGGGAGCCTCCAAGTCGTAATGTCGATTCTTACTAAAGGTTTAACCTGAAGTGCCTGGGACGGACAGTAAACGGTAACGGAAAACGATAATTGTAAAAAATATCTCTTACTCTGGTGCTTTGACTGCTGGTTAACTTCTTCACGGTTCTCTCAACTTCTTGAGGTAAAAACACGACTGCCGACTGCCTCGCGGGCTCCGGCTTATATACAAAAACCCTAATTGAACGGACTTAAACGGGTTGTCCCTGGTCGTTACCATACACAATCATAAGGGAACTTACAGTGTTTTGATTAAGAGACTTTTCGTGCCCTGGTACAGTTCCTACTAGTACCACTAGTCCTGTAATTGAGCTGCTAGGAAAGTATAATTTTATTTCAAACGGTTAATTACAGCCGGAGTTATTCGCATAATTCGGGGGTTGCTCTCATTTCAATGGAAACGGGAGCAGTCTATGGTTTGTCGGTGTCGCGAACGTCTCCGGATACCGGCAAAACCAAAAACTGCTCGTGACGAAGACCCGTTTCGTCACATCACCCCGGTACATACATAAATAAAAGAACTTGTAGCTTCCCTAACCCAAATATTTACTTCATCTATAACAAAAAACCCAAAAACAACTAACTAATTTAGCGGCTAACTTAAATCTAACACTATCACAATTATTAATCCATTTTTGGCTCTACCGTCGCACTAACACAAAAAGGGGGGGAGTTGGATATCCTTTGGACAGGCACGTCGCCTAGGGCTGCGGGCTTCTGGGTTTCCCGGGAATGGTGATCCACCTCCCGCTTGGTAGCTGGTACCGGCACCTCCTGGTCCTTGGCGCCTTCCTCGGTCGCAGCAGCTGGAGTAGAGGATTGACCTGCTCCTTGGGCTCGTCGGCGTCTAGCAGGGCCTCTACCTCCTGTGCCACTGCCCGTAGACTCCTTCGGCTGGATCTCTCCTGGAATGGTGCCGGCCTTGCTGGGGGCAATGGGCGAGGCACTCTGACTGCTGGCTCGCCGGTAGCTCCTGGAGAACCGCCCTGGTCGGGATCAGGCGATAAACTGGCCAACGATGCTTCGAGTTCCCGATAAACGTCCTACAGCTCCATGCTGGCGTCGGGGGCCGGTTGCTGAATTCTGTCCCATTGTCAGTAATAATATTTTTGAGGCATCCGAATCGGAATATTATTACTTCCTCCAATGCCCGGGTCACGTACTTGGCCGTCATACGATCCTGAAATACTAGCAGATAGACATTCCCCTTCTTCGACTACGGAAAGGGTTCTACGATGTCCATCGCGACATTATACCAGGGTTCGAGGATCCTTGGTGGTTGCATTTGACTTGCTTGGCATTGTTGGTCGGGCTTGTATTTCTGGCATGTCTCGCAGCGCCGCACGTAGTGTCGTATGTCTCGGAACATTCCTGGCCAATAGTACCGGCCTGGGCGACCTGGGGGATTCTCCAGCGAGTTAAGTCATCGTAGTGCTTGGTGGTCTGTGACCACAGTAAAGCTGTAACCTTCCAGGTAGTCCCGCATTTTCAAGATGGACCAAACGATGGCCATGCATTCCTTTTCGGTGGTAGAGTACCGCAACTCTGGTCCATGTAGTGCTTCGCTGGCATACGCGATCACCTGTTCCCCCACATCGGAGAATTAGACGAGCGCAGGCCCCATGCCGGTATTAGATGCGTCGGTCTGCAGACAGAACCGCTTGCTGAAGTCCGGACAAGCTAAGACGGGGGCGGTGCCTAAGGCGTGTCGCAGTTGATTAAAGGCATTTATTTGTGCGGGTCCCCATTCCCATCTGGCGTTCTTCCGACAGAGTTTGTTCAGTGGCTCAGCAATTTTTGAAAAGTTTGGCATAAACCGGCGATACCAAAAAGCGGCTCCCATGAATTGGCGGACTTTCTTCGGAGTAGTCGGTGAAGGGATCGCCCGTATTGCTTCGACTTTGTCTGGATCGGTCTGGTTTCCGGCGCTACTGACGATATGTCCCAAGTATCGTATCTCTGGCGTCCCCCACTCACATTTGTGTGGGTTTAGGCGTAAGTTGGCGGCCTGGAGTCTTTTAAAACCCTCCCTCAAATGCTCCACGTGTTCTTCCATTGTGCGGCTCGCGACTATAATATCATCCAAATATGGTATAGCGAATGGGTCGAGATCGGGGCCTATGACTTGGTCGAGTAGGCGTTGGAAAGTAGCCGGAACAGCGTGGAGTCCAAACGGCATTACGGTGAATTGAAAGAGACCCCTGCCAGGTGTAGCAGGAGTGGTATTTGCCAGTAGCCTTGTTTCAGATCCAACGTGCTGAAGATGGAAGCTTGTAATTTACTGAGGATGTGGTTGATGTGCGGTATACGGTAGGCGTCCTTTTCGCTGACGTCATTGAGCCGACGGAAGTCGATGCAGAACCGCGGTTTGCCATCTTTTTTCCGGACAATTGCCGCAGGGGAACTCCATGCGCTCTGCGATTTTTCGATCACTTCGTCCGCCAGCATCTTGGCTACCTCCTCGTTAATTACGGCCTGCATTTTAGGATTCCGAGGGCGATAGCGTTGTTTGAGCGGGGTTTCGTCTTTCAGGCGTATCCGGTGTTGTACTAACAGAGTGGTTCCTTTCAGAGCGGCAAACTTGGGCAGCTCGTCTGTCAACAATTTGTCGAGGCTACTTGCGTTTGCTTCCATTGTGGCTAGGGCTGGGGTGGTCGTGCGTACACCCTGGCACTCGGTGGTGGTAGGCCCCAGCGTGATTGTGACCCCGAAAAGTCGCAGACTGTCCATCCCTAAAATGATCGGCGTGGCCAACGTGGGGATGCATAGAAGCTGTATGGTCCGTATTTTATCGTTTATGCGGCACCCAAACGTGATAACCAGCCGTTATTTCCACAGCGGACCCGTTAGCTATCTGCGCTTTCCTGTGCGTGGTTGCCCACGGCCGGCTCCCCATTTTCCGGCACAGTTCAGCTGTATGGTGATTCATATATGACTGGTTTGACCCAGTATCCACAAGAGCTGGCACCTCGGTGTTGTCGATCCATAATGATAGGTAAATTTGATTTGTTCTCACATTCTCTTCTTAAGTGTCCTTGTTCTTGCACCGCCAACATACCCGTCTCCCTGGTGTATTTACGGAGGCGGTAGCATGTACCGAGGGTCGCGGTTGTTGCGCTGCGATGTCCCGTTGTAGTTCCTCGTACTCTCGGATCTCGCATAGGAGTGACGTAATCGAGGATGCGTCCTGGCGACGTATACGCTGTTTGTATTCCGGGCGTAGGTTTCTGTACAGCCAGTGTAGTTGTTGGGCGCTGTCGTATTCGCCATGTCGTCGCATGAGTGTTTGTAGGCGACAATGTAGTCCGGTCCTGACTCCTGCGACTTCTGTATGCAGCGGTGGACCTCTTCCTCTAGCTGATGCTTCTGATCCGGTATGAAGTAGTCGTGGAAATCTTGGATGAAGTCTCCTCACTCGCGCCAGTTTTGGACATTGATGCGATACCACAGGGTGGCATTGACTTTGAGTAGTTCGGGTAGGGCCCCCAGTAATTGGTCTCCCGTGATCCCGAGCTCGCTTGTAGTTCCGTGAGGCGTTCCAGGAAATTAAGTAGTTCGGTTTTCCCATCGAAGTGTAGACCCCACTTACGGACCACCTCGCCTAGGTGTGTCGGTGTTCGTGATACGTCGCTGGTCCCGATCGTGGTCTTTTCTTCGGTAACTGCCGGTTTTACTGGCTCTCTGACAGCCTCGGTCTCAGTTTGATTCCTGGTGGCTTGTTTCACGAAGTCCACCATCGTCCTTCGGAGTTCGTCTACGGTTCCCTCGTCTTTCAGTCCAAATTTCCGGAGTTCGGCTTGGAGGTCTTTTTTGTTGAGGGTGTAGATCCATCCGGTTTTTGCTGGTGTCGCTGGTGGCGGTGGTGGTGGTATTGGAGGGTCTCCTGCCATTGTGTTTTATGTCAAGTCCCTGAACCTTTGGCCTTTTTTCAAAAGCAAAAGAGGAAATGATCAGTAAAAAAATGTAAAAAACCTTATGATAACAAAAACCACCTCATGGGACACCAGAATTAAACTATACAAAATAGTAGTTTTTCCAACAATAATGTACACAGCTAAAGTATATAGTTTACTGTACCTTGAAGAAATTGAAAAAGTACAAGTTGCCTTCTTCAAAAATTTATTCAATTGGTCAAAACTCACCCCTAACTACATAGTACGAGCAGAAACAGGCCAAATTAAAATAGAAACCTATGTATTTAAAGCAATTATAAGATACTGCAAAAAATTACTACTGGTGAAAGGTATACCTGCATCAATTCCTTATGTCTTGCCCATTTTATTCACACCCGAGATCAGCCGTCCTAGAAAAATATATGCAAGGTACCGGTGACGAAGAAACCTACATCAACCTGTTGTCCCTACCAAGTCAAAATCAAATATACGATGTATTTAACTATACAATTCTGGCCCTGAAAATGAGAGCATTCGCACTTAATATGTAATACCCTATTGTATAGGTTAACCCTTAAGCAAATATATATATGTATATATATATATATATATATATATATATATATATATATATACACCGTGTGCCTGTCTTAAAGGTGTACATAGGAAATTAACATGGGAAATCAGTTTTTTGCAATTTTCTGCTCGCCTAATTATTTTAAGCAAAAACGCGCCAAATAAAAGTATTAGGGCATAAAATTCTGCATCTAAATCAACAAACAGAATTACCTTTACATGTTTACATGCTTTGTAACGACAAAAATTAACTATGTAAATGTCGAAAATTACGTTGAAAATATCGACAGCCATAGAATTGAACAAAAAATAACTAAATGCTTGACGTTTTATTTGTCACAACGTAAGTTAACTTATTTGACGTTTCTGACAATTTCATAAAACGTCATATATATTGTAACGTTTTTATTTATTTGGGTGAAGTGTAAATATTAGACAATTAGTATTAATTAAAATCATTGTTGTGACAGATCAATTTATAAAGGATCTAGGCCAAGATCAAGATCTTTATAATGAATATGTTCTAGATCAGATCATAGGTCAATTTCTGCGATCGGATCTTCTTTTTAGATCAGATCATGAATTTGGGATCTGTTTTCCTTAGATCACATAAAAGATCAGTAACAATTTTCAAATGCCGTTTTTTGTCTTATAAACTAAATAGGAATGAAAAAGTAAATTAATTAGAAATAATATACCTAGCCGTAAGCCTTACAGATGGAAAGAAAAATTAGATACATACCTACTACTACCTAAAAAAATTGTTGAAAAATGAAAAATAATATATTAAGACAGGCCATTTCAAATGGGCAGACAATCATGATATGCCATCGAAATTTTTAAGGTAAATAAATTACAACCCACTTTTTCTGGCTTCAAATTCTGTATTTGTTTTCTCATTTGTCAAGGCTGTTAGGTACATAAAAATAATAAGTTTCGACTTCTCCAATTTTATTCAAGTTTCCCTTATATTCCCGTATATTTGATTTCTTTTTTAAAGATCATAGATTATTGTTTTTAGATCTAGATCCCAATCAAGATCTCAATTCATAAAAGGATCTAGATCAGATCAAAAACTATACTAAATGAACTAGATCAATGATTTAGATCAAATGATGTAGATCAGTCACAACACTGATTAAAATAAAAGTTTATTATAACGATAAATAGATATTAAATATAATTAAAGGATGATAAATATAACGAACACTACGATTAAACAAATATTAAGACTAAGAATATTATAAAACACTTAAACACTAAGATTATTTATTTCAACAATATATAGATCACTTATTTATTTATACAACTATGTTTATTTATATCCACCACTTGTCTACTATCTGTTTATATCCCCAACTGTTTAACACGCAACGCTTATTTATATCAGACTGTCCAGTGCCTTCGCCAACGGTGCTTATATACCGTAGCCGAAAATTCGAGAACTCACGGGAATACTTCTCGATACAACACAATAGGTTACATCAACCGCGTAATTAAGCAGGCGCCGGCTAGTCGGTTGCGTCATCGCTAACAATAGACGCTCGCTCGTCCCTGCGACAGCGGCGGCGACACCGACGGGGACAGAGGCGGTAACAGTGGCGGCGAGGGTGGGCACTGCACATTACAATATGTATGGTGTAATGATACTTCGGGAATAAAATGAAAGGGCATATAGTACTGATCAAAATGAGTAAAAAAGGTATAATTAACGTGGGTCCGATTTTCAACTGTTTCCGAGAAAGAGGCCATTTACTATGGGAATCGAAGATAATTGATAAAACAGTGATTGAACAAAATTTTGTCTACGTCAGTAAATAGACGTAACTGTTAGGGCCTGTTGCATAAAACGTTGTTAGCTGATCATGTGTGTAACTACACGTTGTAACCATGGATACGTATCAAAAATACATTGAAAAAGAAGCCTTGTCAAAGTTAACAACGGGATTAAAGTTAACAATGCTTTATGTAACTGGGTATTATAGTTTCCGAGATAGCATAGGTAAACCCCGTAAAAACTCATTTTTCACTGTCTTATATCTCGGAAACTATTGAAGATCGGACCCATGTTGATAAAGCCTTTTTTACTCGTTTTGGTCAGTTAGGGTGACCATAATTAAAATAAAAACAGGACAAGGGGGGGGGGTTCTCAAAATCAACATTTGTCTACACACACACGCGCGCACACGCACGCACACACACACACGCGCACGCACGCATTATCGTGAAAATGTTAAAATTGAATTCTAAGGGCCTTAAAACGTGGTCATTTACCAAAATCTCGATATGCGATTTTTAGCACGATCCCTATTCCCTTACCAAGGGTAGCAAGGGGTAAAAAACATTGGAAGAATCAATGAAATAAATACAATACAGAAATATTAAAAATGATTTACTATAATGACCTGTAGGTATATAAAAATTAATATTAAAACCTATAGATTAAATAAGATAATAAATATAAATAGATTTGTACAAAAATTTAATAACTACAATTTATTATTGTGATGTTACTTTAGTCAATGGTTTATTGCTTCCCGTCTTCTTCAGTCCTCCTTTAAAGATAATCTTTTCAATTGTAATCATCGGTGACTCAAAAGTCAAAGTCCATATAACGGCCATGAAAGCTGTGAAGACAAAATCTCCCCAGAAATTGTACATCTGTAACATTATCATTAGAAAGAATTTTTAATATTGTATAATAATTGTACATACATTTTGAAAGTTTCCAAAATGTATAGGAACTCTTAGTAATCCCACTTTAAGTGCCTGGAAGCTGAAATGTATCAGATACATGCTATAAGTTAG
>OY720454.1:30056789-30079289 GCA_963082715.1 Harpalus rubripes
TATGTGTATGTGTATGTGTATGTGTATGTGTATGTGTATGTGTATGTGTATGTGTATGTGTATGTGTATGTGTATGTGTGTGTGTGTGTGTGTGTGTGTGTGTGTGTGTGTGTGTATGTGTATGTGTATGTGTATGTGTATGTGTATGTGTGTGTGTGTGTGTGTGTGTGTGTGTGTGTGTGTGTTATTATAAATATTAAAGAATATTTGATTCTCTATACGATTTGATTGCATTTTATACCTTATATTAATTGGATATAGAGTTAAAAAATTATAAAGAAATTAAATTTCATAAAGTAGCCATAGCTGTGGAAACAGCTACTATATTAAGAAAATTTTGATTGAAAGATGTCAGTGTCAAGTGAAATTGACATAGTGTGTTTGTCTTATAATTTTACTGGAAATATAGGATCTTTTGCTTTCTGTATGGAATTTATATAAAATACATACAACTGCTTTAAGGTAATGTACAAGAAATAATAATAATAAATATTTTATTTCTGCATTACACTGTATATAGAAAACGTCATAAAATAATAATTTTCTGTATGAAATTTGCATAAAATACATGCAACTGCCGGAAGGTAATGTACAAGAAATAGAATATTTAATTTAGCAAGGAACTTTCTGTATGAAATTTGTACAAAATACATAGAACTGACGGAAGGTAATGCGCTGGCCACATCAGATTTTTATATTATATATTACATGTTATTTATTTCAAACAATATTATAAGTAAAAATAGTGACATTCATATAAAAGTGAGATCAATAAAGTTATATTCTGATTTACTATAAGTAAAAAGTGTGATTTATACCTAGTATACTTCAATAATCAATGTAATACATAATGTTGTTGTTCTAGAGTATTTTAAATATTTAGGTATTGGAGAAAACTCTAGATGTGTATCGCAAGGAGATGTGTTTGATGCTAGCCACATCATTTTGTGCGGAAGAATGGTTAGTGATACCGGTGCAGATATTATAAATATATTCGTACTGCAGAATAAAAGGAGTATTTTGCAAAAATAACAATAGAATTACAATTCAAACAATGATCAGTTCATGCTAAGCTGGGTACATGTGAACACATCTCGGCAGTTTTAATTTTTTGTACCAGGTGTATTTCGACAATCAGTTTTGAAAAGCAGAATGCAATTTTATTTTTTCGCATGTTTTACTTTCCCCTAATTTAGTCGTATCTGTTTTCTGATTTCTGTTTGTTTCAGGAAAAATGTTGATGAAATAGATCTCCTATCAAAAAGTGTTCTCCAGTACCTAAATATTTCAAATACTCTGGAAGTCCTAGCTTCATATTTCCTGAAACAACAACATTATGTATTACATTAATTACTGAAGTATACTAGCTTATAAATCACACTTTTTACTTATAGTAAATCTAAATATAACTTTATTTACCTCACTTATATTTTAATATTACTATTTTTACTTATAATATTGTTTGTAATGTAATATATAATATTAAAACAATAAGTTACCGTATACAGCTATTTATATGTCATACAAATGAAAATACTACCACAGGTTACGGTTCGAAATTTGGTAGCTAGATAGCAAGCGCCTGGCAAGCATCGCGAATATGCCATGATTTTCCGTCAAACGTTCAGTATTATTCATTCATTTGTTTTTCTGTAACATATAGTGCGCTTTGATGAGTGTATATTTTACAAGTTTTTTTTATATTTTTATCATAGATTTTAGTGATAGTTTAAAATAAAAAAGTTGGTATTTATATTTTGAGAATCTAATCAACTTCATATCTCTTATAGTTCTCGAGATCGCAATAGTAGCCCCTTAAAAATGAACACCAATATTTATTTTATTTAATTAACCTTTATTGTTGATATTAGGAATAATTTGATTCTTACCTCCATGTCCGACTGTGCAGGCATATATGATCCAACTAATCGCAATGGACCATGTTACTCTATGTACTCCAATAAATATGGCAGATTCTGCTTGGTTGTAATCATGGTAATACATATTATTGGGTGTAAATACTATAAGATATAAAGTAACAAGTGCTATAATCCACCCAGCTAAGTTGAAGTATAAGTTTTCGAAGAGCTATAAGAAAATTAAAATCATAAAATAGGTAATGAACAAATTAATGCATACGAGTACATTCTTATACTTTGTAAATAATACCGGATGGCCATCGACCTTCTAAACTATAGACACCGCTCATTCTATTTTGCCTATGTTCCAAGATAACGGTGCAGAAATATATCACCATCCTTCAAGAGAACGGAAGTTACATGTAAATGTATACTGCGCATGCGTTGTGTACTATCGTGTATCTCTTTCTTTCATGCATAAAGCCGTATATATATACATATATATATATATATATATATATATATATATATATATATATATATATATATATATATATATATATATATATATATATATATGTATAACAAAACTGTACATTTTCATGTAAACATAAGTTTTTGAATCTGACGTTTCAAATTTCGCATCTACGCCATTTTATTTTAAGTTTCGTTGGTTTGAGTAGTTTGTGCTATAAGAATTGTGTGAAAGGTATGTAAAAGGTATAAAAAAATGTTATATAAGACATAAATTGACAAAAGATATACAATTTAAAAACCAGTAAAATTTAAATAGTCATTGTTTGTTTTCTTTCTTTCCACCTTTCCTATACGGCAAATCAGTTTTTCCTTCCGCAAAAGTTCCTAAATTATTTTAGGTAAAAATATTTGGAATAAATCTAGAGAAATAAATTCTGCATGTTAATCAATAATCACACTTAATTTTAAATTCAATTTGCTCGATTAACAAACGTACAAATTGAATTTAAAATTGTATAAGTTACTTTTTTCTATCTGTCACAAATTATAAAATATAGTGTGCATCAAAATAATAGTTCTTACTAATTTGTTATTATTCTTCGTGTGAATAATTAAAATTAACCATTTTTAATACTGATAACTCAATCAGAGCGTTTTGAAGAGGTAAAATATGTGTGAAGTGATAGATACGTTCCGAATTTTTTTCACTTTGCCACGCCCTTCCTAACTTCCGTTCTCTTGAAGGATGGATATATATATATATATATATATATATATATATATATATATATATATATATATATATATATATATATATATATACCGGGTGTCTTAGGCCGACCGACACATGGGCGATTAACATGTAAAATTAGTTAATTGTGAATAGTATCTCCCCAGTGCAAGATATTAAGATGAAATTTTGCATACTTATCCGGGGATACTATTTCTATGGATTTCATTTCAAATCAGTCAATTTACAAGTGTAATATTAGAATAAATTAAGAAAAATTGTAGAAGTACCATGAATGTTATTCATATCTTGAAAATAATAGTATCTAAGCAACAGCTCTGATAGAGTAGGGGTAACGTGCGCGCTTCACAATTTAGAGAGTCGGGTTCGAAACCAACCGACAGCAATATTTATTTTTTAATTTTTTCTTTTCAAAATAATTTTTATTATTAATATGTTCTTAATCTTTTATTAATATTTAATTTAATAAAGTGGATACATTGTACGTAACAAGATTTATTTATTTAAAAAATATTTTATTATTTGCTTTATTGGTTTATTATAAATTAAATTTCTTCAAATTATAGTTAGCCCTGACGAAAACAAAAAAACGAGAACATTTGATTTGAATAATCAAACGTCAAATGCAGATTTGTATTGTACTATCTTTATTTGTTGCTAGTGTTATTTAAATAATATGGATTTAACTACAAAAGATAAAATTCGTATTGTGAAATTATTTCACATTGGTAATACTGCTGATGTATTTTCTGCCGAAAATCCAGAAAAAGTAGTTAATAAATCCCGTGTAAGGCGTATTATTAACAGATTTGAAGAAACTGGGTGTGTTGCTAATCACACAAAGCAGGAAATACAACCAATTGAAAATGAATTTGAAGAAATAATAATTCCGCGGGTTGAAGTGGAGCCTACTATTAGTTTAAGAAGTTTACAAATGGAATGTGGAATAAGTAGAACAAAAATTGCTAGAATACTTAAGAAAAATGGATTTAGAAGTTACAAAGTAGGTAACCATCAAGAATTGCGAGACGGCGACGAAGAAAGAAGAGCAACTTATTGTGAAACAATTATGGATAAAGCCAATGAAAACAGAAACTTTTTGTATTCCCTCTGTTATACCGATGAATGCACATTTACTCTTCATAACGAACCGAATGTGCAAAACTTTCGCCACTGGTCAAAAGATAAACCAACTCTTCAAAATTTATCAAGAACACAATATCCCCAGAAGGTTAATGTTTGGGCGGGAATTTTGGGATCACACATTATTGGACCATATTTTATTGAAGGGACATTGAACGGTCCAAAATATTTAGATTTATTGGAAACAGTAGTTGGGCCTAGACTTACAGAATTAAATATGGAGAGGATATGGTTTCAACAGGATGGGTGTCCAGCGCATAACGTGCAAATTGTCAAAGAATATTTGGACAATTCATTTCCAGATTCTTGGATTGGTTTAAATGGGCCAATTAATTGGCCGGCAAGGTCTCCTGATCTAAGCCCCTTAGATTTTTTTCTTTGGGGTCATTTAAAATCAAAAATTTACGGCCATTATGAATTGACCACTTTAGAAGACCTGAAAGCGGCAATAAGGAATGAATGTAGGCTTATTTCTAATCGACAGCTAAGCAACGTGAGACAGCAATGTTACGATCGTCTCGGATTTTGCTTAGCGCAAAACGGCGGCCATTTTGAATATTTATTATAATTTATAAATTTTAATGTTGTAATTAGTAGGTACGATTTAATATTTTTTAAATAAATAAATCTTGTTACGTACAATGTATCCATTTTATTAAATTAAATATTAATAAAAGATTAAAAACATATTAATAATAAAAATTATTTTGAAAAGAAAAAATTAAAAAATAAATATTGCTGTCGGTTGGTTTCGAACCCGACTCTCTAAATTGTGAAGCGCGCACGTTACCCCTACTCTATCAGAGCTGTTGCTTAGATACTATTATTTTCAAGATATAAATAACATTCATGGTACTTCTACAATTTTTCTTAATTTATTCTAATATTACACTTGTAAATTGACTGATTTGAATTGAAATCCATAGAAATAGTATCCCCGGATAAGCATGCAAAATTTCATCTTAATATCTTGCACTGGGGAGATACTATTCACAATTAACTAATTTTACATGTTAATCGCCCATGTGTCGGTCGGCCTAAGACACCCGCTATATATATATATATATATATATATATATATATATATATATATATATATATATATATATATATATATATATATATATATATATATATATATATATATATATATATCTGCACCGTTATGTTGGGACAAGAATGTCGCAAGTGCAGTGCACTGCATCTATAGTTTAGAAGGTCGATGCGGATGGCGCTCGAAATTCCGCCGGCAGCGACTGACTGGAGCCAAAATGTTGTAACGTAATGTAACATGAGCAGTCGCTGGTCAAAACGTGCGGCGAACCGAACCACTCAAGTCTAGCAATAGTGCTCCACACCACTGGACTGTCGGTTTTGTCACGAATCCCTTTGATTGTTACATTACAAGCTACAAGTCAGTGCAGGTCGTAGTTTGTTCGTTCTGAGAGTACTATTCATATCTATCCAGTACCCAGTAGTCATCATGGTTCTGTTCCGTCGCGCGTGTATTGTTTAATATATTTATTTTATTATAGTGTAAAGTAATTATAAAAAAATGGAGTGGTCCCAAGAAAAGATTTTATTTTTTATTGACCAGTATCATCTAAAATCAATCTTGTGGGATCCGCAGGACCCACAACATTATAATAAATTTTAAAAAATAAACGCAACACTCGCTACTACTAGCTTCGACATTTTTGAACGATATGAGAGTGGAGCACTGTTGAACCAAACATTCAAAACGGTACAACATTTTGACTCCAGTCAGTCGCCGCCTTTACGGTTACATGGGAAAATAGTTCTTTTTTCAATTCATAGATAACTTTCATAACAACTTTATGCGGTACTTTATACATATAGAAGAAGTGTTACAAATAGCATGCGTTATATTAAAAAATTAGTGTTGATTATCATCGCATACTAAATTCATTTTTAACGAGTCTTTAATAGTAGTATATTGAAAGACAAATATTACAATGATCCTTTTTGTAATACGAGTACAGTTTGCGTAATCGAGCCGTAGGCGAGTTACGGAAAGTACGAGGATTACAAATGAACATTGTAATTCGTGTTTTTCATATTATTCTGCATTAATTTACTTTTATTTAAAAATTATTGAAATAAATATTAAAACATTAAGGTTGGTAACACTGACAGTTTCAATAAACATTTGAAATTTAATTTATTTTGACATTTTGACAGTTGCTTACAAGTTAAAAGAGTGCTTTATTGTTTGATGTAAATGTTTTACTATAAAAAAATTAATTTCAATAATTTTTCTGAGTAATGATAGGTAATGACAACTAAAATGAAAGATATTTATATGACACTTAGACTAAGTTACCAACTTTACAATTTAAAAAATCCTTAAAAACATTATACAAAATAGTTCATTGTATCACTGTTTTTGATAAAAACAGTTGTACAAAATTCACTTTTTAAACGCGAAATACGAAAAACTATATTTGGACGCTAAAGAAGTAAATTTAAAAATTTTGGCTCCCACAAAATGATCTGCACTCTGTTCCATTTAAGCCATTCAGCAGATGGCGCTTACATCAGCGCCAGTTTTAAGTAGCCGAAATTACATTGGGTAGTTTTGTCTCTTGCCTCCAATTTCAGCCATTCAGAGAGTTCTATCTCTGTATAGAGTTTTCCGGTACAGATAATATTTTAAATAAACTTTTCCATCACCCATGTAACGGATTTTGAGCCATACCTTAAATGTTAAAATTTTCTTACCTTATTGAGCCTGTAATTCTCTTTTCTATTGTAAATGTAATACCCCAACAAAATTCCAACTATAACTGGTCCAAAACGAACAAAAGTATTAGAATAATATACTTGCGTAAAATCAGTTAGCAATCTAAAATAATTTAATCATATACATTACATATTATTACTGTATAAAAGTTAACGCAACTTACATTGTCTTGCTCATAAGTGCAGGATATTCATAAATATATGCAACTGTAAAAGGAATAATCATAGAAATCAAAATTAAAAACGCCAAAATCCATTGCATGATTTTCGGCCAAATTCCAAGAGGAATCAATACTATTGGTGATAAAATAAACAGTTGCATGTCTGCTGAAAGATACCACGTTTGGATCAAACACTAAGAAAATACATAGGTATTAATTTACCGTGAAAATAGTACTTTTTTGGACAAGACGATAAAATTCTACTTTAAAGACAAGGGATAAAATCACGAGTTAATTATTTTTTGCAAGTCTTTTAATTAAATTTTATCGTCGTGTATAAAATTCTATTTTTTTCTGTAGCTGACTTTAAAAAATAAAAAAAAACAGATATAAATTATTTTTCAAGCATAATGAGGCCCATTATGGGCTATCCACCATAATCAAATTATGATAAATTTTGTGTCAAAAATAGAATTTATGTGTTCTAAATATAATTATGATTAGTAAAAGAAGAATCATTAAAAGATATAAAGATTTATAAAATTCGTGTCGTCATCAAGACAGGTTTTGAAATGAAGTTTCTTATTAGCTAAACATTCACTAACTTTCAAAAAGAATTATTTTAACAATACCGAAGACAATTATTAAATAACTATAAGATTTAATAAATATTTAATATATTAACAAATATAAAAAGAAGTAAATACAAATAACATAAAAATCAACTGGTTGAGTACCACTGGGTAGTCCTGATGACGTCACAAATCAATCATGAACTTTAAAAAATTATATCTCCCTTAATACTAAGAATTTTCAAACCGGATTTTCATTGAGCGATAAATTTTGTTGTGAAGTTTCATTTAATATAAGTTGTAGTTTTATCCCAAGAATAGATCTTTATGGTAACATTAATTGCACAAATCAAGTTGTAATAAAACAAACCGTCAAAGTTTATAATGTATTTAATTTAAATTAGAGTCGCGGGATTATGTAAGCGCGAGGCTGTGATAAAACTCCCACCGAGATATGTATACTATTTTATTCACATTCATCCTCTTTTCAAATCAATAATTTCAAAATAAAATATTGTATAACAAATTTATTAATATTTTTGACAGCTCTATTAATATTTGATTAGCCTACTTTACTATAGGGATCTATGACAATGTTGCTAGGCAACCCCTACATAAACATTTCTACCCCGTGGGGTGGAAGTGAAATCTGCTATTTCCAACCCAAGAGATTGTCATTACAGTTAGGAATGACGTATTTCCAAAATTCTAAAAGGTTAAGAATCGACATATTGCTATAATGATTAAAAATAATGTACTTTATTTATTCTTCCTCGGTGTTATAGTAATGGCGTCCTGCACTCTGATTTTTTATTATTTTAAATGAAAGTTCTTTTAATTTTGAAGCAATTCGTAGTAATAAAAAATCTAAATTGTTTTTAGTTTAACTGCATTTGATTTTAATGTCAACCTGATGTCACGGCGACACCTACAGCTACTAGATAATATATAGATGACTCGTCCTCCATATTGGCGCCAAAATGAACGCAGTGAATTATGAAATTAAACTGCATTTCTTATAAGTTTATATAGTAACTATTTTACATAATCAAAACTTCCATTTTTGCCATATTATACTCTTATTTATTTGAAATAATTAAACAAGAAAAAATACAGTTCGTTAAAATTTTTGAGGTTAGAGACAAATATATTTATTGCATTAAGTACCTGTAAAAATTATAACCATTTCTCAAATGATTTGCACAATTTGGAGCAGAACAAAGTGTCATTATGGATAATTTCTATGATTAATAATACTGTAACACTGATATCGAATGATTTAAGTGGCTCCAAAATGGTGGTCGAGTCAGCTGTAATTTATCTAGTAGCTATAGTGACAACTATTGCTATACACTTCTCTCTCTCGCATAAGCTCATAGTAGGCAGCGAGAGAAAGGTAGCACTAATGTGACTTCAGAGTGACACTGACAACAAACCTCAAATATCTCCGCAAAGTAATTATTAAAAAATTGTTTTTTTCATCTTAATCGCTATTTATTGAGTAATACTTTAAGTATAAAATGTACATTTTATTATTTTTTGTTATGGTGCAGGACCCCATTAACGTATCAATGGTGCAGGACAATAACGCCTGAGGTCAACAGTGTACTTTCCGACGGCCTCTGGCCCGAGGTGTGTACGTTGATCGAAGGCAGTATTGTCCGTTTAACTCCCGTGGTGCGTTCAACGTTTAACGTCCGACTGTAATTTTTTAATATTCTGGATTACGGATCAGAAAGTTTTAATAAAATTTACGGAGTGGGTAGGCTATGAATGCTTCTCCTTTTATTCAGGCTTTATCCCAATATCAATATCAATTTCTTGACTACATTACAATAGAAACAACTCATAACACGCCCTTGGGTATTATTTATTATATAACAACCATGGGAGCAGTGTTGTTATGATAATAATAACATATCAGTCGGACGTTATAGTATTATATTGTCTACCCTTGCGGTAAAAATGCTACTTGATCCACTATTTTGGACATAGAAAAGCAAATTAAAATTTGCTAATAGAAAAAAAATAACCTACCACTTCGTTTGGGTTGACATAGTTCTGAATATACAGCAAAGAAGACCACCAATAATCAGAACAATGTTTTTCTAATATTTGCATAACTTCATTCCAATATGGCCCTGACCCCACAAAACGAATTAAAGTAATATGGAAAATAATTGCTGCTGCAAGGGCAGGAGTAAGTCTGTAATCAAATATTACATTGAACAATAACAATAAATGTTATTTTAAAGGTAAAAGCCTTTGAATTAGGCTTATTTTATTTAATACTATAGTACTCTTGTTTATTATCCTTTATAATATTAAAGTTTTTCGTATTATTTTATTTAAATATATTATATTTGCCTTGATTCTTGTTTGGATTTTCTAAGAAATAAAAATTCCAAAAAAATCATTGACTGATATATGTATCGCCTATTGTACTTTTCAATAACATCTCCTTTTTTCCAATAATCGCTCATTAACAATAATTGTGTGATTATTTCTTTATCTAAACGTACGTAGAATTTAGAAAAATGTAGATAAACACTTATTTTGGCATTAGACATTGTTTACATACCTGATGTATCTGTGAATATAATACGTAAATATATTAAATTTGATGCCTTTATCTTTTGTAGAGAGATACACGTAGGACATCAACAGGCCTCCAAGGACAAAAAATGTGTCGACGGACACCGTTGCGCTTAAGATGTACATGCTTGAATAGACTTTCATCCACTGCAAATTAGTAGGATTCATTAAAAATAATACAAACTGATGGTTTTTTACCTTCCATCACCTTTAGGTATGTAAGGTATTGTCATTGGTTAAAAAATTCGGTGATGAGATTTAATCAATAAGTACGTTTTAGGGATCCTAGAATACGATTTTACTATTTTACGATGATGTCTGTGTGTGTGTGTGTGTGTGTGTGTGTGTGTGTGTGTGTGTGTGTGTGTGTGTGTGTGTGTGTGTGTGTATGTATGTGTCTGTCAATATATACGTGACAAAAATGTCCATCAATAATAATTCTAAAAATTATTCTTTCGTATTCCTCCTCGTTACATTCATATGAAGAGCTGATTAGATTTTGGTTATAATTGGTCAACCGTAAGTATCGTCATTTGAAGATTTTAACAGTTTTTTGTTCAAAAAATGATGTTAAATCATATCAGCTACTACATAAAGAAAATTCTGATTGAAAGATGTCAGTAATTGACGTAGCATGTTTGTGTTATAATTTTACTGAAATACTAGAAATCATTTCCAAGAAAGGGTAATGTACTAGAATCTTTCGCAAGAAACTTTCTGTATGGAATTTGTATAAAATACATAGAATTGATGGAAAGTAGTGTGCTGACCACATCAAATTTTTTCTTGTAAATTTCAAGAATTTTTTTTAGATTTTCTGGTGTATCTGATATGTTGATATGATTATGATTTGATATACTTATCTTTTTTTTAAATAATTTTAATAATGTTGATTATTTATAAACAATAATATGAAACAGATTGTTTGGATCTAGAATGTTGCACAACATAATGAACATATAAAATTCTTCAATGCAAAATTGGATAAATGAAAGTGATACTTTACTTGAAGCCCATAACAGTATTTAATTAAAAACTATATTAAAATATAATCTAAAACTTTTCAGTTTTAGTATTTAAGACTTTTATATCATAGGAAACAACATATTAGATTTTGGCTAAAATTAATCAACCAGAAGTGATACTTTACTTGAAGCTCTGAACAGATTCTCTTGAAAAATATATTATGATATACTCCAAAACTTGTCAAATTTAGTATTTACGACTTTTATATGTAGGAGAACAACATATTAGATTTTGGATACAATTTATAAACCGGAAGTGATACTTCATTTGAAGCTTTGAACAGATTTTCGTTAAAAATATATTGATACAATCGAAAACTTTTCAAATTTGGTATTTAAGACTTCTGTATTAATAAGAATGACGTGTTAGATTTTTTTCTAAAATTGATAAATCGGAAGTGATACTTTACTTGAAGCCCTAAAGAGATTTTTGTGAAAAATATATTATGATATATTCCAAAACTTGTCAAATTTAGTATTTAAGACTTTTATATAACGGGAAGCAACATATCAGATTTTGGCTAAAATTGATAAACCAGAAGTTATACTTTACTTAAAGTTCATTTCAACATGGAATTGACGGGATGTGTTGGCCACATCAAATTTTTTCTTACTAAAACTCTTAATTTAACGTAAGTAAAGTTATTTTATAATTATTGAAATTTACTACATATTTCTTTTCAAAAGTAGAATACCCCATTATTAAAAGTAGTATATTCATATGACCTTACCTTAAAACTGTCTACTGCGTTTATACTGGGTGAAAACATAGCTGTGAAATAAGTATGCCCTATAATAACCCACATCATACTTATAAATCTTATCCCATGTAAACATGGTAGCTGGTTAGGATTTTCAGTAATTTGTAATAATTTCTTGCCGTGAGTATACCACGAAAATGCTATGAGGATTAAATGTGCTGCTTCTAAGACAACAAAAAATTAGCACAAGATTTAACTTAATATAAATAGATAGGTACCTTGTTCATTTTTTTGAATATAAATATCATACGCTGTGCTGAGAACAATAATAACTGCAATTAAAATGAAAAGTACCCTGCAATAATAATATATATTTTAATAACAATAGAAAATTAAAATAAATAAATATACACCAAGGTTATGAAGAGTGTCATTATTGACTCAACAAAAGTATTATAATCATAGGGTTATAAATTCACCAGGACAATAATAATTTTCATAACCGCGGTGTATATTAGTACCTAATATTATACAACAAAGTGTAATTTGTAGCCAGAGCGAAGGCGAAGGTATACAGTATACCGGGTGTCTACTTTTTTCTCGAACACAGGAAATTCAATGTTAAAATTTTGATTTGGCGATATCTCTTTACCTATTAATTTTAGAAAAAAAGTATAATGCAAAAAAATGTTCAGTATGTTCAAAATGAAAATGTAGGTACATCGATGACCAATTTAATTTAAACGTTCCTTATACAACCCTTCTACCCAGCTCTTCTCCACTGGATTCTGCTTCGGAACGTGCAAAATAAATTATGATTACTGAGTTAGATGCAGAATTTTATTCGCTAAAATATTTATTTGAAGCATTATTGTCTAAAATTGATAGGCCACTTTTGCGCAAGGAAAAACTGTTTCCCCATGTTAAAAGCCTATGGCCCGCTTTTTGTGCTACATCCGGTATATAAACATAAATATACCAAATATTTAGTAAAAAGTATTGTACGCGAAGCCATTGGCTGTGTATTGTGAAGAAGAATTTACAAGAAATAACTTTTGTTATTTCGTCCGCCTGGAATTTTCGAAACTATTAATCTTACAAAAAAATGAATATAACTATTTTTATAGGAATTTTATCTACTTTAATTTTGTATATAGTGTTTTTCGCTAGGACCTGTAGTTTCGGAGATTTTTACAAAAATCGTGAAAATGACACCTTTAAACGGGTCCACACAAGTTGAAATTTTGTATTTAGGAGTGCTATAACATCTAGTTGTACACCTCTCTTTTTGGTCATTACATAATTTTCAGAAGTGGTACTTTACTTGAAGCCACGGTGTAGTATCTATAGGTGAGAGCACGAGATGCGTTGACATGGCTAAGTAACTGGGAAACAAAATCCCAGCTACACTATAATCACAGAAACAGGTACTAAGATAAATTTCTGATTGAAAGGTGTCAATGTCAAGTGCATTTGACATATGTTGTTTTATAATTTTACTGGAAATATAGAAACGTTTCTGTATGAAATTTGTACAAAATACATACATAGAACTGACAAAAGATAAAAGATAATGTTTGAAAATATAGAATATTATGCGTTATACATGAATAATTTTATATTTTAAATATTTTTATAAAAACTGGGTCGTAACAAATCCTGACATCTAGCGGCACACTGTATGAACTAGCCCAGTTAGTTAGCCATTCTTCGTAATGCATTGGAATACGTTGTGCACTCACCTATAGATACTACACCGTGCTTGAAGCCTATAATATTTTAATGACAAACTATTTTAAAATATAATCCAAAACTATTCAAATTTGTATACCGTGTGCATTTTAAAGGTGTTCTGCTCGTCCTATATTCTGATTACGCGGCCCATGTGTATTGTTTGAAGACACATTAGCAGTCTTTTCAAATTTTGTCACGAATTTAGCTCTTCATTTTTTAGTCATTTCAGACAATAAAACTAGAGACAAATTGTCAGAAAGGTCAAATAAGTTAACTTTCGTTGTGACAGATAAAACGTCAAGCATTTATTTATTTTTTGTTCAATTCCATGGCTGTCGATATTTTCAACGTAATTTTCGATATTTTTATATATAATTTCTGTTGTTACAATGCATGGAAAGGTAATTCTGTTTATTGATTTAGATGCAAAATTTTATGCTCTAAAAGTTTTATTTGACGCATTTTTGCTTAAAATAATTAGACGAGCAGGAAATTGCAAAAAACTGATTTCCCAGACACACGGTATAAGACATATGTCAATGGGAATAACAGTATATTTTGGTTAAAATAGGCTAACCAGAAGTTATATATTACCTGAAGTTGTTAACAGTATTTCTGGAATAAAATGGTTTTATTTTGATTTTAGAAATAAATGCTTCAGATAATAGTTTTAGAGAATTAAATTCTACGTCTAGCACATTAAGTATTATTAAATTAACCCTTTGTATAAGCGGGATTTGTAAATTTAAAAATTATATACTTTTTGGTTTTTGTAATAAAGCTTGCTATGTATTAGAACAAAAAATAATAAAAAATAAAAATTAATGTTAATGTCAAATTACGTCAAATTCGTGCATAATTGGGTCTATACTTCATGTCTTGCGCACAAGGAAGTCGTGTGGTGTCCACATCAGATTTTTTTCTAAAACTAATTGGTAAAGTAAAATATCGCCAAATTAAAATTTTAACATTGAATTTCCTATGTTCGCGAAAAATAGTAGACACCCGGTATAGGTACAATGCAATGAGTCAATAATAATATGTTTATAGGCTAGCAGTGAAAAAAAAAGATTATTGACTGAATTCGAGTTTTAGAGAAATATTCTAAATATTTTACTTACAATACTGTGATGTCTCCTCCGTTGAACGACTCAGCTTCACTCGTCTGACAATTTCCCATAGTAATATACAATTCATTTCCTATAGTAGTACTGTTTATATAGCTTTGTAACTCTTCCTTCGAACAAGAACTAGGAACACATATAGCTAAAGTCAATACAGGAAATCCACCACTTATTGCCGCTGCTCCTTTAAGATCAGGTTCAGGAACAGGATCAACGTTGGCAAGATTCTAAAATGTTACATATTTGAGGAATAAATAAATAAATAAATAAATAATAACTATTATTTATGGTAGTTGTGGTTGGTAGTCTGGTATCTTACCTGTGGAAAAGGAATAAATGCTTTGCAGTATTGTCCTTTTATAGCTTCATCATTAATTTCTGCTTCGATGGCTAAACACTGGTCAAAAGATCCTAAATCGGCTATATTTCCGGAAAGCATACCAGATGGCATTTTGGAAGATGCGTCCAACACTGAAATATTTATTACAATTATTGCTATATATTGCCGTTTTTACTTCCTTGTACGAAGTAATGGAAGTATTGTAATCGCGAAAAATTTCGGTTTTGAGATTTTAACGGAAATATCCATTTTGACCATCCCTGAATCCATTCTGACTAATTTCGTTGTGACGTCTGTACGTACGTACGTACGTATCTCGCATAACTCTAAAACGTTAAGCCGTAGAATGTTGAAATATTGTATTTAGGACTTCTATAACATCTAGTTGCGCACCTCCGTTTTTGGTCATTACATAATTTCCAGAAATGGTACTTTATTTGAAGCCTGTAATAGATTTTAATGAAAAACTATATTAAAATATAGTCCAAAACGTTTCAAATTTGGTATATAAGACTTTTTATATCAATTGGAATAAGATAGCGGATTTTGGTTAACACAGGCTAACTGGAAGTGATATATTACCTGAAGTTGTTAACAGTTTTTCTTGAATAAAATGGTTTAGAAATAAATGCTTCAAATAAGAGTTTTACAGAATTAAATTCTGCGTCTAGCACATCAAGTATTATTAAATTAGCCCTTTGTATAAGCGAGATATGTAAATTTAAAACTTATATACTTTTTGGTTCTTGTAATGAAGCTTGCTATGGATTAGGACAAAAAATAACAAAAAATAAAAAAAATAGATGTTAATGTCAAATTACGTCAAACACGTGCAATTTTATAATTGGGTCTATACTTCATCTTCATATTGGTCTTGCGTACAAGGAAGTCGTGTGGTGTCCACATCAGATTTTTTAAATTATTGTATTACTCTTCCATTTATTTAAACATGTTTAATTTTTTTTAACTTTACTTAAAAATATGACCTATTTTAATAAATAAACAATGCTAAGTATTTTTTATTTCCTTGTACGTAGTAAAGGAAGTACTGTAATCGCGAAAAAATTCGGTTTTTCTGATTTAAACGGAAATGTCAATTTTGACCATCCCTTAATCCATTTTGACTAATTTCGTCGTGACGTCTGTACGTACGTATCTCGCATAACTCAAAAACGGTAATCCGTAGAAAGTTGAAATTTTGTATTTAGGACTACTATAACATCTAGTTGTGCACCTCCCTTTTTGGTTATTACATAATTTCCAGAAGTGGTACTATACTTGAAGCATATAATACACTTTAACGAAAAACTATTTTAATGTATAATTCAAAACTTTTAAAATTTAGTACATAAGACTTTTATGTCAATGGGACTAATATAGTACATTTTGATTAAAATAGGCTAACCGGAAGTGACATATTACCTAAAGTTGTTAATAGTTTTTCTTGAATAAAATGGTTTTATTTTGATTTTAGAAATAAATGCTTCAAATAAGAGTTTTAGAGAATTAAATTCTGCGTCTAGCACATCAAATATTATTAAATTAGACCTTCTAAGCGAGATATGTAAATTTAAAAATTATATACTTTTTGGTTTTTGTAATAAAGCTTGCTATGGATTAGGACAAAAAAGTACAAAAAAGATTAATGTTAATGTCAAATAGGTGCAATTTTATAATTGGGTCTATATCATATTTTATGTTGGTTTTGCGTACAGGAAGTCGTGTGGTGTCCACATCAGATTTTTGAACCTATAATGTATTCATAAAATGTAGCATAAATTCGGACCATTGTTAAGCTTTAGATTTACAAAATATCTGTAGCTTACAAAAACAACCAATGCAAACATTTCATAATTTTGGAATAAGTTTTGGCTAAGGTCTAGAATTACAATATTCACTCCTCAAGAATTTTATTTTGATGGTAATATTTATATAGTAAAACCATGAAAAACACTAAATTCCACAAAAATTTTGGCGCTGAAAACGATGTTGACAGTGATTTTGGCATTTTTTCTGAAAAAATTGAGTTATCGTTACATTAAAGTATTCTTGAAAAATTGCAAACGATAAAGTCACTTTTTTCACAAATGCAGCCTAAAAAATCTGATGTGGACAACACATGACCTCCCGTCAATTCCATGTCTGAAATAGCAATGAGCTTTAAGTCTAAAGTATCACTTCCAGTAGATCGTTTGTAAACAAAATCTAATTTGTTGTTCCAATAAATAGAAAATTCTGTAATACCAAATTTTGGATTACATTTTATTGTTTTTCCTCGAAAATCTGCTAAGAGCTCCAAATAAAGTACCACTTCCGGTTTATCATATAGGTATAATCAAAATCTAATGTTGTTTCAAATTATATACGAGTTTTAAATACCAAATTTGAGAAGTTTTGAATCATGTTTTAACATATTTTTTCAAAAAAAAATTGTTTTTAGCTTCCTTTATAGTAAGTAGTAGTTTATCAGTTTTAGAAAACATCTAATATGTCGTTCTCATTAATATAAAAGTCTTAAATACCAAATTTGAAAAGTTTTGGATTGTATCAATATATTTTTCACGAAAATCTGTTCAGAGCGTCAAATACAGTATCACTTCCGGTTTATCACTTTTAGCCAAAATCTAATAAGTTGCTTTCCTTTATATAAAAGTCTTAAATACTAAATTTGACAAGTTTTGGAATATATTCTATTATATTTTTCACGAAAATCTGTTCGGAGCTTGAAGTAAAATATCATTTCCGGTTTATCAATTTTAGAAAAAATCTAACATGTCGTTCACATTCATATAAAAATCTTAAATATGAAATTTGAAAAGTTTTGTAATATATCATAATATATTTTATCACGAAAATCTATTGAGGGCTTCAAGTAAAGTATCACTTCCGGTTTATCAATTTTAGAAAAAATCTAACATGTTCTCATTAATATAAAAATCTTAAATACCAAATTTGAAAAGTTTTGGAATATATCATAATATATTTCTCACGAAAATTTATTGAGAACTTCAAGTAAAGTATCGTTTCCGGATTATCAATTTTAGCGAAAATTTAATGTTCTTCTTTATATAAAAGTCTTAAATACTAAATTTGACAAGTTTTGGAGTATATCATAATATATAAATATATAAAATCGTCATACACACACACGCACACGCACACACGCACACACACACACACACGCACGCACGCACGCACGCACACACACACACACACACACACACACACACACACACACACACACACACACACACACACACACACACACACACACACACACACACACACACACACACACACACACACACACACACACACACACACACACACACACACACACACACACACACACACATGCATACACACCATTGTAAAAATAGTAAAAACGTGTAGTGGGGACCCTAGTTACTGAAAAGTCATCATCGAATTTTTGGCACGATTACATTACCTCCCTTACCTACGGTATGACGGGAGGTAAAAACCAATCATTTTCTCACGAAATGCATGAAACCGCACCCTAACAGAGATAACATATCTATTTACATTAGTAAACTCGAATTTCGTCAAATTGAGTTTTGTGCTTTAGGTTACCGTTACATTATAGTTATTTGTGTACCAAGGCCAAAAAGGGAATTTTATAAAATTTACAAAATTGTTAGATTTTTATTTATTATTTATTGATATACTTATTTATAATAACCGAATAGTAGGGATTTCCAAGACAACCGCTTTTGAAGAAATAAGTATTGCATATAAATTTTAGTATAAAGTATATTAATATAAAATAAAAATAATTATAAATTATATAGTATGTATGTATTTATAAATGAACTTTTAAATTGAAAAATATATGTGTTCAAAAAGGTCGCCAAATGACGCCACAACCCTAACGAGGTAACACAAGGAAGTTATTTCATTTGAGGGTGTTCGTGCGCATGCCTGGCTTTTACCGCGAATTATTTTTGTAACAAGAAACCTGTGGTTAAACTTGCGAGTTTAATTAAAAATACATACAAATAAAAAGCACACACGTGCTAAATCAGTAACCGCCCAGTTGACGTGGTTCACACGTGGATGCAAGTCATTGCAGATTATCACCCCTATTTTGTAAGGAAGTTGTTAAGTCTTAGCAACGTTGCTATCAATTTTAACCAATAAATACAAATGTAAAGCCTGTCATTTTCATGTTTTATTCAGTGTTCGCAATTATTATTGGTTATTTCCTATAATAACGTTGCTAAGAAATAACATCTTTTGTTACAAAATAGGGCTGTATGTGTGGTTACGTTTAATTTTTGCGCGCTGCATTTTGGTAGTTAATTTCACTTGACACAACTGTTTTTATCTCATAGTTCATTCTCTTGATGGGGCTATTCAAGGTCTTACTGGGGTTCTGACGTCATAGGATGACGTCATGGCAAATTGCAAATTTTTTGCATTCTTGTCTCGTACTATAAATTTTATGCAAAAATATGGGTCTAATATTTTTAACTCTACATTTACATATAAAAAAATCAAAAAATCGTGGAAAACCCTATTGTACGTATTTGTTTACGTTTACTTTCTCTTTATTAACACTCGACAAATAATAGATCGCGCTACTTTAAATCGGATAATAATGAAAAATTCAAAGTTTTGTTAGGTCGACTAAAAATAAATTTTTAAAAATTTCCAAACGAAGAAGTCATAATTTTCACAAGTACAGCCTTTAGAACTTTATTTTTGAGAAGCCTAATTTTTTTAGTTCTTGTGTATAAAAACAATATATTGTTTTTTTCATCGCAAAGAATAAATCTAATTTTGATTTAAAAATTGACATTGTTTGTTTTTAGATTAAGCCACATGTCCAATGAACTAAAAATTATTAGCTAAATATATTTGTATCTTCAGAAATTGTAAAATAATTTTTATTATCAATTAACTTTCAGTAAGTAGGCAGTGGAAAATAATCAAATTGACTGGTATAGTAGGTACATATTTAATAAGATTTTAGTCATCTTAATTATAGTTCAACCAATGGTGAATCACCATTGGAAATGACCTAATTATTATGTTTGCTAAATTTTAATCAAAAATAAATATGAACTATCAATTTTAATTAAGTTTAGTCAACGATAATCATCTTTGATTATCAGTAATTTTACCTATCATTATGCTTACTCATGTACCCGGTAGTCTCCATTGTAACAATAATAAATAATTATCTTACCTTTAGTTCCTGGTTAAATAAAATATTAATTTAATAACTATCAGGTGTGTTAATAAGAGCGATTATTAATTACAAGTTAAAATATCTCGATTATTAATCGTCTTATTAACACACGCGTTGGTTATACAACGTAGGTTGATCGTGGTCTGTTAAATTCATCTTCGTGAATAATGACTACCATAACTCCTCATATAATAATATACGTATTATGAACCTATTTTAATGAAAAAAAAAAAAAATTGCACTTACTTTTCAGAGGCCATCCTTCCCTTATATTTTTTATATCAATCACGTGAAGTAAATGTTTAGCACAACTTGTATCAGACTTTTTTAAATCGTCTGTAAATTCAGCTAGAGCTTCATGTATTACATTTCCCACTAAAAATTCACCTGGTATACTTAAAACCGTTGTAGCAAACACCAAGATTAGAAATACATTTATTTTAATTCGCATCATTTTCATAGATTTTCTAATCACATTGATATTCCTACTCAGTTCCTTGTTATATATAGCCTTAGATTATCGATAAGTTTTGATTTTGAAATGAAGTTTTTATTCTGGTAAATCTGTAAGATACCTTTGATATCAGAACCACTCAAAGATAACGCTAATAGGAAACATTCCTACTTCAAAATGTGATGAATAATGATAAAATATTTCCAGGTGATCTTTGTCATGCAATGGATTTTTATTTGAGAGTGTGTGCAAAACATTGAAAACTAAAATGACTTTATCTAGACGAGTTAGTAAATAAAACCGATTAATTTTCAGGAATAATAGAAGGGGTAGATTGTTTTGAAAATAATTGTCTTCCAAATATAAACAAGCAACTATTAAAACGGCAGTAAAAATTGATAATTGAAGCATCAAAAAAAATTGAGTGCCATTTTTATGTTTTAAAGTTATTTAAATAGCGTTCTCCTAGAAACAGTAACGATAACTGCATCTTCTTTTATTTATATTCTTATCCATTTTGTTTATTTTGTTTAAATACTAGCGATATGTCAACGAATGAGTCAAAATATTATGGTACTTAAATTCTTTTTATGTATTTGCATTCATTATCATCATCATCATTTGTGAATTCTGTTTGGATAGGAATCAGCAGAAATGCTGCCTCTACATCAATCTGTCTTGCGTCTCTCTCTTCATTCTTACGTACTCGTAATTCCCTTTCTTCGACACTATTTTGGAAACTACACATTCAACAGTTAAAAATTATGTTCGGATCAATATTATTCCGTACTCCGTTTGGAATAATATCACACGGCTTTCTACAAACCAGAATCTATTTAGCCGTTAGCGCGGAGTATCAAATATCTTGATTCGGTTGCCATGGTTATGACTCTTTGTTTTATATTTATTTATTTATTTCTGAATTCGTATTTGACGTTTTGAACACTTTTGGAGTTTTCCGTTAACTTTTACAGAATTTTGGAGATCTCTAGATCAGTAAGTTTATCTAAATAATAATTAGTCATTTACGTTGTAAGACTGGGAAGTGAATTATTACGATACGAATGAGAAGTTTACGGACAAGGCGACGAAGGAAGCCGAGTCAGGAATTTCGAAATGAGTACCGCAATACTACTTTACGGCCGTATAACGTACAACATTTTATTTCATACTGTCTACGTGTTTTAAACATTTATATTAATTCGAACTTGTCTGTTTAACTTAGATTAACTTTGAATTTGTGGCAATTGAATTTGAGTCTGGGAAATGGAACGTTACCGTACCGGGGTCGGAAAATGTTGCCTGGAAACATTTCCCGGCCCCGGTACTGTAATGTTCCATTTCCGGAACTCTAATTAGCAATGTAAAGCAGTATATATATATATATATATATATATATATATATATATATATATATATATATATATATATATATATATATATATATATATAATAACTTTCCTGACTATTTCTCTTCACCCCCTCCACTCAATTCACCAACCGGCTCCACAACCATATCTTCCAAACTTTCCATGTACTTTTCCTCATTCCTCCTCAAGATTCATGTTTTGCATCCATACAGCGCAATA
>OY720454.1:30084289-30194289 GCA_963082715.1 Harpalus rubripes
GACATTTTAAACATCAAAATTACATAGGAGCAAAATATTACCAATATGACAGGTTGACAGTACGTAACAGTCAGGTAACTGGTCGTGACATCGCTGTTATATGTAACACAGCTTTCACGATGCATTTTAGGGTAACATACTTTCTAGCACATCAAATCGTCAGGTACCTGTCTGTTACATGTAACTGTGTGATACCTGACGTTCAAGCACTCGGGCCTTAAGAAGGTATTTCGTATTGGGAATGATTGTAATGAATTTTGATTCGTGTTTGGTCGAAATTTGGTATACATGTAGATATATATATATATATATATATATATATATATATATATATATATATATATATATATATATATATATATATATATATATATATATATATATATATATACCGGGTGGAACATCATACCTGTGTACATAGGCGATTCATATGAGAAAAACTGTTTTTTCGTGCGCATTGCTCCCCAAATTATTTTAGACAAAAATGCTTCAAATAAATGTTGTAGAGCATAAAATTCTGCATCTAAGTCAATAAACAGAATTACTTTTACATGCTTTGTAACGACAGAAATTAAATAAGAAAATATTGAAAATTACGTTGAAAATATCAAATAGCCATGGAATTGAAACAAAAATAGAAACAAATAAATGTCTGACGTTTGACAGATAAATAACTAATTTGACGGTAAAATATCAAAATGAATTCAGTTTATTCTAACGAAGAAAGGGTTTTTATAATAAAAACTTTTTATAGTGGGAATTGTTTACGTATAGTTAGAGATTTATTCGCCGTGAAATTTCCAAATAGGCCAATTCCAAGCGCTACAACAATACGCGCGTATGTTCAAAAATTTGAATCCATGGCAAGTGTTGCGGCGGAAAATAGTACAGGTAAATTTAAATTTGAATATTTTTTAAGAGATTTACAAACAAATCATATCTTTATTTATAGGAAATAAAAATAATCGCATTAATTTAGAAAACGAACAAAGAGTTCTGGAATTAATAAATTTTAATCCTAAATTAAGTTCAAGAATAATAGCGCAGGAATGTGAGATTGCTCATTCTACTGTATTGCGCATTCTTAAAAAACATAAATACCACCCTTATAAGATGCAATGCCATCAAGACATTTCGCCCATTGATGAAGAAAGTAGGCGAGTTTTTTGTGAAGATATGCAAGAACGAGCAAATCGGGATCGTGATTTTCTTCCATCTATTTGCTTTAACGATGAGTGTACTTTTACATTAAACAATGAACCAAACGTTCAAAATGATAGGCACTGGGCTCTAGAAAATCCAAGATTAAATGTTACCACCAGAACGCAATATCCTCAAAAAATTAATATTTGGGCAGGCATTTTTAATAGCAATATTATTGGACCATTTGAGATCGTTGGCAACTTAAATTCTGAAACATACTTAGAACTCTTGATTAGGGCTGTGCGATCTTAGAAATTTGAAATCGATTTTCGATCTTTTGCTAAAATCGATTTGTCGCGATTGATCAATAGCAAAAAATCGATATTTTAAATATGAAATCAAAATACTATACAAAAAATCGATTTTAATAAATGATCAAAAATCGATTTTAATAAAGAATCATCGATTTTAATAGATTAAAAAATCGATATAAATTAAAAAATCGCAAGATCGATTTTATTAAAAGAACGATTAGTAGTGATATCAAATTTGTACTACGCATACGCACATCAAATTAGGAAACAATTCACGAATAACACCTATAACGCGCGCGAAACGCCAAATGCTGGTGAAATCAGTAGATTTCTTCTTGGAATAAATATTTTTTTAAAAAACTGATCTTTCAGAATTTAGATGATCGGTATCTTTTTGAAAGAGCGATTTTCCGGAATTCGGATAAATGTTTTTCCATTTGGATTAATCTTTCAGAAAAAAATAGATTTTTCAATTGATCAATCTATTTTAAAAAATCGATTTTTCACTCAATCGATCTTTCCGATAAATCGATTTTTTCGATTGATCGATCTTTTTAAAATAAAAGATCAATCCGATTTCTTTAGAAAAAGATCGATCAAGATCGATCAATCGATTTTTTTCCCAGCCCTACTCTTGATTAATGAGATCGGCCCTGCATTAGACAGCGTAGCGCGCGAAAATCAGGAGGTTTGGTTTCAACAAGATGGCTGCCCAGCTCATTTCGGAGTAAGTGTTAGAGATTATTTAAACCAAGCATTTCCAAATCGCTGGATTGGTCGTGGTGGAACTTTAAATTGGCCAGCCAGATCTCCTGATTTAGCACCTTGCGACTTTTTTTATGGGGTCATCTTAAATGTAAAATTTATAAGCAGCGCCACCCAAATATTAATTCATTGAGAGAAGCTATCATGGAGGAGAGCGCCTTAATCACAAATAGGCAGCTCGCTAATGTAAGAAATTCATTCTACAATAGACTTGGTTATTGCTTGGCTGAAAACAGAGGATTATTCGAAAATTTGTTATAATAATAAATTGTAGTGATTATTTTATTCAGAGAATTACTGTTTGAAATTTGAATTGTAGTAGATAGGTCTTAATGTTTACATGAATTATTTCCAATTTAAAAAGATTTTCAATAAAAATCCTATAAAAAATAAATATTTCATTGAAATGTACAATTGTCGTAATAATAGGTATGGAGATTTTTGTATGAATTTAATTTACCTATTTATTTGTTTCAATTCCATGGCTATTTGATATTTTCAACGAAATTTTCAATATTTTCTTATTTAATTTGTGTCGTTACAAAGCATGTAAAAGTAATTCTGTTTATTGATTTAGATGCAGAATTTTATACTCTACATCATTTATTTGAAGCACTTTTGTCTAAAATAATTTGGGGAGCAATGGGCACGAAAAAACTGTTTTTCTCATATGAATCGCCTATGTACACAGGTATGATGTTCCACCCGGTATATATATGTTAGGAATAATGTTAGTAAAGGAGAGGATTATAACAAATCAAACAACTGTTCCCTTTTAAATTATTATATTGAACAATTTCTCTGAACGTTTACAACTCAACTGACTACTAATTCTTCCTTTATTGGTGACCAGCCGTGATCAATGACGTAACGATGTAGTTACGTTGGCATTTGCCTGGGCTACAGTAATTAATGTACAGTTATTAGCAATTATAACAGTCATATCCTAACACGGCCATCCTGCAAACTGTGCGCCCTCGCACAGCTATCGTTAACAAAATTGCAAAAAAAAATTATTTAAAGTACATCCATCTAATTGTCCACACCCTCTGCAGAAATGAAGCGCTATGATGTTTCAACCATCATTTATCCAAACAATGGTTATTTAATCTCCACGACCATTTAAGGTTCAAACAATGGCTTTTTAAAGTTCAATACATTCGCCATTAAAGGCTCAAAACAAATAAATCAATTCAACTCGACGCTACCAGGGCTCAAAACAAACAAATCAAATCAACTCGGCGCTACAGAGCTCAAAACAAACAAATCAAATCAACTCGGCGCTACAGAGCTCAAAACAAACAAATCAAATCAACTCGGCGCTACAGAGCTCAAAACAAACAAATCAAATCAATTCGGCGCTACAGAGCTCAAAACAAACAAATCAAATCAACTCGGCGCTACAGAGCTCAAAACAAACAAATCAAATCAACTCGGCGCTACAGAGCTCAAAACAAACAAATCAAATCAACTCGGCGCTACAGAGCTCAAAACAAACAAATCAAATCAACTCGACGCAGCAAAGCTCAAAACAAACAAATCAAATCAACTCGGTGCTACAGAGCTCAAAACAAACAAATCAAATCAACTCGGCGCTACAGAGCTCAAAACAAACAAATCAAATCAACTCGGCGCTACAGAGCTCAAAACAAACAAATCAAATCAACTCGGCGCTACAGAGCTCAAAACAAACAAATCAAATCAACTCGGCGCTACAGAGCTCAAAACAAACAAATCAAATCAACTCGGCGCTACAGAGCTCAAAACAAACAAATCAAATCAACTCGGCGCTACAGAGCTCAAAACAAACAAATCAAATCAACTCGGCGTAAATCAAACATTTCAATTCAATTCGGCGTACAATCATTTCATTTAAACTCGGCGTACAATCATCTCATTTCAATTCGGCGTACAATCATTTCATTTCAACTCGGCGTACAATCATATCATTTCAATTGGGCGTAAAACAAAACCTTCAATTCAACTCAATGGTGCAAAGGCTTAAAACAAATACTCCTATTTAATCAAAGATGCGAAGACTTCAATCCAGTACTATATTCGCACATAAATTTAATTAACATTCTGAACCAACTGAATCCAGCATTACAATAACCAAACTTGGAATATTTGTTTTTTTTTTTTTTACTGAGCTCATGTAATTCACCAGATTCCTTATTCTTCAATTCTAAAACATATGGCATCCAATCTGCAGTTACGCGTAAAGCGCCTACAACAAAGCTTCATACAAAACGTTACTGGCTTTCAACATGTTTTGATGTTAAGCGTTACTGACTTCTAATATTCAAACCAAAACTATCACCAAAGGTTTAGCTTCCTACAAATTTTTAGATTCATATCGCTAATATTTCCCACAACAAGGAACCATAAAATGATCAACACCATTTTGCCAAACTCTAGTAAAATCTGTTCCTGTGGGGCTTATGTGCTTGGAATTCCACCGGTTTCCCTCACCGAATTTTTGCTTGCATCCAGTAAAGCAAGTGAGTGGATTAAACCATAATCTACGAGTCGACGGCACTCAGCGGCCACGGGATGAGACTCACTCGAATATTCTGCTACTTGTCACCAACAAATAGGCTAGCCTTCAGACTACATATGATAAAACATATTTCGCAGTCACATCCTAAAAAAAAATATTATATTCGTAAAAATATAAACCGCTCGTTCATCCTGACTTTAATTTCAGTTTTGATTAGATTCAAGTAAATTTTCTTAGGCCGTTATACTCGCCAATTTCCACGCTTAACGGTAACGGTTGTGTAATGAAACACGAGGCAGTATTTTTAAGTGTAAGCTAATGTCATTATTAATCATTATTATCTGCTTAGGAGTGCAAAATGTGCTTGTTCAAGCAATGGACTCAATCTGCCAGTCTCTTTAAATTTTATGTACCATTAGGTCAAACCACTCAATCGTCAACTTTTCACATACTGGCTTGTACCAATTCATTTTTACAGGTCCTCCATTATTAAAATTTTCTCGCTTTACGAATTACAATTTTTAGCAATAATTTTTTTTTTGTCACAAAATGTTTTTTTTTTTTGTCTCAGTAAAGCATTCGACTGTGTTGATCACTCTCTTTTATTATCTAAGCTGGAAGAACTCGGTATTCGTGGGGTTTCTCTCTCATAGATTGTCAGCTTTTTAAATAATAGACCAATACGTTGCTTCTAAGCACAGTGATCAATTCTCTAAGAATCAAACTATAAAGTCACAAGTACTACATTACCGTGGATCTACCGTAAGGTACTATCCTAGCATCCATTTTATTCATAATTTATGTTAATGATTAAACTACTTCTTCAACGAACGACTGTCTTCTGATTCCATATGCAGATGACAATAGTCTAATTGCGTCGGGTAAAGTTACTATTATATAACTCATAAGTGTAATACGGACGTTAATTGTTATTGTGTGCTTCTGTGGCTCCCCGCAAGCTTTTTATCTGTCAAAAAAGAATTGTCTGCTGTTTGGCTGGAGTAAGTTTCAATACCGCACAACCCTCAAAAAAACGAACAATTTAACGGTAATAGACAATTCCACTTTGGAACCCTGCATCCATGTTTACAAAAACAAAGGCTCCCCCAGTCCAGTTGCCTACAACACAAGAGACTAGTTCCATGTCCTGTATACCAAGCCAAATGTAACCAAAAACAGCCCAGAAAAAATAGGCTTAATTACACACAATATACCTCCCCAATAAATTAAAGTTGACAAAAACATTAACTTTTTCAAAAAAAAAACCAATATCTTTTCTTTTACAATTCAGTCCTTACAGTATTGGCGAATATGTGAACTTTCAACTCATACAATGATATCCATATTCCCCGCTTATGTATGCACCCATATAATATTCTTGACTTATTCCATACACATTGTAGTACCAACGGCAACAAAATGATCATCATTACTACCACTATTATGTTTGTATTTCCAAGTGTAAATTCCGTCTTTGTGTCCTGTGTTTCCTTTTCATCTAAAATTACTGGAATCTACAAATCAGTGCTAAAAAAACAAATTTATAAAAAATATTGTAACAACAAATCCAGCCAATCTTTACATAATGAACCATTAGAATGCAATGAGGAATTTTACTGTTCAGGTAGCATCATAACCACAGACGCAGGGGCTAAAATAAATATAATTAGTACAATAACAAATATATATATATATATATATATATATATATATATATATATATATATATATATATATATATATATATATATATATATATATATATATATATATATATATATATACATAAAACAAGCACTTCCTATAATGAAAATAAAAAATGTTCAAACTGTTCTCCTCCTCATATACGCCTGTAAAACATGCAAGGTCATCATAAAATATGAATACGATTATTTGAGTAACTCTGTTTTAAGAAATTTGTACTAGTTCTTTTCTCGCTGTCAAAATACTAAACAAATGAAAATCTCGATCTACCATGAAAAATAAGAGAAAAAAAATTTAACAAAGCTGCTTAAAAAGAAGCTGACTGCATCTTGTATCGTGCAATAAAAGTTGTCAATCTCTTACCAGCATTTGAAGAACATTTACCTTAAACTCATTACCAACGATTTCAAAATAACCAAACCAATTAGTTGCATCGCCAGTCTGCGATTTTGAAACTGCTAGCTCCGCTTCAGTGCCTGCCAATACTTTCATCAATCCGGCTATTGTGGTCTGCGATGTACTTGGTGATTCTTCCACTTTAGTTGACAATACACTTCGCGCAACACTTCACAATAAAACGTATATAAAAAAAAATCACCAAACTTAGTGCAACGCGAGTGACCCCACTTCTGATGTTAGGAATAATGTTAGTAAAGGAGAGGATTATAACAAATCAAACAACTGTTCCATTTTAAATTATTATATTGAACCATTTCTCTGAACGTTTACAACTCAACTGACTACTAATTCTTCGTTTATTGGTGACCAGCCGTGATCAATGACGTAACGATGTAGTTACGTTGGCATTTGCCTGGGCTACAGTAATTAATGTACAGTTATTAGCAATTACAACAGTCATATCCTAACAAATATATATATATATATATATATATATATATATATATATATATATATATATATATATATATATATATATATATATATAATTGATTCAGAGAGTATGAACGCTGTCAGGTATGTTTTCACGCTGCTGTAGTTTTAATTAAATATAGACCCGGGGCTATAGTGCTACGTGAAAAATGTATCATGATATTCCAAATACTGACCCTTGGTACTCACTTTACATACCCTGGGGAACGATTTGCTGTCTTCCCCGGAAAAAGAGACGATCTATCATCTATCCAGCTATGGGTCATGACCCAAAACTGTTTCAAAAAATATGATGTGGACAGCACATTACCTTCCGTCAGTTCTATGTATTTTGTATAAATTTCATACAGATAGTTCCTTGCAAAGGATTCTATTTCCTGTACATTACCTTCCGGCAGTTGTATGTATTTTATACAAATTCCACACAGAAAATTTCTAGCAAAAGATCCTATATTTCCAGTAAAAATAAGTCGAACACACTACGTCAATTTCATTTGATACTGATATCTTTCAATCAGAATTTTCTTAATATAGTAGCTGTTTCCATTGCTACTTTATGAAATTTTATTTTTTTATAAATTTTGAACTCTGTATATGTTTAATATTAAGTATAAAATGCAGTCAAATCGCATAGAGAATAAAATATTCTTTAATATTTATATTAACATTAAATGTGAAAAAATGATATTTAACATAGTATTTTCAAGGAAAACATTTAAAATATTCAAATGAGGGTACTTCCGGTTGACCAATTGCAACCAAAATTTAATCAGCTCTTTATATTTTATATGGATGTAACGAAGAAGAATACGAAAGCATTATAATTTGTGAAATAGTAGCACTAGAGTTACCGCAGACGATATTTTTGTTACACGCACGCGCTCGCGCGCACACACACACACACCCACCCACACACACACGCATACAAGCAGGAACGCGCGCACGCACGCACGCACACACGCACGCACGCAAGTAGTAAAGGGGGTCCGAGAGCCAGTCACCTCAATGCAATAGACAAAGACAGACAATCTTGGATAAATGGAGTTTGTGTGAGAGCGAGAGAGATGCAAGAGTAGAAAGAGAAATGAATGAGATGGGTTATGCAGAGTCTGAACGAATCAGATTCACTGGTCAAGCAGGCGGCGGTCGCGTTGGGGGCAATCTGTGATACGTGTATTCTGGTATTGTACTAACGTGCAAAGGACGAAACTTTAAATAATAGATGGAAGAAATATAATGTTACGCTCATGCTATGTGGAATTTATTTGTATATCTTATTAATGTAAACTTTTAGTCCGTTGTGGAATTTTTTCTACCACTTAGTATAATGTAAACATTTCAGTTCCCGGACGAGAGGAATAGCCCGTGATCTAGTCTTATGCTGTTTATAAGGTTAGAAATAACGATTTGCTTGTCTTGAGATGACGTTTCTTATTTTATTATTTAATATCATTTTATAAAACAATTAAGTAATAATAATTGTTAAGTGTAATTTCTAATATTTGTATTGTGTACTATTTGTGATTATTAAAGTGTTTGGTCAGAGTATTTGGATTGTTCTCATAATAATATGTGTGAAACGGTACAGATATCATGCCCTTGCTATTGTGATAAACGCAATGTATATGGATAAGAAGCTTTACTTAATTTCGTGTGAAGGTAAGATTATTTAGAAATAAAACATGTTTCTTTATTTTACTTATTTTGATTAAACATATTTATTTATAAGAAAATAAGTGTAATCTTCACATTTTATTGAACATAGTATACAGTAATAGTAAAACATAATACATAATAAAATATTAAGGATATATATTTTACATTAAAATTAGTGAACTTACTTTTATATTACTTATAATATGTTATACAAATGTATCCCTCTCTTTTATAAAAATCTTGAATATATATTTTTTTTAAATTTTCATTATTTTTAAAAAATTATTGACATAGTTTGCAAATAAACCACCAGTTTTTGAATTTGGATCATATTTTTCAGTTTCAAATTCCCAAACCTCGTATTTTTGAACAATTTTATAACCTTCAGAAACAGCTAAACGAACTTCATTAACGACCCATGTGGATGTTAATTCTCTATCGGTATCAGAGTGTGTGCAGTCATTGATATTCATGTTTTCCGCACAAGTACGACATAAAACAAACATACATTTTTTGTTTATTTTCATTGGTAATACGGGGTGATATAATTCACGTGGTGGTAATACTGTACATTTAATTAATCTTTCAAAATTAAAAATATCTGGTCAATCATCACCTAAATATATAGTTGGATGACCGATCGGGTAGGCTGAATATTTGTTAATGTACGGATATAAGCTACAAATATCAGAATAATAAATTTTTTTGTTTTTACCTTCACCAATTTTATAATGAGTTACCATTGTTTCAACTCTTCCTCCATAAAAACTGTCACGTGGATTTATGGGTTTTATAGACAATATTTTACGTGTATTAAAAAACTGTTGTAAATTTATATTATTTTTACGATTTTTTTCGAATTGACAACCCCACATTTCTATTACTTCAAATCCTGCACTTTTTAATATTTCTATTTTTCTAATTGTTGATTCATATCGAAAATTCATTGTATCGTCTGCAGTATTTAATAATGAATTATTACGGTGGTATGGATAGCAAGTAGGACAACCATGATACCAACAGCCTTGATATTCAAATATTTTTTTTTCTATTTCTGTGTAACCGTCTACTTTAAAACCTAATATATTACGTTCATTATTATTGAAAGCGTGTTGTATTTTAATGTTTCGTTCTTTCTCCTCCCACAATAACCAAATAGTTGCCTCAAAAGAATATTTTTGTTTACATCCAGATGGTGGGACAATAGCTATTTTATTTTCTTCCAAATAATTTTTTCTGTACGTATAAAGACATGCACTAGCTATAGTTATTGAACGTCTAAAAATGTCAACATTATTATTTTCAAAAAATAAAGTTTTAAATTTCATACATGCTTCCCGTAATATATTGACGTCATTAATACAGTATTTAATTAATTCTTTCTTCAAATTAAAAATAATAATAATATAATAATAATAATAATTTATTTGTTAAAAGGCATTGCCTATACAAAGGATTGGTAAACTTAATATATTTACATTACAAAGAATATTTTGCAGATTTATTTTACATATTCATTGCGAAAGATCGTAATTTCAAGGAAGTTAATACATAGTTATAGATATCGTACATTTTGGTAGCATCATGATGGTTCAATAGTTGTAGATAGAAATTCTCTTCATTCGGGGATTGCAGATACTTTTCTAAGTAGGCGGATCGGATTGAGTCATATAGTGGGCAGCTAATCAGGAAGTGGTATAAGCTGTCGTTTTCTAACCTATTGCAAACAGAACATATATTGGTGTTATCAAATTTATGAGCTAGCCCATTCGAATACAATTGTGTTGTTTCTCGCGTCGATGATACTCGTAGTTGTTGACTGTAGATCTTGACGACTTTGAAATTTATTTTTTTTTCTTCCCGCAGGTAGTCTGGGTTATCTACATCTTTGTATATTTTGCTGTATGTCGAGTTCAAAATCCTGATTTGATCTTCTGATCTTTGTAATAGCTTCATTTTGTTTATCAGTTCTTCCGAATTTTCTTCAAAAGTAACGGATTAAATTAAAAATATAATGAGACTGTTTGTTTTCGTTATACCATTTATTAAAACTTATAATTTCATCGGAACTCATACTCTGTATAGGATAATATTGTTTTGGAGGTAAGGTAAGATAAGGGAAATAATCTTTTTCCAAAACATTATCACATTTCAAGTCAAATGCACTAGGCATCTTACTTAATTTCATAGGTAAAAAATTTAAACTATCAATAAAGTTTATGTTTTTTAAACGAATATGTCCGGTGTCAATTTTAAAGTATCAGCTAAGTATGTCTTAAAAGAAAATGTCCGTCATATGATCTAAGATTATGAGCAATTACAATAATCGCCTTCAAATTTTGTCGTGGTAACATTAAATATTCAAAAAATTGTTTTATAGGATTTTCCATAAATATATGTTCACGAATATCACAATTATTACAAAATTTATTACTCACATTAATACTTCTTTCTATGCAATGTATGCAAGATTGTTGTGCTACACGCAGGACTGGTACATGTTCAAATGAAATATTTTCTTTCTTCTTTTTAGATGAACAGGATGTTGTCTTATCGTCGTTGAATGGTGTATTTTGTGAACATTCCAAATCAAAAAAGATGTAAAGTACATGTGCCGCTGTTTTTGAATCGTCAGTCGTAATATTTTTCATAAAACATTGATGATTAGGTGGAAAATGTTGCTAACAAGAACAATAAATAAAATATAAGTAATTAACTAAAATAAAACAATACAATAGAATTACATACTTGAGATACAGAGCAAAATATTTCGAAGTATTCGTGGGGTGTTTTCCTTGTATTTAGATTATAAGTTTTGGAACATTTCGTGCAATATTTAATTTTTTCATTTTTCTTTCACGAATATTTAAAATTTTGAATAGTTGATGATCAATTTGTGAAGTTACATGTTCTAAAGATGTTTGCGGAGAATCCGTTGACGGTGATATCGGTAAAATAGTGGA
Source organism: Harpalus rubripes (assembly GCA_963082715.1). NCBI lineage: Eukaryota > Metazoa > Arthropoda > Insecta > Coleoptera > Carabidae > Harpalus > Harpalus rubripes. Next base: position 30,096,226 of record OY720454.1, read on the forward strand.
ACTTGTTGAGGCATTTGTACTCGTATTCGAACTCGTAGTAGGTTTCGCAATGTGATGGTCAATAGATGATTTGGACGACGTATTTACTGATACAGTTGAAGACTATATTAGAACATTAATAAAATAAATAAAATATAAAATCTTACTTGAGACGTAGGCGGTTGCAAACCCGTTCCTGAAGGACCTTGTTCTAAATCATCTTTTAGAAGTAATGTTGCAGCAATTTCAGCTGATAAAAATTCAGCAGTACCCGGACCAGTGTTGTAAACTTTATTAATGTTGCTGCATTGCGCCCGGCGCTCATATTTTTTAAACCCAAATAAATCACACCCAAGTGAGGTGTATCGTTAAGTGATTGGATTTGTTCATTTGTTAACGAAGAAAATCTTTCCGGTAAGAATATAGAAAAGGCCCCCAAATCACACAAAATTTTATCGCCAAAAGATTTGGTTTTAATTTTTTTAACTTTTATAACTTTATATGGTTGATTTTTTTGTAGGTTTAAATTCGGACAGCTGCCCGTTTTCATTAATTTTGTCCATATTCATTTTAATTTTGAATCGTTGTACGCTTAAACGAACTTGGTACAGAATGAAGATAATTTGACTAAGACGACGCATTTTATATTGAGATCTTAAACAGGGGTTCTCAAAGTAATATTATATTTGATGAATCCTTTTCTATATTATTCACAAAACAGTAAATCGCATTTTAAATTTTTTTATACCCCTGAGCAATGTTTATTTATTAGCTCTGAAACTAAATGTATCTGGCTTTATTTTCCTTTATAAGGCTTGATTATTTTTTTTATTAATTGAAATATCATTAGTCAGTTATATATAATCAAAACATTTTTATCTTAAGATTTTTGACTAATACTACGAATGAGTATTGTTTATTTATTAGCTCTGAAACTAAACGTATCTGGCTTTATTTTCCTTTATAAGGCTTGATTATTTGTTTTATTAATTGATATATCATTAGTCAGTTTTATATAATCAAAACGTTTTTATCTTAAATTTTTAATAATACTACGAACGAGTTTGAACCTGCAAATTTTTGAAAATAGTTTATATATGAGTTACATATGAGATCGATTTTAGTTAGAAATAAGTGAGGGTTATGAGAGTATATCTGTTTCTTCGTTTATAGTGTCCGTGAAAATGTGGGCTGCTTATGTACATACAGAGGATGCTATTGATCTAGAATCAGCTGTAAAAAATTTAAAAAATCATTGCTATTATTTTGCACATGACAATGAACTTGAAATAGTTTACAAGCGAACACGTTTCGATGAAGATATCGAAAAAATTTTAAATGATTCTTACCGAGAAGATTCGAAACGTTATACTGAAGGTGAAGAAATTTGTTATAGTTACCTTATTAAAAAAAATAATATTATTCAGTTACTCGTAAAATTCAAGAAAATTAAGTTATTGCAAGAATTAGAAAGTGAAGTCGTTGATTTTCTTGACGAAGAGGAAAAGGAATTTTTCAACTTTTCAAAATCTCAAGCAGGTGATAAAAAATCGATAGAGAACAAGGTAAGATTTTTTTAGGATAAACTCAAATATTAGATATAGTTGATATTTATTCATTTTTACAGAATGGCACAGAAAATGATAACCAGTCATGCTTCTCGCTTATTGCTACAACAAGCCTCTTTGCAACAATAACGAAAAAGTCCTGTATGTGGGAATTTATCCCATAAATGTAGAAGTCGTTGTTAAGATTGTAAATTATAAATCGCAGAACAGTATTGTATTCAATGTGTCAGAATGGAATGCTTTTGTTGATTATATAAAAAGTATTGTAAATCCAATAAGTAGCACTGGTGCCGAGGAACATAATATTGAATTTCATAGACTAGAAACTGATTATTCAATCTGTATAAAATGGATGAAAAATGAAATATTGTTAGATAAATTATCACTACAACTTATATGTAAAATAAGTGATATTTTGTCAGACACGCTAAATTATTTTAATTCTCTTAATTTTGGGGAATATTATAGGGACATTAATACTCAAGCTTATTTCATGCCCGGAAAATCTCTTGACAATATAAAGAAAGAAAATAATATTGTTTGTACGATATATAAAGAAATGTTGACTTTTTATCCAAACTTCATATTAGATGATTTAAAATCATATATGTATTATGTTCCCAGTCAGTAATTATAATAAATTTAAACATTTGGCTAATAAAATGGATAGTTATAAATAAAATGTTATATACAAATGTAATATTGCATAATCATACCTCCTTTTTATACCGATTTTTGTGTGTATGTAAATATATAATGAAAATTCGTAAATATATAACAAATAAGTAAACTGTGTTTTATATGTGATTACAATTTTAATTAAAAAATTAATAATCTTAAAGTCAGCTGCACACGTTCTACAATGGCAATCTGCAAAAAGTGTAATAGAAATATAAATAATAAATATGCAGGTGTCAAGTGCTCTAAATGTTTGTGCTCCTTCCATGCTGCTTGTGCAGACATCAAAGCAGAACACCTCCAAGTTTTTCAATCTGATGCGGTAGCTTGGTATTGCTTATCCTGTCGTTCAGTTTCAAATAAGTCAACGATTGTGGATAACGATAACGTTGATGTTACCCGAGGGGTGCTTAATTCATCTGCCTCTTCTAATGAATTTCATCGACTGTTTAACAGCTTCAAAAATAAAATAATGGTTGAGATGAATAGTAAGTTTGATGAATTGATTCAATCTGTCACTTTCTGCAGCAACAAGGTGAGTGATTTTGAATCAGAAATTAAATTATTAAACGATAAACTGAAATGTATCGAGGTTTTAAAACAAGAAAATGTAACTTTAAACAGTGAAGTTAAGTCGTTGTGTCACAGAGTTAATGATTTAGAACAATACTCGCGAATAAATAATGTGGTTATACAAAATATACCAGAATCGCGCAATGAAGACGTTTTTAAAACCATTTGTGATATTGGGAATTGTGTTGGAGTACCAATTGATAATAAGGACATTGATGCAGCCCATCGTATTCACTCGGCGAGTGGGTCACAAAAAAATATACCTAATAACTTACTTGTCAAGTTTATTAATAGAAATATTAAAAAATAAAAAATAAAAATTTAACCACAACCACTTTAAGATTTGAAGGACCAGACGCAAAAATATATATAAATGATCAATTAACCACTATTAATAGTTTGCTCTTTAAAAAAGCCCGTAACGTATTAAAAGAAAAAGGATTTAAATATGTATAGTGTAAAAATTGTAAAATCTATGCCAGGAAAACAGATTCATCGCGTGTTTACCTGATACGTGATGAGGTAGATCTAAATAAACTTATTTAAATTCAGCTCTAATTAATTTTTAGTTTTTGTATCTTATGGTTTTGTCCGTTTATTATCAGAACGTTCGTGGGTTACGTACTAAATTATATAATCTAAACCTAAACTCTTTGGTTTGTGAGTATGACATAATATGTCTAACTGAAACTTATCTTAATGAATCGATAAATGATAGCGAAGTCCTATCCCATCATTATCATATAGTGCGACGAGACAGATCATCTAAATCCTCCTTAAAATCTGATGGTGGTGGTGTGCTCATCGGTATACGCAAGCATTTAAACTTCATTATTAAATCAGAGTGGTTCAGTGAGGCTGAGGATGTGTGGATTTCATTAAACATTAACAATATATGTCTTCATGTGTGTTGTGTATATTTACCACCTATGACTAATATTTTTTTAAATAATTTAATAAGCATACGAGATAAAAGTGTTAATGGAATTTTCTTTATTTGTGGTGATTTTAATTTCCCACTTTTGCAGTGGTCATTTGTAAATAATATTATGTTGCCAAGTAACAGCTATAATACTTTGTCCGCGGAATTTTTTGACTGCATGTCTTATTGTAGTTTTTTTCAATATAACTCTATTAAAAATCATAATAATAGAATTTTAGATCTTGTAATCTCCAATGTTGAAGATACGAAAGTAAACGAATGTGATTCACCTCTTGTTAAAATTGATTGTCATCACCCTCCTCTCGATATATATTTAAATATTTCAAACGAAAATAATATTATCCCAGCAGAAAGAAAAATCTACTTATTCAATAAAGCAGATTTTACCTGCATTAATAATAAAATTATTGATACTAATTATATTATGTACATTTGAAAAAATATTTGAAAAATTAATATACACAGTTCTGTATTCGTCTGTCAAATCTATAATTATCCCTGAGCAGCACGGCTTTATGCCTGGAAGATCGGTTGAAACCAACTTACTGACTTATTCCAACAAAATTTTATCTTCTATGGATAACAGATGCCAAGTTGACTCAATTTATACTGATCTTAGCAAGGCGTTCGACAAAATAGATCACAATATATTACTAAGTAAATTAGCTAATGTCGGCGTAAATGGTAGTTTATTAAGTTGGTTTCGATCGTATCTGACGGGTAGAAGTCAGTGTGTAGTTTCTAGTGGATACAAATCTGACCTTGTCTTAGTATGTTCTGGAGTTCCACAGGGTAGTCATTTAGGGCCCCTATTATTTAATATTTTTTTAAATGATATAAGTTGTTGTTTCAAGTTTAGTAGATTCCTGCTATATGCAGACGACCTAAAAATATATCATCCGGTTACTACAACAACTCACTGTATTGAACTTCAATCAGATTTGGATAGATTTGTAAACTATGCTACTAAAAATAAATTACGTATTAATATTAACAAATGTTTTTATATAAATTTTACAAGAAATAGATCTAGCATACAATATACTTATAATATATCAGGTACGAAATTAACTAGAGTACATGAAATTAAAGACTTAGGTGTCTATTAGATAAGCATACTGACAACATTGTCAAAAAATCCTATAGAATGTTGGGATTTCTTATTAGAACATGCCGAAATTTTAAAAACCCTCAAACTTTTTTGACCCTATATTTTGCTCTAGTCAGAAGTCAGCTAGAATTCGCAGTAGTTGTTTGGAATCCGCAATACTTCACATATATAAACAGAATTGAAAGTATTCAAAAGAAATTTTGCAGATATTTTTTCACAAAATTCCCGAATTACAACCTCAACCTTCCATCGCTGTGTAACAGACACAATTTACTGGACATTGTTTTTATATATAAATTACTTAGTAACATAATTGATTGCCCACTATTACTTAGACAACTTTCTTTTCGCGTGCAGTCGCACACGTTAAGATCGAATGAACTATTCATTATAAATTTTTACAAAACTAATTCTGGGGTCAATTCTGTTATGAATCGTTTACCTATGTTATATAATAAACTGTCAAATAATGCCAATTTTCCAGACATTTTTAACGCTCCTTTGAATTCATTCAAAAAACAGATACAACTAATCATTCGCAATATGTAATTTAGAGGTACTTTATATTATTATTTTGTGTTACTAATTTAATTTTTGTACTAATATTTTTCTAATTTTACCCATGCTTAATATTATTATATCTACTACCGAAAATGTATGTACTTTGGTAATGTAATGCTTCTCTGTAATTGGAGCACTTTGCTCTGTTGAGAATGCTAAATAAATAAATAAATAAATAAATAAATAAATAAATAAATAAATAAATAAATAAATAAATAAATAAATAAATAAATAAATAAAAAACGTTATTACTTACTTTACTCCTTTTAATCCTGAAAAATGTAAATAAAGTATACTGGGTAAGTATATACAATTAACAAATAATATTTACAAAATTTTATTATAAACATATAAGTACAGTATTATTAACATATAGTTTTTTAACATAAATAATAAAGAAAAATATATAATTCAGAATGGATCATCTTCTTGTTTTCTTGATAACCAGGGGTGAATTGTAAATACATTCCAATGGGCACATGCTGATATACAGTTTCTTTGTGTTGAAAGTGTTTTATGAGAAAAACAAGAAAAGTTTGAAGTATATTTGTTCTTTATTCGTAGTGATGGTGGCATTTCATCAGTCATTTATATGTTCTGCCAAATCAACTATAGTACACATGTTATTATTTTTAAGTAACTTTTCCATCAGTTTTCTTTTTACATTTCCCTTTAAATATATTATAGAGTCGCAAGATAATATATTCTTTATTATATTATGAGCTGTATAATAATCTATATATCCATCATCCCACGATAATCCGTGATAATTACGTTCTAACCAACATATTTGCTTACGCAGTGAAAAACTGACGTCACTCTATTTACGAGGAGGTTGAACAAACATTTGGATTAATTGCGTATCATTTTTTGTTAAGATGGCTATTTCTTTTAAAATAAAACGATTATTACTGATTCCATATCCTTGAATATCAATAATAAATTCTTTCATTTTTATGAACAGTACGATGTAATATGATGAAGAGTTACTTGTGAACTGTTTTATATTTTTCTTACAAAACCTTTTTAACAATATTTGTTAATGGATTATATTCGAAGAGTCGATCGTGCAATATGATGCAATATGCAGATGTATTTTTTGGAATTGGATTTTTTTATTCAAATTCTAGTCTTATATCTACTGTAAATGTTTTTATAAACTCATTTTGTCTTGAACAATCAATTACAAACACTGGTGCTATGTTCTTTAAATCCTGAACACCAAATAAAGGGTCACCATATCCACTTCGACCGTAATACGATGATTGAAATCTTTTATACATATCATACATTAACGCATATTTATTGTTGTCAATATCTAAATTCATATTGTCATAAGGAAAACATTCAGAATTTGAATATAATTTTACATTAGTACTATTACAGTGGTCAATAATGATGCGTCCTTTTCTAAAGAGTTTTTTCTGTCAGTTTGAAACACTAGTAAGACATAACGAGGTTTCTCCAACTGTGCACTTGTTTTTACAGTCCATGTATGTTTCGACGTATTTGGTAACATAGGAAACTCATATGTTGACCAACTTCGAAAATTTATATGAATAGGTTTACCTTGTTCAACCATCTTTAATAAAGATAAACGTTCAGGATTGGCGACGTATACGTACGGTACTCGCCACTGGATTTTATTAAGTTTTACAAATATGTTATTTAAATTGCCTGCTTGTGTGCATACTAAAGCATCATTATCAGTTTTAGAACGGACCAATATTAATTCTTGACGTGAATTTAAAATGATTTTGTTGAAATCTTCAGCAAATCCTAATAACATTTTAGTGGTATACATACATTAAAATTTTCTTTGTAACTAATTGCATGGTCAGCATTTTTTATGTTCCATCCTGCATTTTCTAAAGACAGTACTTCATTTAGTGTAATTGACATATACGCTTTAACAGTTGATGTTATACCCAATGTTTTTGTACGGTCGATTTCGATCCCATTTAATTCATAACGTACTTCTTCAAACAAGTAGACAATACCATTGTTGATGAACTTAATTACTGCTTCCGCTTCCTGTTGACCAGCTTCAATTTTACCTTCTATATAGAGAAAACCGTGTGCTGGTAATGTGTATATATCTTACTGTTGAATTGGAATACGAATTTCGTCGTTGTTATTAAAAGTTGTTGTCACATATGGCAGATGTGTATGCCATTCTATGCGGTTAATAGACTCATCGAACGTAATATCTTCGTCCACTGATAACATATCATCAGTGATGTACGTTGTTGCACTGTTCATGTTTTAACTTGTATCCAAGAGCTCTCAGGATGTTTTGACTATTTGCTGTTAACTTCGAAACGGAAGAAACGTTCCTGATATTTTTTCAGATGAACATCTGTATTTATAAATATCAGATTTTCTTCTTTTTCGTGGAATCAGTAAAGAATAACCTTTACGTAGTGACTTTTTATTTTTTATCTTCTGAAGAATCATAAGGTTAAAGTGGTTTGATATGTAATCTTACTGTGATGGCTTCTCCACGAAAATTGACTAAATTATCATCTTGATCGAGTATTTCAAGTGTCAGATTGTCGATTGTGTTTACCCGAAGTGGTAGATAAATTATATTGTTTGGAATTTCAATTATTTTGTAACCAGGTGGTACCATTGGGGTAAATTCATGGATTGTATGCATTAATTTCTCATTTGTATAAGAGCCTGTTGTAATGTTACACTCTATCCGTATATTAGAAATTTTAATAGTCTGAACAGGTATATCCGATTCGTGCCATTTATTTGGTTCAAGAACTCGTTCTGTAAACCCTAATAAAGGTCCAAAACTATTAGGTTTATTAAAATAAATCCATTCCCTACACTTTATTTCACTTTTTAACGTATTATCATTGGCGGTCAATTCAAAATTAATTCCACTTGGTAAATGAGTTTTAATATATTCATTTATATCTTCAATTTCATAAGACCCTTCTGGCAGATATATGTGTGAATCTCCATAATATAATCTATTATTTTTTTCTTCTATGTTCGGTATAGAATTGTATGTTTGAAAAAGAACTAACCCCAATTCGTATTCGGTATCTTTTTTTAATTCAATTGGCGGAAAAAAGTTCGCATTTAGAATAGAACTATTACTATGTAATGTTAATGTTAAAGACATTATTATGTTGACGTTTCAAATAATACCATAGAAATGATATTCTTTGATATCAGCGACTAGTTTTATTCATAAGAAATTTTAAACAAAGATGTCCACATATTACTGTGCTAGGCTCTTGTTCTTGTTTCTAATTATAGAAAATTTTACAATTACCGAGGTACTCTATTATTTCTTTTGGAGGTGGTAAGTTACCTATGCTGTCAAACTAAATTACATTATAACCACGTTTCTTGTAAGCTACCCAGTGAGTTCCTTTGCCATCCATATCATCCAAATTAACTATAGCAGATTCATTCATTTCAGGATTGCGTGGTAAGTTATTTAGCATATAAACCCCACGAAAATATGGTATTTCGTAATGACGAGCATAGTTTTCTAAATCTATATTAGTTAGCGGCACTCTCGGCAACTTTAATGGTTTTTTTGGATACGGGGTCAGATATAAACCGTAACCATTAGAGGTAGGAGCTACTTGTAGACCTTTTCCTATGGCTATAGCTTCCATAGTACGGTTATGACGTTTATTTTCCTCCAACTCCTTTTTAGCATTCTTAGCAGAGATTATTGTTTTTGCAACTCCCGCTTCCCCACCGGTAAGACCACCCAGTGTAGATAATCCAGCAAAAATTGGTATTAACGGAAGAATGCCACCAGTTTTGGGTAATGGGATTACTCTGTCTTTACTTATAGTAGGTACAGATGGTTTGTTATTATTAACTTCACGTTTAGCTGCTTTCAGTGCAGTTTTTATAATTCCTTGTGCCGTTAAATCATCCATATGTTTGAGTGACTTTCCTTTGGATTTAATGGCTAATTTTGCAACCTTCTTCACTGTATTTAAAGTTGGTTTTTTACATGTTAGTTTTTTAATTTTATTTATTACACCCATTTTCATTCCCATTCCTAATTTTCGTTTAACTTTCATGGTGTTGGCTATACCCCACGCCGCAGCTTTTTCCGATAATGAAGAATCGGTAGCTAATACTCTTGACCAGGCTTTATTTTCTAGTACTTTATCGGCGTCGTGACGAGCAGTCAAATTATCTTTATTCTGAGAATATGCTATGTTGTGTTCTTTACAGGCTTTATCTAATTCATTTATACCTGGATATCCAGGTATATGTAATTCGATCGGAAGACGATTGATTAATGAATTGACCAAACCGTTACCTGCATATAAATAGCGAGATCTGGACATATTCTTGGCTTGTTACTAACTGACAGAATTCTTAAACATAATATGATATTAATATATAATTTTATGATATTTTCATCGAACGGAAAAGAGATAACATTACCTACGCATCATATTATATATATATATATATATATATATATATATATATATATATATATATATATATATATATATATATATATATATATAAAGTGTAATAAAAATCTATCAGTGTTCATCATGAAGTTGATTAAACAACCCCTATCAATAAAGATTCAAAATTTTGATAATATTACATCTGAAAATAATAAAACACAATCACTTAGACATGGCTATTTGTTACCAAATACAATAAGATGTATAATAAGTGGCCCTTCAAATTGTGGAAAAACGAATTTAATGATAAGCTTAATTACGGATCCGAATGGTTTAAAATTTAAAAATATTTACTTGTACACAAAAACTCCGAACCAACCAAAATATCAATTACTTCAAAAAATATTAGAACGCATTCCAGACATAGGTTATTTTCCGTACCAGAGTACTGAAAATATTACAGAACCCCATAACGGGAAAGTGAATTCTTTTTTTATATTCGATGACGTCATCTGTGATAAGCAAAATACTATGCGTGAATATTTTAGTATGGGACGTCACAGTTTAGTTGATTGTTTTTATTTAAGTCAGACATACACCCACATTCCAAAACATTTAATTCGAGACAATGCAAACTTACTTGTACTGTTTAAACAAGATGATATGAATTTACATATCATATACGGATCATGTTAATACAGATATGAATTTTTCTCAATTTAAAGATATATGTTCATTATGTTGGAATATGAACAAATACGATTTCTTAGTAATTGATAAAGATAAAGAATTAAATAACGGGCGATATCGTTTAGGTTTTGATTCGTACATAAAGGTCGATATGTAAAATTTTCAACTAGAACACACTGAACTATTGTACAAGTATGTCAACATTAAATTCAAAGATAATGACCAATAAATATAAATCGAAAAAGAAAGCGAAAGTCAATAATAATGTAGTTATTGATACTGATAAAACAGCTGATAATATACGACGAAAATAGTAGAAATGATTTTTATTCTAAACAATATAAACCCATTGTGGAGCCACTCACAGATGTACTTCAAAACTGTCTGTTCCTCCTGTAATAGATATACCGAAGAAAGAAACCGGCAAAATGACAAATGAAAATATCATACAAGACACTAAAGGATTAATCGCAGATCAAATACATTTTGATACTTTACGTAAAACGGAAAGTGGAAGAGGTATAATTGAACAGTATCTTAATACACATATTGGACCGATAAGATGAAAGTATATTAAACAATTACTATTTCGCATTGGTCAAAACAAGATTATAGATAAACAGTATGGTGTAAGACGCGTTGGTAATGACTTTAAAATTGGTGACTCACACTTGCTTATGACAAGTGATGATGACGTCATTATATATAATAATCAATATAAAATAACACCAGGTTTGGCTCAGTTACTCTTTCTTAATTCACCTAATAAAAAAGAATATACAGTGGAAGACTTACAAAACTATAAGACAATTCTTCTCGATACAAACGCCCATAAGAAAAATTACTTACCACTGGAACAGACTAGAAAGAATAATTCATACAAATACAAGAATATTATAAAATACATTGAATCTCAGCCAGTGACTGGAAAAGGTGGCTCAAATTTAATACAAGTTTCTAAAAATCCAATTTACTTAAAGTACTGGAACGATCCTAATGGATTAGTTGAACGACTTTATTTACTTCATTCTTCACGTGCGATTGGCCATAGTGGCCTTGATTCAGAAATAGCATCAATAAAAGAAGAGTTAAGAGAAGAGGAAATCATTATATAAAGTCAGTTTCATCATGTCAATCGACAAATTTGGACGTTACTTGGACCCATTTTCTATAACTTCGGGTGGTAAACATTCAACCCCTTCGTCGTATAAAGATCAACTTCAGTTTCCATTAACAAGCGAAGGTGACGTAAATTTTACCAATAAACGATTAACTAACATCAATTTGCCTCGCAGTCTTCACGACGCTGCATCCAAAAAATACGTAGACGAGAATATTAGTTCGTTTGCCAAAAATATACAAAACGATCTACATCTTATACGAGATAGTGTAGCATTTCTAGTTAATAGACTGGATCAAGATTTACAGAATATCCTACAAAATATTAATACAATCGAACAAACTCAAAAAAATACAATTAAAGAAGAGATAACACGTATTAACGAGTTAATTCATAATTTGAATAACGACTTACAAAGTGTAAAGAATATCGCTACAGACGTATCTTTTCTCAAGCTTCAGATGAGTTTATTTATTCAACCAGAAGATACATAAATTATTACGAGTAATATAACACGTATAATAACCAATGAACTACACAAGCCAGCACGTCGAAATTTTACTAGACGCAAAGTTATATTACAAGGTTTTGATGACCTATGGCAGGCAGATTTGGTGGATATGTCAACATATGCCAGTAAAAATAATAAAATCAAGTTTATGCATACTGTTATTGATACCTATTCAAAGTATGTGTGGGCTATTCCTGTCGCCACAAAATCAGCAACAGATGTAACTACAGGTATGAAAATAATTTTGTCAAGTGAACGTGTACCAAGAAATCTACAAACCGATGATGGCAAAGAGTTTTTTAATAAGGATTTTAAAAAACTAATGTCCGATTATCAAATTAATCATTACTCTACATTTTCACATTTAAAAGCAAGCATAGTTGAACGCTAGAATCGAACGTTAAAAAGCAAAATGTGGAAAGAATTTAGTTCTAGAGGATCCTATAAGTGGATAGATATTCTCAATAATCTGGTTGAAGAATATAATAATTCCAAACATCGTACTATACAAATGAAACCGTCAGAAGTTAAAAAAGATACACACATTCCAGCCTATCATAATAAAAGACATCAACAATTGAAACCATCGTTATTTCAAGTGGGTGATCATGTCAGAATAAGTAAGCATAAACATGTGTTTGAAAAAGGATATACTCCAAACTGGACTACAGAAGTATTTAGAATAGCTGAAGTAAAATATACAATACCTGTAACATTTATAATACAAGATTTGGAAGGAAACCGCATTAAAGGTGGATTTTATCAAGAAGAGTTACAGAAGACAAAATATCCTAATACTTACTTAGTTGTAAAAATTCTACAAAAACGAAAAAATAAATACTTTGTCAAGTGGCTTGGACTTGATAATAAACATAATTCATGGATTTCAAAAAAATAGTTTGATATAATTCTTAACAATTAATGTATAGAATATATAATATGCAATGTAACTATAATAAATTAAAATAATAAATTTGTAAAATATAATTCCATCTATTATTTAAAGTTTCGTCCTTTGCAAGTTAGTACAATACCAGAATACACGTATCACAGATTGCCCCCAACGCGACCGCCGCCTGCTTGACCAGTGAATCTGATTCCTTCAGACTCTGCATAACCCATCTCATTCAATTCTCTTTCTACTCTTGCATCTCTCTCGCTCTCACACTCTCCATTTATCCAAGATTGTCTGTCTTTGTCTATTGCATTGAGGTGACTGGCTCTCGGACCCCCTTTACTACTCACGCACTCACGAACGCACGCGCGCACACACATATCCACCCACACACACGCACGCATGCACGCACGCACGCACGCACGCACTCACGAACACACGCGCGCGCGCTCACACACACATCCACCCGCACACACACGCACGCACTCACGTACGCACACACACACACACGCACACGCACACGCACACGCACTCGCACACGCACACGCACACGCACGCACACGCACGCACGCACGCACACGCACACGCACACGCACACGCACACGCACACGCACGCACGCACACGCACGCGCACGCACGCACACGCACGCACGAGCACGCGCCCGCACACGCACACGCACACGCACACACACACACGCACGCACGCACGCACGCACGCACGCACACACACACACGCACACGCACACGCACACGCACACGCACACGCACACGCACACGCACACGCACACGCACACGCACACGCACACGCACACGCACACGCACACGCACACGCACACGCACACGCACACGCACACGCACGCGCACGCGCACGCGCACGCGCGCACACACACACACACACACACACACACATACGGACATCATCGTAAAAATGTTATAATCGGATTCCAGGGACCTTAAAACGTGCTTATTCACTAAACAACCCTATTTTATAAAAAAGTTGCTATAGTGGTTGATGTATAACAACTAATAAATAACTACTATTTTTAACAACCCACATAACAACTGCGATCATTTCCCTATTTTCTAAGTTATTTTTTAACAACGTCGTTATTCAACTAGGAAAATAGCCACCGTCGTTTGTATTCACTGTGAAGTTAGCCGATTGATACGTCGTAACTTACGCCGCATACTTGCTTTTGACGGGCTTTTGACGTTTGTTTATTGGCTCTAACCTAATTTACCGTTATTTTGTTTGACATGAATGAAAAGAAACGTTTGTCAAAAACCATTAAATTTCAATTTGATATAATGATAGATTATACTGCCAATAACAAAATTATGCTGCAAGGCAAATTAAATAATAAAGAAAGAGGCGAAGTGGAATAAAAATGCGTTCTTCTTAAATCTGCAGTAGTGGCAGGAAATTTAATTCTTGTAGCTAGTAAGTATAGGTTAATGGCGTTTGTAACTATTTCAATTATTTGAGAAACGGTAGATTGCGAGCACGTAAAATTGAAATCTTCTCCTACGAGCCGTTGGTAAGAATCACTGGCGTAAAAGTTCTAAGCTAACAAAATCTAAAATATAATTATCCAAGTAAAATAATTACGCAAAATTAAAAAAATATATAACAACGAACCATTAAATGATTTGAAATTAATGTTATTCGTCTGCCTTGTGGTAAATTTAGTTTAGTTCTACATATAAATTATAAGCCAACTCCCGGCTTAATCTAATTTTAAAAATTGAAATTCAGGAATATTAATTGGATTACTGGCATCTCGTAAAGTGCGATGTAGGACGTTTAAGTTACGTCTGAAAAAAAATATCTATAAAAAGAGATACATATTGATATTAAAATTTATATTACCTATTTTCCTGAGCGTCATTCGCTACCAAAATTTCTTGTCGTTGCATAAAAATTTCAAAAAATGCCATATTTTTCTTAATTGATATGTCGCATGAAAGTCGTTATGAATAAATCAACCAAGAAAATGCAGTGTCTATGATAACAACTACTTATAGCAACTGTCGTTAAGACTTAACAACTGAATAAGTTAGAAAATAGGAAATATTTTTTTAACAACTGACCATGGAAATAGCAACCGAAAAATAGTTGTTATCGATAACCACTTCGTTAGAAAATAGGACTGATAATCTGGATATGTGATTTTTAGCATGAATCCAATACCTCTCTTAGCGAGAGGTAAAAACAAAAACTATCATTTTATTCAAATTAAATTAAAGAAATAAAATTAGTTATTTCAGAAATCAATTACATATTAGGTAATTATATAAAATATATTAATCATATTCAGAAAAAAATAATCCGTGACAGTGAAGATTTCTACATATAGAAAAAAAAATTAGAGAAGGAAAAAAAATACATACATGTATTATTCAAAAAATTAAAGAAATATCAATATATTTATATGTATAAAGATAAAAACGACAAAATAATATTCATACATATTGTAAAAAATACATGGAGACAATATTTCGAGGAGCTTTTAAAGCTAAAATGATGAAGCAATCTCGAAAAATAAAAATCAAACACATTTAAAAATAGAAAAATGAAATTGAAATAGTAGACAACTTTATCTACTTAGGCAATGAAAATAAGTAAAAAAATGAGCAAACTGACCAAAAAAATGTCAAACTTATGCCTCAGTTTGTTTTTCCCGAAATGGAAGTCCTCTTGCTTAACGGGGATCAATGAGCTCAGGAAGAACGCAATCCATATAAAACTTTATTAAATGTTGTTCCATAATTATTTTCCAAAAGTTTTCATCGTAATCAATAATCAACTAAATTAAACTAAAATCTGTAGTAGATTCCTACTGTGGATATTTCGAAGGAAATACGAACAGAAAATCTTGCCAGGTAAGGCAAAGTACTGTCTCGACGACTAAAAGAAGTAGGACGTATTGGACGAATCATTGTTTAAAAACCTTAAATTAGTAGAAGACATAAGAAATGGAGTACAAAATCACTAAAGATTGAATCGATTTTTGGTAGTTTTGAAATACATATATCTTTTGCGCACGATAAATTATTTTTCCTACAACCGTGCGTGAAAAGTACTTTTCACGCACTAGTGTTTGAAAAGTAAATAAGCGTTGCTAGGCAACATTAAAATTCGGTTAATTTACCTGTCAAGTATATTATTAGGTAGTAAATAATAATGAAAGTAATAAAATTTATTAAGAAATATGAATATACACTGTAAAGAAAACAAATCTAATACTTTTTTAACAGATTGAGTACTAATCTAATTTTTAAGAACATTAACATTTAGTTGACATGTATTCTAACCTAACCTAATTTTTAATATTAATATTAAATGTACAATTTGTACATTATAAAGACTAATCATCGTCTGTCTGAAATTCTTCCAAGTGTTTAAGTTACAATTTGTACAGTGTTATGAGAAACAGTACTAACGGTATTTGAAGCTGCTGGATGCCTGTACACTCAGTATTATGAGAAACATCAATACCATTTCGGTTGTAGGAAAAATGTTGTATGCAACACGTGTGTAAAATAGTATTTTTTGTCTCGTGCTACAATTTCCTCGCACTCGACCAAAAAAGTACTACTTTACACACTTGTTACATAAATAACTATTATAAATACATTATTTCATTTACATAGTTTCTGCTTTATAATATGAAAATATTTTATGCACAAATGCATATGTTTATTATTATTGTATTATGTAACTGTTTGTTTTTTGTATCACCTTTACAATATATGATATGGTTTAAAAATCTGTTTTGCTCAATAATTTTGTATTTGATCAACAAACAAAAATTACGTTCAGAGAAATATTAGATTATGATATTGTGCTCATGCGTGTATTTAATTTATGTCTGGGATTAGGATTGAATTTAGAAACAATAAATCGAAAATAAAATAAATTATAAACATACATTGCTGCATGAATCCAGCATAAGTATCCACATTGATAGATTATTAAACTTTGTTTTTTGTTTTTTTTTTCTGGGAGCAGATAATCGTAGTCTACTATTTGCCACGGCGCCAATCTCGAATATCGGGATTCATTTTTGCAACAATAAAAAATGTAAATGCAGGGTTATAGAAATATACAACCAACAGTAACAATTTACCATAAATACACAATATAACCTGCACCCCGCAATGGCGTCGTCCAGGGTTGGAAAACCATCCCCTCTTCTATTCCTCTATACCCGTACTCCACCGCGCCCGGACTATAGTAACTCATTTCAGCTTCCGTAAAATTCCATAAAATCGGTTTAGAAATTTGTAAATTACATACGTAATTTTAAAGAGAAAACAAAATTTTAAAAACGAGCGATAGAAGGAAAGTGATAATATGCTTCTCTGTTGTTATATTTTCTAAAAAAAAATCTATTTCATTAGATATATTATGTTAAATATTGTGTACAATGTGTTTTTTCGTTGTTTTGTAATATTGATTGTAAACATGTATTCAAATTTTTAACAAGCGGTAAGCATAGATCCATTCCTTAAGAAATCATGTTGCACAATTTCAATTTTTCAAGATTAATACGTAAGTCATAAAATAGAAACTACGACACCTCTAATCACGCAACATTTTGCTTAGGAGACGGGACCCTTAAATAACAAATCTGTAATAGCTGAGACAAACAAAAATTTGAAATATTCTTGTCAAGAATCAACTACGAGTAAAATCTACTCTTCTCTCCACTTTTATATCAATACAATTATTTTGTTACAAACTGTACTGCTGTGGGATATTGATACTCTTTCTAAACAGTCACATATTAAGAACAAGCCCAACCTACTAGCCGTCCCCTCGCACGCCTCACTTGCCCCGCAAATCTAGGCATAACAGTGGGGATTCGTCGTAGTTGTACTTTCACTGCAGTAAAATGAACAATGAAATTTGTTTCAAATACCATTGTCACATGTATAACTTCATTTATAAGAATTTTTGTAAAAATCTACTAATGGTAAGCATTGCATATTTGTGTGAGTGTTTGTTATTTTACTATTGTAACATTTTGGTTTCTTCCATCTAGCATACTGAGGATGGTTTCATAAAAACCGAAACGTTTGCAAACAAGGAGTATATTTATTTTTCTTCATTTATATCCATCATCCGTCGATATTCTTCAGTTTTTGTAAATGCTGTTAACCTTCTTACAAATATTAACATAAGAATACCTAGAAATCCAAATTCAAGACAAAAACTTTTGTTCAGTGTTCCTGCTGCTAAATCTAATTATGAACTTGGTAGCCCTTTCAGACGTATTTGAAGTATTTACAATGACATATCTTCCAGCCTAAATGAAATAAATTTATTTAATAATTCATTGAAAGTTTTCAAAACAAAACTATTGTTATTCTTACTGCAACTCCCGTTATATATATATATATATATATATATATATATATATATATATATATATATATATATATATATATATATATATATATATATATATATATATATATATATACTCATTTAAAAAATATAACTTTGGTTTGTAACTTGAGAACCACTAGTTTATTTTTTTCTTCAATAAGTGAATGTCCCCCTTGATCTACTGCAACTTTTATTTGAATGATTTTCTTCTATTCCTAATAATTAAGAAAATAATTGGGGTGTCCCATATCCGTGAAACATTATATATATATATATATATATATATATATATATATATATATATATATATATATATATATATATATATATATAATATACTTTCGCATATTTTTAATGACAGATGGCGGAAACTCAATTGTATCATGTGAAGTTAGTTGTAGTTACAAAACAAACTAGTCCTAAAGTTGCAACTTGTCGGTAATGACAGCGTATTATTATTTTTATGACAAAATTTAGTTATTTAAGTTACAACAATTAAAGATTTAGCCCTAAAATTTGTAAACATTTGGTAATTCTTGTGTTGAAAATAATCTTAAATTGACATATCACCAGAACACTAATGCCAACTCCTTTTGCCAACCTAGGTCAGCAACAGCGCATTTCTGGATGATTTTTAGCCCTAAAATTTGTAAACATTTTGCTAATTCTTGTATTGAAAATAATCTTAAATTGACATATCACCAGAACAGTAATGCTAACTCCTTTTACCGACCTAGGTCAGCAACAGCGCATTTCTGGACGATTTTTAGTTCTGTAATACTAGTCAAAATGGACGGAGGTACGAAAAAGCTATTATAGGACAAAAATCAAAGAAGCAGGTAATATTAATTTTTTAAAATCTCATCTTGAGTACCTACTTTATATAACGTAGAACAAGGTTAGTTTATAGAAAAGGTTATCTACTTAATGTGTAAAACTATAAAAAAAACTAATAAAACGTCCCCATGTAATTAATTTGAAAATACAATTATTTTTAGGGTTAACCAGTTTTTTAATATGCAGTATAGCAGATTTTTTATTGTGTTTTCCTTTTTTCCAATAGCCTCCTTTATATAGCTTATACCTTCAATTTACTAACTCAGGCAATGAACAATCCATATAAAATTTGATCAATATTTCTTCCATATTTGCACTCCAGAAAATATCGTTTTAGACTTCAATTCACTAGATGATGTAGTAACAGCTAATATACATTTATTACGCCTTGTTGTTCTTAACTGGCCCTGAATTTGATAATACCAGCTATGGTGATTTTTAATACAAAGTTTATTTGAACATTTACCATTCTTCCAAAAAGTTACTTTTTTATTATTTATGAGTGCATCTAAACTTAAATTTTGTGGATTATAAGGGGACTTTATTTCTACAACTGTATCGTTCCCTACTAATTTGTCTGGTGTAGCTGCCAGAAAAGGAAATTCATTATCAACGAACATGCCGCATTTTATAATAGGCTGATTGATCTGCTTTTGAAAAATTTCCAGAGCTATTGGCTCGAAAGATTTTCCATGTTTAATTAATGCAACAGGGGAAATATCGTTTCCATATAATAAATTTTTAACTGTTACACAAAGCAGTTGGTAACACTTTCCTTTAACATGAAATTCTCCTTCAAGTCATGTATTACACGATTTTTGCCGATGAGCGGTACGAAATTCCTCTGAAATTCTAAACTTCTACAAATCTGCTCAAATTTCGAAACAATTAAAGATAAACAATATTACGTATTTAATACGTGTCGCAATTTCAGATAAGAAATTAGATCTAAACCGATTTGCAGATGTTTAAAATTTAGAGGAATTTCATGCAAGTTTTAGTTGTTAGTAACTCGCGAACCGCTCATCGGCAAAAAACGTGACATGATGGATAATTTCTTGCGAAATTCAAATTTTCAAACTGCGGTCTCGTATCTATAAGCGTGTCAAAATGGTAGATGAATTTGTAGGAAGGCATTTACAAAAATTATTCAAAAATCGATAATTTACTTCTTTTGTTGTCACGACGAATGTAAACTATTATAAATAGTCAAACCTATAATACTAAATATCACATATTGTTTATTTTTGAGAAATTTAAATTTCTTTCATAAATTGTTATTCTGGTTAACTATTTTTTAAAAATAACGCTCTGTGAGTTCATCCTATGTAAAAAAAGGTAAGAACCCTTTTATGCACAAAAAATGATGAGTTTAAATTTTTTTCTTGTAAAATTTTGATATGGGCCACTGTTCTCGAGAAAATAGATATAACCCGAAAAACCTTATGTTTTGGACCTTTGATTCAAGATGGAGCCGAGCCTCCCCAAGGTCGAAAATTTTAATTTGTCATCCAAGTCCCGACCTAAACAATATGTTAAATCCTTTCTACGCCACCTTTTGTAGGGTAAAAACCTTTATTGACTAGACTAATATAAAACAAAACAGGTTGGCACACCCAGCAATGGGTAATATACCGTGATGATATATTTATTTATTTAATTTTTTACTAATATAATAATTGAGATGAAAGTATATGTTACTCTGTATGAAAAAAAAAGTAATAACAAAATTCAATTTTCTTTAATTAACAAAAATTATAACAAATGAGTGTGTTATTTTATACTTACCTATTGTATTCTTGTAAATTCGTACGCGTTTTTCGTATAGCAGACAAATTAAGTCTAGATTTATTTCCTTTCCGATTGACCATTATTATAAAATTATTTTACATGTAATGCATACAGAATAGACCAGCAAGTGAATATAATAATAGTAATAATAATAATAATAATAATAATAATTTTATTACTGTTGACACAGGATACATTGTGTATAGTAAATGTCAAATTACAAAACAAATATTAACAAAGTTTACATATCCATAAATTCTTTCACGCTGTAGAAATTTCTACTAATTAAATAACATTTTAGACTTTCTTTAAAAGTTTTAAAAGATTTTTCAGCTTTAATTGAAGCGGGAATTTTATTGTATATTTGTAGACCAACTCTATCGGGAGCATTTTTGACGATATTTATTCTAGAGCTAGGTATTCTGAAGTGACTTTTACCTCTAGTATCGTAATCATGCTTGTCGAGATTTAGGGGAAAAGATTTTCTATTAACATGAATATAGAGACATAGTTCATAAACGTACATATTAGCCAAAGTAAAAATGTGAAACTTCTGAAATATATTTCTACATGACGCATTATGTCGGATACCAGCCAAACATCGAACTATTCTCTTTTGGCAGATAAAAAATATCTTTCATAGCGCTGTACTAGGCGTGGCTTATGGTTGATACTGTAACGTTTTTATTTATTTGGGTGAAGTGTAAATATTAGACAATTATTATTAATTAAAATAAAAGTTTATTAAAACGATAAATAGATATTAAAAGATAATTAAAAGGTAATAAATTTAGATAACACTACGATTAAACAAATATTAAACCCTAATTAAGACTAAGTATATTATAAAACACTTAAACACTAAAATTATTTATTTAAACAATATATAACTCATTTATTTATACAACCATATTTATTTATGTTCACCAATTGTCGACTATCTGTTTATATCACCAATCACTCAATACGCGATGCTTATTTATATCAGACCGTCCAATGCCTTCACTAACAGTGCTTATATACTCCGGCATTTAAATTCGAGAAATTACTACAACACTATTCCAGATAAAAACTCAAACACAATAGATTACATCACCCAAGTAATTAAACAAGTTCGGACAAGTCTGTTGACAACGCACGACCCTCCGTGGCTATTACGTCATCGCTAAAAATAGACACTCGCTCATCGCTGCGGTGCGGCTGCGACAGCGGCGGCGACGGCGGGCGCTGCACATTACACTGCCTCCTCCTTAAGATTATTTCGTCCCGGAACAGTTTGTGATGACGAAATCTGGTGCATTTCGAAGTTTTCCGCTCGACTTCTTCTTTGTGTCCGTTAGGGTTAAAGTTGCAAACGAGAATGTCAACGCCAGTAAAACGGAAGAGGATTTCTATCATGTTCCTAACAATCCTCCAATCTAAACCGTCTAGACCACAGCCTAACTTCGCTACGGCTAGCTTCAAAATGTCATTCTCTAGCAGATGATCCCTCAAATCGCACAGCGAGCTCCACAGGCTACGATACGACGGCTTCTGGTGCGAGCGTGGTTTTGTAACCATGTAATAGATGTACCGCTGATAATCTGCCTTGCTATCCCTCAGGCGCAGCGTTTTCCCAACAGTTAGACGTTGGTTGGCCAGTTCTTGTAGTCGCCTATATTTTGCCTTAAGAGCAGTATTTACTCTTTGTGCTAGTGGTGCGCTCCGGGGTCGGCATAAAGAGGGTATAGCCACGTGCGCTACCTGTGCGGAGCTAGGGTCGAATGGATCAATTGACCATTTGTAGTTTGCAGTTTGCAGAAAACTGACTGAAGTAAGACTACCTTGCTTGATTTGTTATACTGAATTATATTTAGGTAGGTACATAAGTACTGTAGAATTTATACAAAAATTAAACATACATAATTCAATAATTTTACATATTATTGTTATTATTATTATTAGTATTATTAAATATTTATACAATACCAATAAACTTTAAAATATGAGTATAACATATAATCAACAAATATTTGTTCCTTACATGGATATTATTTATAAAAGAAATTACCTACTACAATTAAGAGCAATATAATATCGGGCATCAGAGTTGAAAAAGGAAGTAGGTACAGAAAATGCGTTTTTTCTCTGGGACCATTAAAGATATCTATTTCAGCTAAAAAAACTCATGTACAGGCTGTCTCATATTCGATGTTTTTTGAAGGTACCTCGGGTAATATTAATGATAGATCAAAACCTTTACCAGAAAAGTTGAATAGTCACCACATGAATTTTCGATCTTCTTTTGTTTCTGAGCTACAGGCAAAAACTCGTTTTTCGTTCATTTTGAAAATATATATCTTATTTATTATGATAGTTAGAGAAAAATTGTTTTTACAAAAATTTTACTGTTTTTTAGATAGAATAAAATGGAGTAATTAGATTTTTTGAAAACTTAATAATTCTGGAGATATAACACAAACTGATGATTTTTTAAATGGGAACCTATGTTGAAAATACTCTTGTCTTTTTCTTAATTTATAAGCTTTTCAATGATATATAACAAGTCTACATTCTTTTGTTTTAAACATTAATAAAAGACGAATTATTAATTTATTGGAGTGAAAATATTGGAAATAATTAATAATTCCCGGGTTTTATGATAGCCACGATCTTTGTTCTTTTGAATATAGTTGGTAGTCTTCCTGTCAGTAGAACATCGTTATAAAAATTTGTGAGCCAGAGTATAGTTTGTGAGCCGCAGTGCTTCAGGAATTCAGGATATACTTCATCCAGACCGGCTGCTTTTCCTAATTTAATTTTTTTCAGAGCCCCGACGACTTCTATAGTCAAAAATTCTTTTGAGATGTTGTTTTCAGTTGTTAAATTTTTAATTATAGCTTTTTTTCTCTCTTCTGATCTCTCTCGTTCTTATTTTGTCTAATTCTGTTGATTTTCTTGTTAGATTTAAAATCCTGTTTGCCACATCATTTGGACCGATGTTCCCGGTGTTTTGATTTGTTTTGTTGGGGCTATTTCCCATTTTTTTAAGCAAGGACCAAGCCTTTTTACTTGAATATTGAAAACTCATTTGTTCCATAAGAGAATGCCATTTATCTCGTCTGGCGATATCTAAACAATGTAGAAGTTCGTCAGCTACTTCAGAATTATGATTTTGTTCGTATTCCTCAAATAACTCTGTGCATTCTTGGCTCCAGCCAGGAATATATGTTTTTCTGTAGCCCCTTGGGATATGCTTCTTGCAACAGCTAATAGCAAACTCACAAATCGAGTATAATTATCTGTTTTTCGTGGAATCCATTGGACATTATGGTCTAGTTCAGTAGCGAACTCCTCCCATTTAGCTTTCTGAAAATTCCATCTTGGCTTAGGAGTTGATCTTACAAATCCAATGATAGTGAGTAAAAATATAAGGTGTACCAGTGACCATAGTGTAAATACAAAGGCTGAAAAGAAAACATTTCGTATAAACTTTATGAAACGTCGAATAGTGGATGATATAAATAGTGTACCATACGACATGAAAAGGTGTAGATATAATTAATTTGTTGTACTCGTAAATACATGTCAAATATATGTATATATAAATTTTAAGTAATAATTGATTTTTAATTATATTTTAATTACTTAACTTGTATATATGTATAAATAGGTCTGAAGTGTTTAACTGTCACTTGACAATTCAAGTTTATGCTATTCACGCATACTAGCAATATTTTCAAGCATGGCTTTGGTAAAAGATGCCAAAAATTATGTCGTTGAATCATCTGAGTGTTGGGATGATGAAGATTCTCCTACTTATAAACCGTTAGAGAATATAGGAAACAAGAAAAATGTTCTACATCCAAGTGGCTATCGCCTGTCGAAAACTTCAAAGAGAACTTTCCGTATGGAGGGAAAGAGAAGATGGCAGAATTGAAACACCGTGACAAGCCCACAAAGCGACAAACAGGTGTAGGAACGAAAATAAAATTAATTCTTTTTATAAATCCAGCATTCATTTTGTTATAATGGTACAAATGCCTTCATCAAACTAAATTTGATTTCAGAGTTATATGGTTATATATGCATAGGGGAGTACTAAATAAGACAATATATTAACATTTAAATACAAATACACTTTATTAACTACCATAATCTACAATTACATTTCTATTCTTATCAATTTCAATAATGTTATCAAATTCAGCGTATATCACACAATTTATTGTCTCTGTTAAAGAAGACTCAAAACCAACTTTGATTCGTAAAGAACCATGACGTGTCAAATTCCAGTATGACATTGAATTTGCTGAAACGTCTGGAGTTAGATCAAATGCTGCTAAACATTAACCATCTGGATAACTGGCTCTGTCGATCTCGTTGCCGCTGTTTCCAAAGTGTATGCCTGTCCCGAAAAATAATGTATTGTAGATTTGAATGTATGATTTTGTATCACCAAATGAAGGTTGTAATGGCTTCGATGGTAGTTGCTGTCCATTTACACATAGTGACAAGTAATTTATTTTAAAATTTTCAAAGTTAAAGGTATTAGTTTTGTAATCCCTGTTGAATGCCTTATTAGATACAAATCCAAGTATGCAACTCTTAGGAAGCTGACATAAGAAAATATTATCCATAGATTTCCCTTGAATCCCCGCTGGGGTGGTAACTGCTTTCACTTCGGCTCTAGTAACGGGGTACTTGGCAGTACACAATTCTAAGGCTTTATTATGCGCCAAATAAATACTTGGATTTAATTTTACTCGACGAACAAATAATGTAGCCTCGTTAATTTGTACTTTGAAGTTTGTGTCAGTTGCTAGCAAATTAAAACTATCCCTTGATCGAACTAGTCGTACTCTCATTTCAACGCCGTTAAGTAAAAATTTTTCTTGATTGCAAATATCCGCATGAAGATGTCCGATCATATCAACATGTTTACTCTTCTCAGTTAATTTTTGTTGCTTATTATATCCTGGATAAGCAGCTATCTCTGTATAATCCATTTTTCCAGCTTGATAACTATACCATAGAGTTGAAGTAAGGTGATATTTTTTAGTATATTTTCCGTAATTTAATAAAGTTTCAGTATATGCTCTGTAAGCGTACGTATTGTTAGGAGGAGATATAAGTTTTTGATTTAAATATATGTCCACTTAACTAAAAATTGAATGAAGCCAGTTATTAATAAGTGCTACATTAGCATCGTCATCCAAAAGAGAATTATCAAATCTAACAATTTTTGCGTTTATATAAATCATGGTTTGATATAAATCAAGGTAGTCTTCTCCATGGTCAGGTATAACAAATTCAATGCGTCCGTCTTCAGTGATGGAGGATAAAGGTTTATAATTTACCCATTGTCCACTTTCAATACTAGTTTGTGTAGGAGGTATAGCAAATAAATTTAATTCTGTTTTTATACATTCACAAGACTGAGCATGTAGAAATGCCATTTTAGTCAAATATGTCTGTCTGTCTAGAGCGTTTCTTGTTCTTTACAGTAGCACGTACAGTTTTAAAATGAGTAGGTTTCTTAGTCATTCACTTCTTTTTATAACCAGCCCCACTGATTATTTTTCAATTTTATCTTCAGCTTTACGTTTTAAATTAACTCTCGCTTCAGCGAGACGTTTGTTGAATTATTCTTTTGGTGACTGTTTCGTTGTCAAATCACCCAAAAAATTAAAGCCTGTGTTACACCTTTCTTTATTAACGGAAAAATACTTCTAAACAATCCACTAAAAAAACTTCCTAGGCCATGGCCCCTTTGAAATTGGTTTCCTTTATATACAGCCCCCACACCATTTCCGGCCTGAAAATTGTAATATTTCTGATACGAACAAGTTTTCATGATGTTCGTCGGAAATGTAGTTTAGCACTCAACGTTCCAAATTGAAATGGTGTTTAAAAACCATCATTGGTCCTTATATCTATTTCTATATTTGAAAATTCTCTTCTCAACACAGGAACGAAATGATGCTGCGCATATGATATCATTTCATTAGATGTAAAAACATATTTATCAGTTTTAACGTGTACAATTCTTAACAACTGACTAACAATATCACCAACTAGCTGATGTTCAATTATATATATATATATATATATATATATATATATATATAAATAATAATAATAATAATAATAATAATAATAATAATAATAATAATGAGCCTATAAATCCCACTGCTGGGAAAAGGCCTCCCCCATGGTCTTCCACTTTTCTCTGTCTTGTGATTTGGTTGGCCAGAATTTGTTGAATTTTGATAGGTCGTCCCTCCATCTTAGGTATTTTCTTCCCTTCTCTCTGTGTCCCTCTCTTGGTATCCATTCCGTGCATCGTTTGCCCCATCGGTCGTCTTTGCAGCGCATCATATGTCCCACCCACTTCCATTTTAGGGTTTTGGTGAATTGAATGATATCTGTTTAAGTTTTTCATTTGTTTTTTTGTGAAATTCAATGTTTGGGTTCCGTATGATAATATCGGCAATATGCATGAGTCGATTACTTTTTTCTTTAAATTGAGGGGTATGTTATGTTCCCTTAAGTAGGGCAGGGACCAGAATCTTTTCCAAGTGTTTTTTATTCTTCGATTAATTTCTTTTGTTGTCCTATTTTGGAATGAGATGAGTTGGCCCAGGTATGTAAAGTCATCGGTGTAATCTATTTCTTTATTTTGAATATAGATTGGCTTTGTGGCTCCATTTGTCATTAGTTTTGTTTTGTCGGTATTCATTTTCAACCCTCTCTTCATTCCTTCTTCATTTAGTGCTTGTAATGTTTACTGTAAGTCTTCACTTGAATTAGCAAACAAGGCAATATCGTCAGCGAAGCGTAGATTTGACAAGTACTTGCCATCTACTCTAATTCCTTTAAGTTTATCATTTATGATACGAAAGATGGTTTCTAAGACACAGTTAAACAATTTTGGGGAAAGAGGATCCCCTTGTTTGACCCCTTTTTCGATTTTAAAACTAGGACCTCGTATTTCTGTTTTTATTTTTGCAGTACTGTTATCGTAGATTTTTTAATAATATTTATATATCGATCATTTACTCCTAGTTCTCTCAGTGATTGAAACATGAATGGGCGTTCGATGCTGTCAAATGCTTTCGTGTAGTCCACGAAGGCGATGTATAGAGGTAAATTATATTCTATATATTTCTCGATTACTTAGTTGAGCGTTTGTAAATGATCAGCAGTTGATAATCCCCTTCTAAATCCTGCTTGTTCTACAGGTTGGTTGTCGTTTAATGTACAGTTTATTCTTTGACCTATTACTTTTATAAATATTTTGTAAATTGTTGGTAGTAGGCTAATGGGACGATAGTTATTGATATCTTTTCTTGAACCTTTTTTGTGCAAGAGGATAATGATTGATGAAAACCAACTTGTAGGTATTTCATTGGTTTCTATTATTTTATTAAATAGATTGGCTAAGTGTATTGACAGTATTTCTTCGGCTGGTTTCATATGTTCTGTACAAATTCCATCCTCGCCTGGAGCTTTGTCTTTTTTTAGTTCTTTTATGGCTTCAGTTACTTCTTCTGTAAGTATTTTAGGAATTACTTCTGTGGTGTTTAAACATATACTTAGTTCTTCTTTTTCTTCGTCTGATAAGTTGCTTCTGTACAAATCTTGGAAGAATTTTGTTGCTGTATTGAGTATTTCGGCTCTTGATGACTTTTTTTCTTGGTTGTGATCGAGGCCGAGTACCCATGGAGTTCCAATGCTTAGTTCTTTTTGGATTATTTTTGTTGAACCTGTGTCTTGTAGAATGTTTGTAATGAGATCATTATTTGCTTTTCTCAGATCTTTTCTTATTTCTTTTCTTGCCAGCTTCTTTATTTCTGCAAATTCTATCGTTTCTTTAGCAGTTTTGTTTATGATCTGTTTATAACGTTCTCTTTTTACCTTCCGTCACCTTTAGGTAAGGAAGGTATTGTCTTTGGTCAAAAAATTCGGTGGTGAGTTTTTGATGAATAAGCACGTTTTAGGGTCCCTAGAATACGATTTTACTATTTTTACGATGATGTCTGTATGTGTGTGTGTGTGTGTATGTATGTGTGTGTGTGTGTGTGTGTCTGTGTGTGACAAAATTTTCTAATGCGATAACTCAAATACTACAATTCCAAAAATTATAATTCTTTCGTATTCCTTTTCGTTACAGCCATGTGAAGAGCTGATTAGATTTTGGTTATAATTGGTCAACCGGAAGTACCCTCATTTGAAGATTTAACAGTTTTTCTTGAAAAAACGATGTTAAATATCATTTTTTCACATTTAATGTTATTATAAATATTAAAGAATTATTGATTCTCTATACAATTTGAATGCATTTTATAGTTCATATTCAATGGACATAGAGTTAAAAAATTATAAAGACATTAAATATCATGTATATTAGTCAGCTTTGCTATAACTGTGGAAACAGCTGCTACATTAAGAAAATAGAAAATTCTGATTGAAAGGTGTCAGTGTCAAGTGCAGTTGACAGAATGTTTATGTTATAATTTTACTGAAAATATAGGATCTTTTGTTAGAAACTTTCTGTTTGGAATTTGTTTAAAATACATACAACTGCCTTAAGGTAATGTACAAGAAATATAATCTTTTTCAAGCAACTTTCTGTATGACATTTATACAAAATACATAGAACTGACGGAAGGTAATGTGCTGGCCACATCAGATTTTTTCTATTACATATTTTGTGTTTTCTGAGAGTTTGTCGATGTTAGTGTTGTTAGAATTCTGAATAGTCGCCTTTTGTATGGCGTATTTCATGCTATTCTCTATGTGGTTGTAATGTTCTTGTACATTCATTTTGTCTTCATCAGTTGTATTTAGTCTTTCTTCAAGTGTATGAATGTATTTAGCTTCATCTATACACTTCAGGACTTTATTTTCTTTTTGTATGGATATTTTTCTGTTTAGCTTCATTGTGCTACGAAGAAGTTTATGATCTGAGTTGTATTTAAATCTTTGCAGAACTTCTATATTCGTAAAGAGTCTCATTGGCTAGTTTAAAATCAACTTGGTTTAATAGTAAAATTGGACTGCGCGAACATGGCGAAGAAAAGATTTGTGGTCCATTTGGATATGGAAACAGAAACAAAAGAGGGGAAACATTAATCCAGTTTGCTTTACAAAACAAATTAGTGATAATTAACTCAATATTTAAGAAAAATAAAAAACACCAATGGACATGGATCTCCCCGAACGGCGAATATAAAAACCAAGTTGATGTTCAATTATGTCACAATAAATAAATAAATAACTGCGGAGGAATACCTAATATTAAATTAGGCAAAGTAATTGAAGTTTCTTGCTCAAATATATCAGTAAATGGTGGGTAACCAAGTTGCAATGCTAGCCGAGGAGATAGTTTCAGGGAATGGACCTCTGTGTTTTCAAATTGTGCTGACACTCGTTTTTCTATTTTATCGTAAGTAAATGTTACATATTTCTTAACTGCCGTATCCTCATTCATTTGTTCTACTGTTTTATAAAGACTTTTATTCATTTCATGTATTACTACATCAATGCAAATTGGAAATAAAACTTTGCAATTCAAACCAGTACAAAAATTTGATTTTAATACATGTGATTACGAAGAATTAGTTTATAAATTATCTTGTATAAATTGGGATAAAGTACTAATAAACAATGACGTTAATATTGATGTAGAAATATTTTATAATATTCTCAATTCTTTATTTTGCAGTTTTGTGCCACTTAAAAATATGAAACATAACAAATTTCCTCCCTGGTTTTCAAAACCTTTAATTAAAATCATTAAAGAGAAAAATAAGTTCTTTAAAAAATGGAAGCGATATAAAAATATATCTGACCACAATTCATTTGTAGTATTGAGGGAAAGATCTAAACAAATGATCAAATCAAATTATAATGAGTATATAAATAAAATAGAATGTAATATGCATACTAATATCAAAGCTTTTTGGAATCATGTAAAGACTACTAAACTGAACAATGGTGTACCTAATGTAGTACATTACAATGATTGTGAAGGTCAAAATGGTCCTGATATATGTAATTTATTTGCCGATTTCTTTAAATCTGTTTTCATATCTACCTCATCAACAAATTCAGCTCAAAACTCAGTTCATACCGATAGCTCAGAATTAAACTCAATTTTGAATCTCGGACGCTTGTATTTGAGTGAAGAAACGATCTTAGATCATCTCTCTAATATCGACATAACAAAAGGAGTTGGCCCTGATAACATTCACCCTAAATTTGTTAAAACATGTGCAAATTATTTAGCTAAACCACTTTATATTATATTGAACAAATCATTGTCGTCTGGTGTATTTCCACATCAGTGGAAATTAGTGCATGTCACTCCTATTTTTAAATCGGGTGATAAAAATGACGTGACAAATTATCGACCTATATCTAAACAATCGGTATTCGCAAAAATTTTTGAATTACTAATTGTGAAAAATATTAAATCAGATATTGAGACAATTATTATACCTGAACAACATGGTTTTTGCTCTGGTAAGTCAGTAACTACAAACTTGGTTCCTTTTACTCAGTATTTAGCTGAAAATATGGATAAACGGAAACAAGTAGATGTTATATACACCGACTTTACTAAAGCGTTTGATCGAGTGAATCATGATAAATTAATCGACAAATTAGGCAAATATGGTATACATGGATCCTTATTACGATGGATAGATTCTTATTTAAGAAATCGGTCACAAATTGTTGTATTGGGAGGTCATTGTTCTAGAGAAATAGATGTTTCTTCGGGAGTGCCGCAAGGCAGTCATCTGGGCCCTTTACTCTTTAACCTATATGTAAATTCCATATCAGATTGTTTTCAAAATAGCAAATGCCTTTTATTCGCGGATGACTTAAAGTTCTTTAGGCCTATAGACAATCTTGAGGACTGCCGAAAACTACAATCAGATCTGAACAACCTTTGTAACTATTGTAAAGAAAATGACCTCTCCTTAAATGTTAAAAAATGTCATTCTGTAAGCTTCACTAGAAACCATGGTAAAATTATTTTCAATTACTTTGTTAACAATGAATCATTAGAATCGAAAACATCTGTGCGAGATCTTGGAATAATATTTAATCATAAATTATTATTCAATGAACATGTTGACTTTATAATCAAGAAATCTATAAAAATGCTGGGATTCATAATAAGAACAACAAAGTCTTTCACCCATATCAAATCATACAACCTGTTATACAATACCTTAGTTAGACCACATCTAGAATACAATTCACTCATTTGGAACCCATTTTACAATCTCAATATAAATACAATAGAAAAAGTTCAAAAAAAATTTACAAGAATATTATATTACAGGCTACAGATTCCATATGAGTCATATACATGCAGATTACAAGTTCTTAATATGACATCTCTAGTAAAGCGAAGAAAAATGTATGATCAAATATTTTTATACAAAATAATACACAATAAAATTATTGCCAGCGAGCTATTACAATATTTAAAATTTTTTGTACCGTCCAGATGTACTAGATCTCAAATCATTTTTCAAGTCGAAAATTGTGCCACAAATAGTTATATAAATTCGCCAATGCATCGGATTACTATTGCACACAATAATCTTTGTGCTTTCATTGACATATTTAATGTCAGTTTTACACATTTTAAAAAAATGTTAAGTGTTTACATAACGGAATCTCACGTTTAGCTTTATTATATTGTTGTAAATTTCTTTATTTGTGATAAATACTTTATTCCATATGCATTTATATTTATGTTTAACTGTATTATATTATTGTAACTTTATATTTTGTAAATAACTATGTTTTTCATGCATATACATGTGTTGTATACATTTTTGTAAATTCGCGGGGACCTGTTTGGCTTAGGCTGTTGGTTCTCCTAAATAAAATAAATAAATAAATAAATAAATAAATAAATAAATACTTTCATAATTTTTTGTAGGAATTTTTGCATGTTGCTTTGTTTTTAACATCATTTTAACTTTATTTTCTCTTTCATTAACATTGGAGATCGAAAAAGGATATATAATTTCTGACAGTGCTACCTCCCTAGAACCATTTAATTTTATATTCTGAGGCAGCTGTGTAGTATAACTTGTGGTTTTATTATTAGGAAAATATTGCATACAACTATTACTAGGTAAAGTTATAAAAAATTATTTCTCATTCATTATTTAATACACGAAGTGAATTTGCAGAAATCTAAGAATTAAACTTATCCCTGTAACCTCTCCACTTGACAAGTAATTTCTTTTTGATGCCTGTGCCTTTTGTTGCTAATATTTTATCCATTTTATACATTGTATCAGATTCTAATAAACTCGCTGTAGCTCGGTTTTGTAGAAAGTGTCATCTATGACTTCATTATTTAAATCTTTTAATTTATAAACAATAGGATTTCTGTTACTAATCGCAAAATTTTTAAATATTTCCTCACTCCAATTAGATTCGTATTTCAAACATATTTTTATATTTGGATATACGTAAAATATCATCAATTTTAAATTTTTGCTGATTATCTTTTATTTTTAGTTTATTTTTATTTTGAATTCTCCATATATCTAATATATTATTATCATTTATTTCACTAGGAGACATTTTTATTGATCGATGTTTTGTTTTATTATAAGCAGAAACCAAATCTTGTAATACATCGACATATCTATAAGTATTTTTATAAGTAAAATAACGATACATTTTTGTTTTCAAAGTTCTGTTAAATCTTTCAACAAAACAAGCTTTTATATCGGAATTTTGCGTCACATAAAATTTAACATCATTTTCCGTTAAAAATGAGCGTACTGATTTTGCAATGAATTCGGATCCTTTATCCGTCTGTAAGTAAATTGGTTTTCTCTCATTAAATATATTTTCAAATGCTTGAGTAGGGCTTCTTATCTTTTAATGGAATATCCCAGGCATACCTGATAAAGACATCAATGACTGTTAAAATGTATTTATAATTATCATTATATCGGCTTAACTTGCGCATATCATTTAAGTCTGCTTGGAAGAGGTCATTTATATTTGAAACATTATATTTATTTCTTGCAAAATGTTTTCTCGCTGGTTTATGTAATGTATATGCATCCTGCGAGCTAATCCATTTTCGAATATCTTTTGCTTTATAACTACCTTTCATAGAATTTATAAGATTATTTACACCCGAAAACCCTGCTGGATTTGTCACATAAAAATAATTTTTTGATAAACTTTTATCCATTTTACAATGTAAATCGCTTCCATTCAATTTTTTTAACTTTTGCTGTTTCAGAAGATTCGTCTTTTATATGATCTCGTCTTCTTTTACTTTTCGCAGTAGTTTCATTGACTGATATAGATGTATAAAGTTTTTTTCTTCGAGGATTATTAATAAATTCTAATGGAATATTTATTTCTTTTAGTATATTCAAAAAATGTTCCCAACCTTCAGGATTACTACGTTTTCTACGTCTTACAATATCCCCAACTAAATCTGATATTTTTGAATTTGGAATTTATTTTTTATGAATTGAAACTAGACCTCTTTCATCCCATGTAAATGCTCCGTCTAATTTCAATTTTTCTAGTATCAATTGAGCTTTTTCTCGATGAGATTTAAGAATAACATTTATTATATCTTTGGTATCGTCTTTCGTTTCTAAAGCTAGTTTTGGTTCTGAAATAATTTCCTGTTTGATCGGTCCTGTTTCACCGTCTTTCTTCTCTAAACCTAATTTTGAATCTGAAGTAAATTCATGTTCGATAGGTAATTTAATAGGTTCTCTACTTTGTTTCTGAAAGTATAAATATTTTTGTAATATTTCTTGGTACTTTATCCATTTTTCATGTTCGGATAATTTTAAACTTAGAATTATTATTACTATGTAAGCGATTTAAATTTTCTGGTGATATTAAGACCATTTCTAGCATGATCCATATTAATTTTTAAATAAACTACTTAGAACGCCGGTTAACAAAGGTGCTAATAAAATTGGTAGGAATGCTCCGTCAGACTGAACTAACACTCGTTTTTACCTTCCGTCACCTTTAGGTAAGGAAGGTATTGTCTTTGGTCAAAAAATTCGGTGGTGAGTTTTTGATGAATAAGCACGTTTTAGGGTTCCTAGAATACGATTTTACTATTTTTACGATGATGTCTGTATGTGTGTGTGTGTGTATGTATGTGTGTGTGTGTGTGTGTGTGTGTGTGTGTCTGTGTGTGACAAAATTTTCTAATGCGATAACTCTAATACTACAATTCCAAAAATTATAATTCTTTCGTATTCCTCTTCGTTACAGCCATGTGAAGAGCTGATTAGATTTTGGTTATAATTGGTCAACCGGAAGTACCCTCATTTGAAGATTTTAACAGTTTTTCTTGAAAAAACGATGTTAAATATCATTTTTCACATTTAATGTTATTATAAATATTAAAGAATTATTTATTCTCTACACAATTTGAATGCATTTTATACTTCATATTAAATGGACATAGAATTAAAAAATTATAAAGACATTAAATATCATGTATATTAGTCAGCTTTGCTATAACTCTGGAAACAGCTGCTACATTAAGAAAATAGAAAATTCTGATTGAAAGGTGTCAGTGTCAAGTGCAATTGACAGTATGTTTATGTTATAATTTTACTGGAAATATAGGATCTTTTGTTAGAAACTTTCTGTTTGGAATTTGTATAAAATACATACAACTGCCTTAAGGTAACGTACAAGAAATACGAGTATAATCTTTTTCAAGGAACTTTCTGTATGACATTTATACAAAATACATAGAACTGACGGAAGGTAATGTGCTGGCCACATCAGATTTTTTAGCTTTCCAACTGTTGCCACGTTTTGTAAGTTTCCTTAAAATATTTTTATGTCTTACCAGTAAAGCTTGCTGTTTTCGACTGAGGGGAACTGTACCATGTAAAATATTATAAACACATTCGCAAATGCTATTAACAGAATTACAGTCGGCGTTTTTTAATAACGCTATCCTGTCCTTTGATTTCAATTTATGCAATGCTCGCAGAAATTCTGCGTGGTTTATTACAGTGCTGCTAATTTTTATGAAATAATTGTAGGCATGTGTTAGTTGCTGTATTTATACTTATTTTTAGGTAAATACACATATGTAAAGCCATCATATGACATACGAAAACGCAGCCAATCAGGTGTGTTTGCTTCTTTTCCGGAAGCATTTGTCGTGACAGATGTAATATTTGCGCTTTGTCACGAGGATTTTTAAAATAAATTATATAATTTGCATTGAGGGATATGTCTTGTTGACATTTACCTTGGTGAAATAAATTTTGAGTAAGAAAATGCACACAAATTTTTATGATGTGACCATTTTGCAAATATGTCGACAACTCGTTGATCTGCTTCAGACATCAAATCATCAATTATTATTAAATGAGGATCATTTTCATCTATGTTTTCGATATCAGGTAAGACTTCAACAAACTCTACGCCTTTTATTGTACTAAATAAGTTTTGCCAAGCTCCATAATGCCAAGAAATTTTTAAATGTTTGAGATTACAAATATTAAGAAACAATTTTCGACTCATACACCAAATTGTCTATCTTGTCATTATTTTCTTGGCTATCCGTTTAGACCCAGACCATTGTTCCCAAACAATCCGCTAATTTTACAAATTACTAGTACTTTGTCAAATCTATTCAATGCACATTTTCACTAGATAATGGATTTTTAAACCCCATACGAAATGATTGTCAGTCATTAACATAATAATATTTCATTTTAGTGAGATTTCTCAAACATCATGTCATTATCATTACCCAAAATATTCACTGTACAATAAAAAGTATTTGTAACTCATTAAAGATATTTTGAAATTACAAAGTAATTACAAATATGTACATAGTCATAAATATCTGAAATCTCAAATATTACAAATTACAAAATAATGTGAAATACATCTCCAATCTCAAAATACTATCAAAAATCAATTTTCATATCATGACGTCAGATCAAAATTTCACCAATTATGCAAGGTCAAGTCATTTCTCTGCGGGGCTTGGGGTATTACTCACCACTTCCTATATACCTATCAGCGCGGGTTGCGTCGCGTCAACGGAGCTCAGCTTGAATGACGTTTGGACAATGCTTAACCGTTACACGAAATTTACGTGCTAGCACGGATAACAAGCTCGCTTCTCTCGCTCGTTAGGTACCGTGCACGCCAGTAAAGTTCTGGTTAACGGTCTTGCAATGTAAATTACTATTAAGATATTGTATAAAATTCGTATTCACGTAAACTGTCTCTTTACAATTTATTGTATTTATAGTATTACAATTTGATGAACTTAACCACAATAACCATATATTGTAATACCCCATATTTGTATTAATAAATAGTCATTATAGGAATAATTAATGTTGCATTTGATTAATTGTGTTACCATTTACAGATCTTAAAGGGGTACATTGTGTTGCTTATAATTAAAGAGGCTGAGCGCGCCCCCACGGAAGGTGAAGCCGAGTTGAGTACACGGAACGGCAGGTGTTCAGGGGATTGGGAATATTAGGCATAGAAGTGGGGAATTATAGAGTTTTGCGCTCCCATTTTTGGTGAGTTTGGCGACGTTTATGGAGAGAACGTATTTGATTGGTTATTCCACTGTTCAGACAGTAGTGGGGATTGTGAACATAAGCAGGGAGCAGAGCATGCCTCGTGATAGTCAGTTACACATTTGGTGAGCATCCAGAAGTCGGTGAGTACTTATCACTATCACCTAGATCTCTTCTTCTAACATCGAGATCTTCCTCTAAGAGCTGGTTTTACCTCTGGCTGCGTTCAGTAGTTGAGTAACCTCTCCAGCGTCACTGGTCGTGAGACCTAGTCTCACTCACATACCTTCTTCACAACAGTGCCTACCTAGTGCAACCCTGTCTTTTCACCAGAGTCGGCTAGTTCTGACAGGTAAAATCCTCCACCAACGTTTCCACCACGTCCAGTTGGACGTACCTAGATCTCGATTCCATTGATTGTTATTTGACGCCAAGGTCCCCAGGTACCTGGTACCTGTGTTTTTACCTGGACATCTTCTCCAAGACCGTAAGATTTTATTCATCACCTAGACATGTTCTTCTAACATCGAGATCTTCCTCTAAGAGCTGGCTTGGTCTCTGGCTGCGTTTAGTAGTTGGGTAACCTCTCCAGCTTCCCTGATCGTGAGACCTAATCTGACAGGTAAAATCATCCACCAGCGTTTCCACCACGTCTAGTTGGACGTCCCTAGATCTCGATACTCATTGCTTGTTATTTGACGCCAAGTTCTCCAGGTACCTGGTATCTGTGTTTTTACCTAGACATCTTCTCCAAAAACCGTAAGGTTTTACATTTATAGCGAGACCTCCGTCTAAGAGCTGGTTTGGCCTCTGGCTGCGTTCAGTAGTAGTAACCTCTCCGGCTTCCTTAGTCGTGAGACCTAGTCTAACCTAGTGCAATCCTGTTTCTCCGTCAGAGTCGGCAAGAATCAACAGGTAAATTCCACAACAATGTTTCCTACCCGTTTATTTAGACGGCCTTGTCTTGCTTGACATTTATTTACTATTTTCTACCATATATTTTTATCATTCCTGCGGGGGTGGCCGTCCTGGTTATTCGGACAAAACCCATTCCTTCTTCCATACATTTTTATCATTCCTGCGTGGGTGGCCGTCCTGGCTATCCGGACAGAACCCATTCCTTCTTCCAAACAGTTTTATCATTCCTGCGTGGGTGGCCGTCCTGGTTATCCGGACAGAACCTATTCCTTCTTCCATACATTTTTATCATTCCTGCGTGGGTTGCCTTCCTGGATATCCGGACAGAGTCCATTCCTTCTTCCAAACAGTTTTATCATTCCTGCATGGGTGGTCGTCCTGGCTATCCGGATAGAACCCATTTCTTCTTCAAATAGTACCTAGGGCACCCTTCTTCTGCGTCAGAGTCGGCTCGTTTCGACAGACATTCCTCATCCATGACCGCCCTTTTAGTTACTGAAATGACCACTAATCCTTAATTCCTTTTTTCCTAGGTGGAAGCCTTGGGACAGCAGAGAGTGTGAGCGCAGTAGGTCTGCTTTACGGTCGTCATTTAAACGGTTCAACAGGTGCATTACTAAGCGTTATATACACCGTGCGTCTATATTTCTTTTTTCATCGGCGAAAGTCCTGGCACAGTAGAAATTAATAACGTCTATCTACTTGTCTTTTAGTCTCGACCTGAGTGCGACTTTTGGGTATATTAATAGATATTTGTTTTATCTGTTTGCGTAATGAGTAGTCTTCCATTACAGAAATATGTTTAGCATTCGGCCAAAACCCGATTTCGCTACGTGGAAGTTTAAACCCATCCTACTCTTTGGAACTCACAGTTCTCGGTACCTAAGTCGTTGTTAGCTCGAGATTACACAATTACTTTTTATTCCGTGATACTTGATTTTCCGGGGAATGTTCAGACTTGTGCCGGGAATTTCGCCGATTTTGGAGAGTCGAGGTTGTAGGTACAATTTTTGACATAAAGTAAACTATTGATTAATAAACCTATCACTGTCACCTCACACTTGTAGATAGAATTTTTGATGTACAATAAGTTGTGTTGTTGAATAATCTGCACCCTTCACCACTCATGTTTTTTTATGTAATGTTGATGAGATGTTTTGTTTGTTACTAAATGATACACAAATGAAAGAGTTAAATAAATGCACAAGGGGTTACCCTTTTGGAGAGAACTATTATATTTTATTTCGTTCCTTACTCCTTTCCACTTATGACAACTACTTCGAATTACGTTCATGCTGGGTTCATTTATTTTTTTTTTCTACACACACAACGTAGTTTTGGGTCCTATCATTAGTCGGTTACGTTACAATATATATATATATATATATATATATATATATATATATATATATATATATATATATATATATATATATATATATATATATATATATATTATATAAAGTTTTTAATATTTTTATTCAAACCACCCCTCAATAACCAATTAATGGGTATTGCGAAAAATACGAAAAAATACAAAATAATATGAAGTAGCAATTATAGAAAGTTTCGTAATTTTATATATAACCGTTTTCAAATTAGAAACCAAATATATAGTTTGTCTCCGGATTGAGTTTACAAAAGGGAAAAAATCCTTGTTTGATTTTACAAAAAAATGTTAAAGGGAGAACTTTTTTTGCTTGACTTGAAACACTTATTTCTGTATTTTTTTAAATGTGTTTTTGTTATTTTTCATTTATGGGGACGTTTAAAACAACTAGTATATGCAGAAAACTTACCCAGTGATGCAGAGGTATCAAAAAATCAGATAAGAGATATTATATACATAGTCAAAAACATGTATATCCATTTCGTCTCTGCATTTATAATGAAACGTAAATTTACAGTTAGTAAGTGTAAATTTACATGTAGTATGTGTAAATTTACAATTAGCAAGTGTAAATTCACAATTAATAAGGATAGATTTACATTTAGTATATGTAAATTTACAGTTAGCAAGTGTAAATTCACAATTAGTAAGTGTAAATTTACAGTTAGTAAGTGTAAATTTACAGATAATAAGTGTAAATTTACAGTTAGCAAGTGTAAATTTACAGTTACTAAGAGTAAATTTACAGTTACTAAGTGTAAATTTACAGTTAGGAAATGTAAATTTAC
The DNA here is from genome assembly GCA_963082715.1 of Harpalus rubripes. NCBI lineage: Eukaryota > Metazoa > Arthropoda > Insecta > Coleoptera > Carabidae > Harpalus > Harpalus rubripes. The sequence continues at coordinate 30,136,972 of OY720454.1, forward strand.
AGTTAGCAAGTGTAAATTTACTGTTAGTAAGTGTAAATTTACAGTTAGCAAGTGTAAATTTTCAGTTATCAAGTGTAAAGTTACAGTTAGGAAGTGAAAATTGACAGTTACTGTGTAAATTTACAGTTAGCAAGTGTAAATTTAAAGATAGTAAGTGTAAATTTGCAATGTTTTTTTCTTCTGTAGGTCCTTCTACGCTTCCGTATACTTCTGATATTAACTCGCATATTTAAAAAAATATTGAAATCTATTAGTATTTGTCTTCGATTTTAATAGCAAAACGAGAAATGCTACTGGATTTTGGTTTTGCTAGTAAAATCAATGTCAAGTATTAATAGATTTCAATAATTATTTTAAAATGCAGGTTAATATCGGAAGTATGCTTGTCGTGCATTGAATTTTTTAAATTGTTAATATTTCTAGTACAGGAACAATTTATTAGAATTTTCGATTAATATTTTAGTGCAGAGTTAACCTTACATCTTAGGCGCAGTAGTAATTTAAAAGTATACTTTTTGAATTGGCTCCAAATTACTCTGCCTGTGACGCCCGAAAGATAGTAGCCAATTGCAGAACTAAAAAGATAAAATTTAGATATTTAATATTTGTAGCAGTATTAGTTCAATTGCGCTCCGCTACTACCCTCTTGGTGTCGCTGCTTATCCACCCCCATTCAACTGACCAGCCCAGCGGCCCTAAATAAAAGGACAGACATCCGTGCAATTCTTCAGTTGTGCTTGTGCTTGCTCTGGTGCACAAACCTCTCCTCTCTAGGCACTCTGTAGGGTCCTAAAAAAGAAGCCCGCTTGACATCAGCAGTGACTCTTCATCGTGATAAATTTAAAGTGCATTTTTTTGTAACTTTGCCTAGTAAGATTTGAAGTGTATTTTGGTGTTTGAATAAATTCTTAGAAAACCATTACAAAATTTTCTTTACAACTGGCGCCCAGACACGAATCACAAGGTTCTCACCAAGAAGATAATCTGCCGACAAGAAGAATTCCTACGCCATAGCTCTTCAAATGTCCACAGAGCAATTTCAAACGCTCCTGCAGCAATTTCAGAAGACGAAAAACGGAAACAACCGAAATTTTACATACTGTACTGCGAGATTTGATGGAGCAAGGTCTGCCGCGGTAGTGGAAGAATGTATCACCACTATCGCCATCTATAAGCAAGTGGAAAACATCACCGACGCCAACACAGGAGAAGCCAACCAGTCGTGGAACGGGGTAAAAACACAAGCCACTATCTGGGAAAAGGTCATGAAGCTAATTAGGAAAGCCTATGCGTCGACTAAACCAAACCACATGATTTTCCAAAAAATCTTTGCGCTGTCGTAGCCAGATGACATGCCTGTAGACCGGTTTATAACGGTACAGCGAGTCATGTTTTCTCGCTTGTCCAAGACTCTAGAAGATCAATGCCAAATGGACATTGTGCTCAAAAGTAAAATTCGCAATCCCCTCTAGCGAGATTACATCAAATCTTTCGACGACCTACTCACAAAGGCACGAGCAGTTAAGGACATTCTCTCGAAAAAATACCTATGAAACAAGTGAATCACGAAACAAACACAGAGAAAAAACACGAGTGCGCTGTGAATATTGAAAAAACCACGGTCACTCTATTAAAGAGTGTAGGAAGCGCGTCGCCAATAATCCTCGCTACCCGTCTGTCACGAGAGAACGAAAGAAATCCGTTGTTATGGATGTAACACGCCTGGTGTTTTCCAGAGAAATTGTCCCCAGTACAACAGCATCGCCTCCACTACAATCAACTGCCAACATGGTTGGGTTCTGCGCCGTAAGTACGCAACGTCTTCAGCGACGTCCCAGGCCAGCTGTGTGACGATGTAGATCTGTCACAAATTTTATTGTAAATATAGATCAAAGCCGTGTAGCTCACTTCCATTTTTTCCGTTTAGCATTGTACTTTATTCATATGTTTCTATCGGAAAACAAAGTTAAATTGTACTTTATTCATATGTTTCTATCAGAAAACAAAGTTAAGTTGGTTCAATTAGCAAAATCTGTAAAAAAGCCAGGGCCTGTGGCTGCAGAAGACAATTGTTTGCGAGTAATCCATTCAACTGAAATAAAGCTCCGATTGTGTGTAATCCGTCAAAAATAAACCGTACATGAAAATATCCAGAGACACTACGACTAACACCGGCGGTAGTCATCTCCGTGGACTAAATTCACCAGTTGCGCGGTTCAAGTCGCTTACAGTAACTTCTCGTGAGTTTACCGACTTGTTTACCCGGGCGTTACAAACGACTTGTGTTTTCCAGAGCTACTGTAAGTCGACACGTTAGTTCCGAGGCGCCCATCTTGCCGTGCATCGACCAAGTGCGTTGACTCTGCGTCGCGACGCCCCCGTGCATATGCCTCGGCAACCCAGGCCTAGATTCTGCGGGTTTTGCCTGGGTCACGTTCCCAGCGACCATCCGTGCACGCCGCGACATTCCGTTTACGCCGGCATCGCCGTCGTGACGCCCGGCGTCGATCTTCCGAAACCAACGGAAAACGCGTACCTGTGGCTCTACCATCGCTACTCCCATTTCCCGCCGAACCAGCACAACATCCGCGTCACGACGCCTGGCGTCGATTTCGCCTAAATCGTTCAGAAACATTCTTAGACGGATCCTTAAGATCCCCGCATCCACCGCATAACCGCCGCTGTCACCGCACTTGGCGTCGGTCACGTCGAAACCGTCCGAGAACGTTTCTACCAGGATCCCTGAGATCCCCGCAGTCCACCGCTCACCAAACCGCCGTCGCGACGCCCGGTGTCGTTTTTCTGAAAACCCGAAATTCAGCTAATGCACACACCCAGCACCCAATATTGACCATCAGCGACCACCATTCTGATGTGTATGTCAAGTTACAGCCAAATAAACTCGTCTCTTCTATTTTATTTTAATTGTTTTTATATTTCACTCTATCTCCAAACCTATCCGACCGTTTGACTTCCTGGACATAGCTGCTGGTTCAAGTGTAGCGAGTTCAAGTCTCCTTCGCCATCTACCCCAAACAGGACACCAAATCCAAGTAGAAACGGCCGACGCCACCTTCGCCGACGGCACAAGCAAAACACTACGTGTACCAACAGTTCGAGCGAATGTTGAATTCTGCCGATGGAATATACTGACAAACTAATATGTTCGCAAGACGAGAACACGAAGACTCTCCTTGGAGCCGACTTCATCGAAGACGCCGTTCTTATTCCAAATCTTGCCTCCAGAAAATTCTACTTCAGAGATATCCCACACATCACGTATCCGGTGTGACAAAACTGTCGCGTGTTAGACGGATTAGTTTCGGTTTATTTTGAAATATTTGGAGATTTAAATTTTTTAGAGTTTTAAAACTCCCGCGTGGAGAGTCAGTTGACATTCCAATATTTGTTAGTTTTTTTAAAAAAATGCTTTCTATTGTTTGACTCTAAATAGTGATTTTTGTATAATATTTTTCGACCCCTTTGAGAGTATTTTTCTTTTTGATTGGTAGTTTTTTTGTGAGTTGAATTTGTTGTTAACATTTTTGCCGCGGCAGTGGTCCGTGGTTTTTATTATTGGCAAAAGCGCGTGGTTTTGCTCTCTTCAGCTGGAGACTTCGATCTTGTGACTTCTCGAAATGTTGGGTGTTGTAATTTTTTTTGTTTTTAAATTCTGAACTAATTCTAGCGATAATCTACTGAAGTTGTGCTATTTTTTCTGTGTGTTTTATTGAGAATTTTTGGCCGTTCGAGGCAAAGGTCATTTCGACCACATGTTTGACAATATTTTTGAGTAGTGCTTTAGCACACAGTATTTTTTCAGTAGAGTTTTGTTGTACCCTCTGAGTTTTCATAGTTTATAGATTATTTCGGAGTTGTGCTTTAAATTGTAAAGTAGATTAAACCAACATTTCGAGAGGTTACTGGGTTCGAAGTCAGCTGAAGTTGCACTTTTATTCTATGGGGCCCGTTACGGCCCCATATGGCTTGACTATTTTTGTATCCAAATTCGTTTAACCTTTTATAAAAAAAATTGGGTCAGTTTTTTTGTATCGAAATTTATGTAGATTTTTGTTGAATTGCGAGTATTTCAGCTAACGGTGAACTTAATCCATATTTTTTTTGTAATCTTTGAGTAACGGGTTTATGTCCTATCCTTCCCTTCCCGGTCCTGTTCCAACGAGTCCGTGTTGAATGATGGCGGGTTTGGACGTTGTTGCGCCGGGATTTTACAGCTTAGGGACTGTGTTCCTTTTGTTTGAGCTGGATGAGCGCGGGGTTCATTTTTGGTTTTTGCATTCTTTTAGGGAGATTTAAGTTTTGCCCCTCGGCAAGGTTTTTCGACACGTGATCAGAAATTCTCGGCGTTAAGTAAATTTTTATAGCTCACTTTTTGTTTTGAGGTTTAGCATTTTGTAGTGCTGTATCAAATTTACCGTCGCCCAGTTATTCACCCCAACCGTGACTCCCTAATTTCCTCCCCTTCCCCCAGTGCAGTATCCATACTAACATCAATATTTTAATGTATTCAAGTTTTGTCTTTTATTGTAGTAAATTTTTTATTGTAAAAGCAGACTTCGCTTTCTCACACTTTTCAGTATCCACTGGTTGGCCATCTACCAGCTGCTACACCTGTGAGCAGCCCAGGAGTACCTATAGAGTCCAGCTACTGTTTTCAAGGCCTACACACGCTCCGCGATTTGGCGTTACAAGCTGGCCAGGGCTGAATTTGCCGGCGGGCCTAAAGATCAGGTCTGCGGCACCAGAAGACCAACTTTAGTTAGCTAGGTTAGGCCTCAGGGAACCATCGCTGTTAAAGATTTTTTGTAAGTGAAATTTCTTTCTTTTTATTTTCTCTTTTTGCTTTGCTGGACAACCGAGGCCGTTAATATTTTTAAATCATTTGTTTGATGGTGTCATTTTTTTACTTTAAAGTCGGGCGTAAGATCTGGTCACATTTGTTACTTTCGAACCCATTCCCTTGCTCCCGTTACATTTCAGAGTTGCCGGCCCTTTTGTCTGACAAAAGGTAGGTAATGTTACCATGATTTTGTCACACCGTTCACCCCCAAGGATGGAGTTTCTAAAAAAATCACTCAAGAAGCATCACCCGCCAAAGGTTATCCAATGGACGAAGGTAATTATGGACCACCTATTCCCCGAGGATGTTTATGTTTACCGATGACAAAGAATAAACCTCACCCCTCGAAGTAGCCGCCCTTCACTTGAAAATGCACGAAGGAACAAACTTTGCTCTGGGTGGAAGAGAGGCTTTCAATGCTTTAATCGATAATTACGTTGATTTGTTTGAAGATTTCGGTCCTCGGACACCGTACATAGAACATCACATAAATAAATAAATAAATATATCATCACGGTATATTACCCATTGCACATCAAAACCGGAAATCACGCCACCATACAGGATGACCCCACAGAAGAAAAACTTCCTGAAGACAGAAATCGAGAATGTTATTTTAGTCCCGAAACCGGACAACTTCCGCCTTTGCGTCGACTATCGAAAGGAACTCCATCACGACTGCAGATTTTTACCCACTACCCAGGATGGATGATTTGCTACAAACCATTGAAAAAGTTGGTTGCATCATTACTATGGACCATCAAGCAGGATACTGGCAAGTACGAGTTCGCCAACAAGACCTTGACAAAACGACTTTTATCCATTCTTTTGGACTCTACAGATTCACTCGGATGCCGTTAAGAAACTCGCCAGCCACATTCCAGCGTTTGATGGACCGTTTCAAAGCTGGCCTCAGAGATGTCACTTTGCTTGCATATCTGGACGTCATATCCTGATATCCGCCGACAATCAGGAGCATCTGAAGTAGCTAGAACGTATGTTTGAAGAGAGACAAGATTCTTTGGCTGCCCGGAAGTACGCTATCTAAGACACCGAATTTCCACCGACGGTATTGTTCCAGACCTGGGCAAAGTACAAACCATCGCGAAGATACCACCACCATCTAATCTAAAGCACGCGCACTCTTTCCTGCTCTTGGCTCAGGAGGTTCATCCCGAACTTTGTTTCCCTTTCGAAACCGCTCAGTGACCTGCTAAAGAAGGACGCCTCTTGAGAATGGGGCCCGCACAACAGGAAGCTTTTAAGGTTTTGAAAAACCGCTTAATTACTGCTCGTATCTTAAGACTGGCCAACCCCACACAGCCCTTCATCCTGCGAAGAGACGCCAGCTCCCACGCCGTCGGAGCTGCTTTCCTCCAGGGTGAGGGGCAAGAAGAGAAACCTCTCGAGTAAGCAAGCCCACTATTAACCGCCGCGGAACGAAACTACTCCACGGCCGAACACGAGGTCCTCGCCATTGTTCGGGCAGTCAACAAATTACGAGGCTACATCGAGGAGAACATCACCGTTGTAATAACTGATCATCAACCTCTTCGGTGGCTTATGGCGCTAAAATCGCCAAGTGGGAGACTGGCCAGATGGGCCCTCCAACTTCAGACATACAACTTGAGTATCCATTACACATCAGAGAAAGCGAATGTCCTTGCAGATCTGTTATCCAGACCTCAGTGCGATGAAAACACAAAGACAAAATCTCCTGTTTTTCACCCCTGTGTAACACCCTGAAGCGAATCCAGTGGAACGTCGCAACCGAGATCTAAAAACTCAGATTTGGATGTTATTTTTTTAAATACGTAACGATGACATAATTTTAATATATAGTACTATTGCGAAAGGCTAAAAAACAACATTTTCTGCAACAAAATTTAACTGAAAGTGGACATCTGAATTTATAAAAATTACCTGTCAGAGTTGAAATTTATCAGGGCATGAAAAGATTGATGAAGCGTATTTTCTTGTTTAATTTTATTTGAGCACATTGTATTAGAAATAAAGAATTAGCAGCTAATTGATTCCTTCGACATTGAAGATTTTGAGATTTCTTGACAATTCATTTTGACAACTGCCACAAATAAATATATTTATGCAGAGGAGGCACGTCATCAAAACATTACAAAATGAAAAAAAAAAACTAGTAATTGGCAACTGACTTTAAGCCTGCAGCGCCAAATTTGAACTCACCGAGATGAGATAAATTGACATTTAATAATTTCTTTTGTGCTTAAACGTGTATTATTAAGAAGTACTGCATTTCTAAAAGTAAGTAATATAAATATAATGGATAAAATTAATGTTTATACAACCAAACTAATGTCACATAACATTATCTTAAGGCCTGTATCCACGATCCTAGAAATCGATCCGAGTTCTCGGATATAGTTCGCAATTCGATATCTCGGATCGTGGACACTACCAACTCGGACGCAAAAATCGAATAGAAGATTAGAATGGAAAAATGCGTTCTGTCCCATTTTTTCGTACAAGTTGCTAATTTCATTTAACTGTTACCAATTTAAAATCTTGATGTTTGATAAGCTTGAAAATGATAAGGTTATAAAATATTACATAATTCTACTCATTTTTGATATTGATTATAAATAATTACTTATAAATAAATTAATATATTCGTTGTAAAAATTTAATTTACTTACTGCCGGGATAATTTTTATTTTTATTAGTTTTTAGTATTGGTAGAAATGGCTGTAACTAACTTCATAAATTCGACCAGCCTGACATCAGTCATACAAGTTGAATGTTTATGATCAAAAAATGTGATCGAGAACTACTCCAGAACTCTGAACGATTTCTAGCATCGTGGACACAGGCCTTTAGGCAGGTGGATTGGCGGGATTTCTCATATACCTATTAGTGACGGAGAAGGTGGAAAAATGAACCAGTCAATTAGAGAACTACCCGAATAAGAATTAATATTTAACTATACACATATTTCACGATATTGGTTTTACTTATCAAGATGCTATTGTGCATTACTTAATATCCGCACTTTTGCAACTTGTGTCCGGATTCATAACCGTTTGTTCAAAAATTAATAACTTAATAAACTTTTCATTCAATCAAAATAAGCTGTATTTTATAAAATATTAAAATGTCACTTTTGACATTGATTTCTATTTATTGAAATTTATAACATCCTAACAGCTGTTAAGATGATTAATTAATTTTTAACAACTTTTTGAAATTCTCGAGTAATAAGCAATAATTTAATATGTCAGGTGATAATTTAATTTTTTTGTCATATGTTATCATTTGCTATTGGTGAAAATTTTTATATTACTTAGGTTTGACAACTAATACCCGCTTTCAAAAAGGTATGTTAGAAAAATATCAACTTGTTATAAATTTCAATAAATAGAAATAAATTTCACAAGTGACATTTTAATATTTTATAAAGTACAACTTAATTTGATTGAATGAAAACTTTATTAAGTTATTAATTTTTGAACAAACGGTTATGAAACCGGACATAAGTTGCAAAAGTGCGGATATTAACTAATGCACAATAACATCTTTATAAGTAAAACCATTGATTATATATACTACGTACGTAGTATATATAATCAATGGTAAAACTAATATCATTAAATATTAATTCTTAGCCAGGTTGTTCTCTGATTGTTTGGTTCATTTTTCCACCTTCTCCGTCACTAATAGGTATATGAGAAATATTTTTTTTTTTTATAAATGATTAGCAATTTCACAGTTTTTACAAATTTACTAAATTTTAATCATCAAGCTTTAGAGTACCATCATTTCAATTACTACTCGTATAAATGAATTTCAGTTCTTTTTTTGAAATTTGGTAACATTTAATTATTTTATGTGAACCCGACAATTGTAAACATGTGTAATGCTGCAAATACGATAAATTTGAAATATTTTTCATTACATCGAATATCTTTCGTCTTTGATATTTTGTTATCTGATATGTTCTGTATTGCACAAATTCTGCATCATCTTCGGACACGATTTTTTTTTGTAAAGTAATTAATTTAATTAATGACTAGACTAGTAAATATAACATTAATGTTCTTTTTTATTAGTAATAGTGTTAGATTACTTAGTTTAGTTAATAGTTTTATTTATATATTACATTTTTCAATTTTCGATAGATTTAGTTTCTACTGTAGCAATTTTAGTTAGTTTAAAATTTAAAATAAATTCGCTTTCAGTTAAACAGAATGGATCTTGCGCGTCCCTAATCCTTCGTCTATTCAATCGAATTTCTTCCCGTCTTTCCTTCTTGAAGCATATGTGCGGCTAATAAAACCCAATATGCCATAATCTAAAATTATTTTTAAACAAAGGAAAAGTTGTTAGAATTATAAATAATTATTATAATTTAAATATGTACTTACATAAAAATAAAATATGATATAACACACACATTTTAACACAAAATTGAAAAACCGAACTGCTTGTCAACTTGTCATTCAGAGTTATCAATCACTTTCAAAACAAACATTCAAATTATAGCGTGACACTTTGCTCGTAGCGGTACCACTGGAGCTACGGATAGCCACATCTGGCTATATTCAACGACCAAAAATAACTAGACAAAACATTCCCTATCCCTCCTCACTGAATGTTTTGATGTCGGCTGGGCAGACAGAGAAACTAGAGATAGTGATATGTCTTGTCTAGTTCGAGTATTTCTCACTAGAGGCCACGTAGAGTGTCAGTGTATAGTCTAGTGTTTAGTTTGAGCGTTGTTCACTAGAGGCTTTGTAGTTGTAGTGGTTTTGTGAGTGACACGTTGGTTTTTCTGTAATATTAAACCTTATAAATTATTTCATGTTTACCTTAGATGTTAATCACGAAATTTTAACTAAGAACACTTGCTCCTCTAATGAGCAACGTACAAACTAGACACTGATACTCTACGTGGCCTCAGTGGTGACATCTAGTGAGAAATAGTAGGAGTAGACAAGACATATCTCTATCTCTAGTTCCTCTGTCTGGCCAGCCGAAATCAAAACAAACCAAATGAAATTTTGTCTACTTATATTTGGTCGTTGGCTATATTAATATAAATTCCACTACTGGCCACCAGATGGAGTCGGAGTCGGATAGCGGGATTGGGCTATGATAGCCTCACGCTATATGAGTTAGTTACAATTGTAATTCTGTACAAAATCTTTAATAACTGTTTAACTGACAGATAAATGTCACTGTCAAAGATCTAATCATTTCAAATTAATAATAGTAACGTTTTAAAGAGAAAAAAGTAAATACAACAATAGGAAATGAAATCAATATTTTCCAGCATGAATAAATATGTAGATATGTATTTACATTAATAAATATTACCGATTCGCAAAAAAGTTTAAGCTAATCCTGACTTTTGGATTAGTGAATTGTATTCTATCCCGGTATTTAAAATTTAATTTTCATTTTATTATCGAAAAAGGTAGTTACTTGGATTAGACTATATTTCAAGAAACAAACTGCCAAAATTAGAGTAAAATTCGCTAATCCAAAAATGATTAGCTTAAACTTTTTTGACTCGGGCTGTAAATGGCGGGAGGTATTGTGTTGGACACACATATACATATCACATAAATGGACCATAGCTAGCGCCTCGGCCGCAATAGCTGGGTTCAACACAAAAAGACCACTTTCTACTCCTAATAACATAATTATACTATTTTTATATCTTTAAATAAGAATTAGTTACACAGTGAGTTATTTTGATTTAATGTGAAATATAAATAATTTTAATATAGTTTGCTGGTAATTCAGGTTATGTTCTGTAATTCATGCTATGATGGATATAAGTGTGATTTCATTTATATTTCAGAATTCTTTTAAAATGAAAATTTTTTGGTAAAAAAAAATATCCAATTGAATCCCTTCGGCGTCGGGCGGTTACCAAGCAACGCGCATTCGGTAACTGTCATAAAATTATTTCGTAATTATCAGTGTCCTCGGGATATTATAGAGCGCGAACAGACACGTGATTCGAGCGGCCTTGAAGTGCATTTAATCAGCTGATTTGTGTGCGCGTGTTACTTTGACAAGAACAATGTCACTTTAATAAGACCAATGTTTTCACATATTTTGATTTTGAACTGCTAAAATGTTATTTTACATTTTTCAGACAGTAAAACATATGAAATTAAAAATAGTAACTTTTTAACAATTCAAAATTAAACTAAGTCAAAACATTGGCCTTGTCAAAGTGACATTGTTCTTGTCAAAGTGACACGCGCACACATATCAGCTGATTCCAAGCACTTCAAGGTTGGTATTACGAAACGTACCGAAGATTTCCGATAACATACGACTTGATAGCATAGATCTCGGATACAAATATGACTAGAAATATAGCATGAAAATAGACGAAAAAAGTATAATGTAAAACAGGCTTAAGGTGTGTGTCAATGCTTATACAGTAAAACAGCATCAACGCAACGTCCATTTATATAATACGTCAATGTGGCCACACCAGATTTTTATAATTTTGTTCCGTGAGTTTACAAGGTCATACGTAATTGGCCAAAATAACGAAGTTTGTGATTTAAAATCAAATACAATAATTTAAATATTTTTTGCCAATGTAAAATTAATAATTTGTCAATTAAATTCATCGTAAACCAGGGAATATAAATTTTTATAGTAAATAAAGGCACAAACGTACCAAACATCTTTAAAATGGTATAACAAAATGTCATTTACAAAAATAAAAATCTGATGTGGCCAACACATAACCTCTCGCCAGATATTTTACCTGGTTGTACGCATAAAACGAAAAATATTTTTAAATACAAATACATATAGATATTCATGTCTCACTACAAAATAATTCTCACATATATTTGCAATATCTATGGGATATTTTAAAATAAATTATGTACAATACTTACATTTTCTTTATATTCAATATCCTGAAATTTTCTTTTTCTACTTTCCTTTTCTTTTTCTTTATATTCGTCATTTTTTCGCAAATTCCTTTTATATTCTTTTTTACATATATTCTTTTGCGTTGTTGACTTTTTTTTATTTTCATAATCTTCATAATAATATACAAATATTTTTGACAGAGGCATATAAATATTTTTGACAGTGACATTTATGTGTCAATTACAAACATTTGAATTTCTTGCCTTGTAGTAGTTTGATCTGAGATTTTTTACATCAAATTATTTTATATGCCTTTCTTTATCTCTAAATCTATAGAAGATATAATAATGAATTTATATTTATCGAATAAAGAATTTAACGTTCTTTAATATAAGTATTTACATAAATTTTCGATAAATAATATTTAGACGATTTTTTTCTTGTAACTACTACTTCCGGTTGTCCAATTGTTACCAAAACTGACTGGACTCTTCCGATTATTGTTAGATTGAGGAATCCGTAGTTAAAAATGTCTTAAGTCTCATAGAATTTGAGATATAGTGAATCCAACATCCACACACACATCCCCACACACACACACACACACACACACACACACACACACACATACGGACATCATCGTAAAAATGTTATAATCGGATACTAGGGACCTTAAAACGTGCTTATTCATTAAAATCTGGATATGCGATTTTTAGCATGAATACAATACCTCTCTTAGCGAGAGGTAAAAAGTAAAGTTTGTAAAATATAACAATTATTTATTCATTTCTAATTCCACATATAGACAACAACGTTGACGTATTTTGTAAGGAACATACAGGCACTAATGTGTAAACAAAATTATATATCGATCTTGTTTCATTCAACACTTTATACATCATTTCCACGTTTCCCTGATCTGAAACTGGGAAAAATAGCCGCAAATAACTAACACTTGTTATTGTTTCGTAATCTTGATTTAGTTTTGTGAGAGTATAAAGAAGCACTTCTTTCAACAATTCTGGAGTTAGGCATTCGGAGGAAAGGTCGGTGTGTGCGACATGACAAACAATGGCGGCTACGTTGTTCTCGTAGTTCCACCGACGGCGGATTGAAATGGAGAAGTTGTCAACGCATTTGCCTGTTTCTTCATCTAGATTTGACAATCAGAAATAAATATCAATTCCTTAATATAAATTTGGGGAAATATTCTTACATTCAAATTGGTTGTTGTGTTTATGAGCCCAAACATGCCACTCAATCAATGCCCCTCTAGGTAATTGAGACACGACTACGTAATCAACGATTGCATTATTTGTTCTTTCTTCCCATTCTCTTATAGCATATTCTATATATTTTGTTTTCGTGACGTAACAAACACCTTGTACCACATCTCGAAGTTGAGTAGAATGATCAATTGCTTTTACAATTCTCCCTATATGACGCAAAGCTAGTTGACATTGTTGACGAATATCTCCTTTTACTAATGTCATATTGCCGGGAACTAAGCCGATTTGGCCGGCTACGCAAATAATATCGTCCACCTAAAAACAACACATTTTAAAATATCATCTATAAAATAAATGTAGCAACTAATCAGGGACTAATACGACTATTCAGTACATGAATTAGTACGGAATAAGTTTGGGATCCGTCAGAGATTGTTACCGTGAACAAATCTCATATTAGTCCCTGATTTATAGTAGTTGCTTCAATCTTCAGATTGGTCTGATAGTACGGTGCCAATCATGTATCAGTCTACTGTGTTCCACGAACACGAAATTTTCAGTCGGAATCGTACCGCGAACAACTATAATGAAACTGCAAACCCGTGATGCTGAAACTAGTCCGAGATCGCAACCGCGAACAAACCTATTATCATTATATTCTTGTTAAAATTTCTTCACAATTCTGGTGATATTTTTGTACATAAACAACGAATTATTTTATATATAACGTTAAGCAGTTTCTTTCCTTAGTTATGGGCTTCTATCGACCGATTTTGATGATCTCTAGGTTACTGTGTCTATGTAAATGTGTATAAAAATTCTAAAAGGAACCGATTTTCAATTAATTCCCTTTAATTATTTATTTTCCCTCAAAATTTTCAATGTTCTTGCCAGTTTGCGTATCGTATATAGTCGTATCATTGAAAAGTAGAACGTTTGTTCAACAAATGAAGCCAACCGTGTTTTTCTAATCTATTTCAAAAGTTTAAAATATCCTATTTTCGAAATTTCGGAAACCTCAAAATGAACTTTTTTATTGATAAATATACTTTTTTATTTATGTTAATGAAATTTATTTATTTATTTGCTACTTAGTCTTTATCACTTCGCTTGAACCGTTATTAAAGACAATCTGATAAATACAAACTAAAGAGTGTCAAACAGTGTCTACTCAGAAAAATTATAATTTAGGTAATAACATTACCCCATAATATTGTTCCAAATATTTACAACCGGTACAGCTAGTTGACCGTAAAAAGTTGCACAAAAAACGGATCTTTATTTATGTTACAGTTTACAGTAAAAAAAACAACGTTAAACTTATGTACGAACCATTTTTTAAAAGTCACTGAATCTATAGCAAAATAATTTGTTTATTCAGCTCAAGAGTAATGTAGATAAAACATAACCTACACAGTATAAAACGTTTTATATTTTATTTAAGGAGATATTGTTTTATTGAAAGCGTGGTATATCGACCAACTGTCGCCTACAAGGAGATTCAACAAAAGCTCGGTTAGATAAGAATGCGAAGAAAACATAATAAATTTTCTAAATGACATTAACTTATTTAATAGTGTTTAATATATCTATCTATTTTACCATATATGTATGTAATTATTATTATCATTTTTAAAATAATCATTATGTAACAAGATTTTGAAAAACCCTCAAATAAATAAATAAAAATTCCAAAACATATTGCTAAAGATTTTATTATTTTATGAATAAAAGGCGTTATGCCCATATCACACTAGCGGGTTTTGAAGCGGTTGGCAGGTGCGGGTGACTTATCGACCAATAGGAGCAACTGCAGCCGCTAGCTGCCGCGCTCCTATTGGTCGAGGAGTCACCCGCCAACCACTTCAAAACCCGGTAGTGTGATACGGCCTTTAAAGGTGACCATGTACAAGTACGAAAATATTTTGGTTCATACTATGGACTTCAAGGTTATAAGTGTTCATCATGTATTTAAACAACAATGGCCCGTATTCTCACTTCTTGGAGTAGCGCTACTTCCGAAGTAGCGCTATTTCGATTTTTTAAATTTTATTTATAGACAAGTATAGGTTTCATATTTTTGTAAATAAAACCTATAATATTTGAAATAAGTGCTATTTATAATTTAATTTATTTTTATTTCTTTAATTTTTAACATTAAAGTTGACATTTGACAGTTGAAGTAGCGCTACTTCAAAGAGGTGAGAATACGGGCCATTAAATATGAATGAGAGCCTTAGCACAATATTTCTCCCGACAGGTTCGCTACTGGGCTAGTTTCTCTAACCTTCCAAAGACTACATATTTGTTAAAAACGTTTGTTTTATTGCACCTAATGTATATTATTCTATATTTTGTGTTTATGTAATGTGCCAACAACATGAAAAGTCACGATTACACACAATAATATCTGTGTAGTGTATTCTTACAAAAGTCTGTACATTGTAATACGTACTTAGGAGAATATCCATATGCTGCCATTTACGCCAAGCTTTGCGCTAAGGGTCTCATTGGCATGGATTTTAAGAGCGAACATTGTTTATAAAAATGAATGCTTAAACGAATATATTTATGTGTACATGAATTTTTGCTCAAGAATCTGTAAGATCTTACTTGTATGACAATGTGACCGATTGTATTTTCGGACCGCATGTTACTGAAAGATATGGTAACTTTTCCGTAACTAAGCTAATCACGGTAGATCGGCGGTTGTGGTGCGGTTTTTTTCCAGTCCAGTGCCGGTAACATAGTAACCGCAGTTAAACCGTAACCATTTTTAGTGGTTACCGTAGTTTAATTTCGGAAGATATATGTTAATGTTATAGTTAATAAATAGAGACGGTCTTGGCAAAAACAACCATCCAAATATTATAAATGAGTATACAACTACATGTACTTTTAAGGATGCCAAACAATTTGATAGAACTGTTTCTCGCAAAAAGTATTTGTCACAAGTTATAACATTTTAAAGTTTGAGCATTTGAACCTCCTATAAAAATTTGGCTTGCAACGGACATTCGGTAACTATTCGGCACTCGGCCTATTTCGCATCATTTTTCCTATTCGGCCGAATACCGAATAGTAAAGCATTATTCGGCCGAATACCGAGTAATATAGATTGTTAAGAAAAGATGTTTGAAGTATTCAATTGGTTAATTTTTTAATGCAATAACACATACATATATTAATAGTATATTACATCCGAGATGTGAGATGTTTCATTACAGCAGAGGGCTTATGTATATTACCGAAAGGAGAAGCCTCGACGTGAGATAAAGTGCGAGGCTGTGATGAAACTCCCACCGAGGTTGTGTATACTATTTTATTTACAAACATCCTCTTTTTAAATCAATAGGTGCGTTCAATGAAGTAAGCAAATCTAGCAAATGCTAAGTAAGCAAACGAGACTTGTTGCTTAGTGCGCTGAACGATTTGCTAGCTATATGACGAACTGTCATCCACAACTGTCATTGAGAAATGTATATAGATGTCAAATATAACATTGTGTAATTGTGTACCTGTTGTATTTCTTTTCTTGGTCTGCGAACATATGGAAAATGAATTTATATACTTATTTTCAGATAGTGGAATTAATTTGGAAGAAGCTATATTGACTATAACAAAATATTTTAAATTTGATAATGTTATAAACATCCATCACAAAACTCTCAAAGCCTTTTTTACATGTGGTTGATAGACACACACCATATAAAGAAATAGAAACAGTTCAAGTTAACTGCATGTATGTAAAATTCGTATTTCCCGCCATTATATTTGACACTTAGCAAGACAAGCGAGAAAATTGTGGCTTGGATTGCTTGCGAGCAAATCAAGCAAACGCTAGGCTAGCAAAGTCGTTCAACAAATTTTACTTCCGGTTGCTTGTTTTGCTTGGCTTATTGAACGTACCTAATAATTTTCAAAATAAATGAATGAGTTATAACCTTTAATTTTATTAACATTTTTGACAGCTCTCTTAAAATTTGATTAGCCTACTTAATTATAGGGATCTATGGCAATGTTGCTAGGCAACCCCTACATAAACATTTTCAACCCGTGGGGTGAAAGCATTTTCTGTCATTTCCAACCCGAGGCTGTCATTGCAGTTAGGAATGACGTATTTCCCAACCTCTAAAAGAATAGGAATCAACATATTACTATAACGATTGTGAATAAAATATTATACATACATACAAAGTAGTTATATTGTAGTAACAATTATAAATTGGAAATAAAATTGAAAATAATAAATAAATATATCTTCACGGTTTGCTGGGTGTGCCAATCTGCTTTGTACACAGATATCGGTACATGCTGAAATATTTGCACCGTGCGGGCCCTTACCAGGCGTCACCTCACGGGTACTCATTGCTGGCGTGGAGATTACACCATAGGGGTCAATTTTGTGCCTTAAATTCGAAATATTTAGCGTCGGTTCCCCAGATTCGCAACTTGACACTCAGGCACGCGGCCACGGGACCCCATTAAAAATTATTCCTTAAAATTAAGGTACGGTTTTTTCATCATGGACAATGTGTCAAATTAAATGCCAGATAAATGAAAATATCGAATCGATATTACAGCGTAAATTGACAAAATAATACAAGTGTCAATTATTTGATGCAATATTTTTCTTTTATCTGGCAGATAAGTTAACTGGCATTTTATCAAAAGGTGGAAAAACCGGGCCTAAATGAAAAAAATACTAAATACGTACATCTTTTGAGAATATCCTCGCCTTCAATAATAAATTTTACGCGTATTTAATTTAGTTTCTTTTTATTTTCATTTAATTTTAAGATTAAAGGTTATTTTTAATTTTATTATCAATAATATTAGCCTTAAACTACATAATATTCAATTATTAACAATTCAAAGTCTAGTGATATTGCCCAATAGACGTTTGTGATAGTAACCACTTTATTGAAAAAACTTTAAATCAAATCAATAAAATTTCAACACGATAAAATATAAACAATATTACTTATTTAATACGTGTCGATGTTTAACATTTTAGTTCTTATTATAAGTTTAAGTTGTTAGTAACTCGCGAACCGCTCATCGGCAAAAATAATGTAATACATGACAAGATGAAAAATTTTATGCTGAATTTAAATTTTCAAATTGCGTTTTCATATCTTTAACAGCACCAAAGTGAAATTTGTTGGAAACATCGAAAAAAAAAGTATTTAGAAATCATCGATAATTTACTTCTTTCGATGCCACGAGGACTGTAAACTGTTATAAATAGTAAAACCTATTAGACTAAGTATTAACAACCTAATATTGTTTATTTTTTATATATATTTTTTTCATAAATTGTTGTTCTGGTTAACTATTTTTAACATACCTGTTGAAAGTTCATCCTAGGTAAGAAATGTAGGAAATAAGTAACCTTTTTTGTACAAAAATTTACGAGCTTTAATTCTGTATTCTTGTTAAATTTTGATACGGGCTACTGTTGAAAAATAGCCAAAAACCCCAAAAAAAACTCATTTTTTGATCCAAGATGGGGGCTAGCGCCGAGCCTCCCCAAGGTCAAGAACTTGAATTTTTCATCCCCATCCCGACCTAAACAACATATATTAAAATCGCTTCTACCCCACCATTTGTAGGGTAAAAACCTCTACTGACTGGACAATACGCTTTTGTAAAAATAATTTGAAATAATTGTTAACATCATCCCAGTTGAGAAATTTACCCACATGAATACGGATATTTATAAAACAAACATTTGCAGTACCGTTATTATGCCGCGTAAAACATTTCTTTTTTGTCAAAAAAAAAAACTTTAAAATTGCTCACCGAGGGAAGCCAAGATGGGTCATTTATTTCTACATACATATAAATATAATGATGAACTTACCCGTATGGCCTGGCTGTAGGGTCCAATATTAGCCGGCGCCCAATGTGAAATTCCCTGGACATGCATCGTATGTTTCTCGATCAGAGGTTCACACTGTCTCGCCTTCCAAATTAACGCCTCCATCAGCACGTGACAGTTGGCTGGTAGAGGTGTTTCCACGCAAACTCTCGTTGGAGGGTTTATATGACAGAGAACACGGCAGTAGATTTTATTTATTAATGGATATTGGGACATATCCCGGACGAACATATTAATTGCGCAGATGTCGGTGAATGATACGTTTTCCGATTTTAAACAAGCTACAACAAGAAACAGAAAATAGTGTATTTGGATATTATATTCTGACGAAGAATGTTTGCTGGGTGAATTAATTTAATACAAAAGAGAAAAATTGATACTTAAAAAGCGACAATAGACAGAAAAGATGTTCAAATAAAAGCAATTTGAATGAGATATTATCCGAAGCATACCTACTCTCTAATTTTTTCAGAGCTTGTTCCATTCCTTCCTCCACATTATTTCCATATCCTCCGATACCTCCACACCACATCCATCCATTATTCGTGATGGCGTGCATCACAGGGTGTTCTTCGTTAGAGATTTCGTTGTTAGTTTCGAATGGTGTTTCATCGTCTACATCTTCGTTTTCGCAGTCAGAAGATTCGATAGCTTCTTCACCTGGATCGGTGATGTAGCCATCAGCGTCTTTAATAGACACGCATGCAAGTCTATCTTGCATGATGGACGGGATTGTTTTTGGTATTAAATGGAGTTTATTCAGACGGAGGTAGCCCACAGGTGCAATGGCGTTGTCAGAGTGAATGATCATTTCAGAATCATCACTGAAAGTAAATATTACCATATTATAAATGAGGTAGGTATTCCACTGGTATTTTATTGTTCTTCTAAAATTTCTATTGTTTGAAATATAAAAATAAAATTGAGGAGCTATTGGCAAAAACAACCATAGTCTAAAAATATGATAAGTATGAGTTACGTACAGCGACATCTACTTTCAAGGAGGCCAATCAGTTTGGTCAAACTGTTTCTCGAAAAAAAAGTATCTTAGTGACAAGTTATTACATTTTAAAGTATGAGCGTCCTTTAAAAATACCTAATTACTATACAATTGTTCATTAATGTTTATTTTTCTATTACTTAACATCCAGTAAATAAATTTTCGTACCTCCGTCTAATTTGACTTTTATTACAGAACTCAAAATCATCCAGAAATGCGCTATTGCTGACCTAGGCCAACAAAAGGAGTTGGCATTACTGTTCTGGTGATGTGTAATGTGTCACTTTAAGATTAGGCCTGCCAAAATAAACTCGCTCTCGCAAATTTTCAGTTTCTGAAGTTAAATTAAGATACAGAAATCTAACAGACAACGGAGGATGTAATCGCGCGAGCAACCAGGCGACGTAAACAAACGTGTCTCGACCTGTTTAATTACTTGGGTGGTGTGATCCTTTGTATTCAATGTTTTTATCGTTCCGAATATTCTAGAAAACGATGTCCGGGCCTATATAAACTCTACAGGGAAGGCAGCCGGACGTTCTGATATAGAGCGTCGTGAAATGAATAGTATAGGTAATATAAATAAATAGTGGACGAGTGGTGAACATAAATAAATGTAGTTATATTGTAACGCGAGAGTACCTACATTTAGTCCGCGAGCCCCCGGCCAGCGCATGCGAACCGACACTCATAAATAGAAGCATTGTAGAAGGAGGAGGAACGTAAATAGGCAATCAATAACAGTGCAGCGGACTTGAGGCGGGCGGTTAGGTGGACAAGGGGGGATAAGCGTAATTACCCGCGTATTGTTATACAGTTCGAGACATGACGGGAATATTCGAGAAGGTGTTAAGAGACACTATATAAGCGACGTACGTTTGTGCGAAGGGGGAGACATTTACATAGAGTGTTAGTCCGCCAGAAGGACATTTACAGTAAGAAGAAAGGTGTTAGTGAGTTTGAGAAGCACAGCAGTATCGTGGTGAGCGTATGCAGTTTGGTGTCGACTAGAATAGTTGGGCAGTTACTGGTATACTGGGATAGCTGTGAAAATGAGTAGTTCGTAGTTTTGAAGAGTATTGGGAAAATAGGTATACGAGGGCAGTAACGGCGAGTGGAAGTGGATACTCGGTAGTGGTGTTGAAGAGCTGTGGTATACGGAGTCGGTGATACTGAGGCTGTGGAAGTTAGACAGTGAGGGTGTGAATTCTGGCCGAGCAGTTGAATATACAGACGCTGTTGTCAGTTGAGTATATAGACGCTGTGGAGGTCGGTAGGTCGGACAGTTGAATGTGAAGTGATATAAATAGTGGAAATAAATAATCAGTAATATCATGGAAATAAATAGTCTGGTTAATTATAGCCTTAGTCTTAATTCGTTTTTAATAATTGTTTAATATTAGAAATTATCATTGTTACTATCTTCCTTAATATTATTTATCGTCTTAATAAACATTTATTTTAATTAATAATTCTTTGATTTTTACATTTCACCCAAATAAATAAGTCTTTAAATTAGTACTTAATATTTGTTTAACCATAGTTATCGTCACTGTTATTCTCTTTTAATATTTATCGTTTTAATAAACTTGTTTTAATTAATGTAACGTGGAACGCCCGCCGTCACCGCCGCTGTCGCTACCGCCGTCGCCGCAGCAATGAGCGAGTGTTTATTTATAGCGATGACGCAATCGCACTAGCAGCCGGGCTACGTAAACAAACAAGTCGCGACGTGTTTAATTACTTGTGATCGCCTGAACCTTTTGTGTTCATTATTATTATGCGGTCGAACATTCTAGAGCTTTCTAGAAGGTAACACCATAAAAGGGACGCAGCTATACTCGAGAGTTAGTTACTTACATAGTTAGTTACATTCAGAGACATAGAGATATTCACATAGTGTTAGTGAGTTTGAGAAGCACAGCAGTATCGTAGTGAGCGTATGCAGTAAAGTGTCGAGTGAAGTTACTGGTATACTGAAATAGCTGTGGATGTGAATACTCGGTAGTATTGACGAGTATTGGGAAGCTACAGTGTACGAGGACAGTAACGGCGAGTCTGGAAGTTACTGGTATATTGGGATAGCTCTGAAAGTGAATACTGGGTAGTGTTGACGATTATTGTGAAGTTAGGTATACAAGGACAGTAACAGCGAGTTGGAGTGGATACTCGCCATTGGTGTTGAAGCATTGTAGTATGCGGATAGTTGGTGATACTGAGACTGCGGAATGAGAAAGTTTGTTACATAAATAGACAGACAGTGAGGTGAAAGGTGTGACTTCTGTCCGAGCAGTTGAATATACAGAAGCGGTTGTCTCAGTTGAGTATATTGACGCTGTGAATGTCGGTAGGCGGACAGTTTTTTTTAAACCTCTCAACAGGATTAAATCCCAAATATGGAGAGGTTTACATATACAAACATCCATGCCTTAGTGGGATTCGAACCCAGATCCCCTAGCGTATCCATGACTAAGAGCCGTTGCTCTAACCATTGAGCCACCGGAGCCGAGTTGAACGTGATATAAGTATATAGTGACATAAATATAGTGATATAAATATCGCGTAAACAGTCTACGAGAATGTGCAACAGACCGGCAGTCTAAGATTGGAACGCGTAGTGAAATAAATAATCAGTAATATCGTGGAATTAAATAGTAGTGTTAAATGGTTAAATAAATAAATAGTGTTAGTGTTATCTAGTTAATTATAGTTTTAGCCTTAATTAGTTTTTAATAATTGTTTAATATTAGTAATCGTTATTATTTAATACCTTTTTAATATTTAGTTACATTAATAAAACTTTATTTAATTAATAATAATTGTCTAATATTTACACATCACCCGAATAAATAAAAAAACATTACATTAATAATAATTTTTTTATTTACATTCTACAGTTTATTAACCCGTCACCGGGCAGAAGCGGAAACTGAAGATGAGAAAAATGAAGTTGAAGAAACAGATGAGCAAGTATCTCAAGAAGCGGAGATATCAGAAACCGATGCATTAAGAAGGGAACGAAAATATCATTTTTCTAAAGATAATACTGGCTCTTATGAATTCCGCTGGAGTTAATTCACGTGTAATGTACCGTCTCAATATCAATAATAATGATTTTCGGATGAAAAAAGAGAATATTTGAAAACTTTGGGCTTGTCATTAGTGAGACAATACATTGAAACCAGAAAAGATAATTCAAGACATAAGGGATTTGAGAAAGTTAATAAATAAAATTTGTGATGATGACAATGAACAGCCACCACAGAAAAAAAAGTCAAAGCAAGGTCGCTGCACAGAATGTCCTAGGGCGAGAGGTAGAAAAACAAAATACGTCTGCAATTCATGTCAAACATATTTATGTTTAAGAGCAAGCGATAATATTTTGCAAAAAGTGCAGCACATTCGACTCATCATAACTTCTCTGTACATACAGGTATAGTAAAATGCATATTACAAGAACACTTTGTCGTAAAACGATTTAGCAATTGCATCTATAAACCAACAATGGGGACCTTTAGTTTGCGGTTACATACCCCTAATACATCATACAAACAGGCAAGGACAGGGTCATTCCCTTTACATTAAGAATTATTTGAAAGAAAATATTTCACGATATTTTTATATAAGATTTAAATGTTATTACAAAAACAAGTACAACAAATGATACATTTTAAAATTTATGCAGTACATGGTCACTGTATTATAAATTACCAAAAACTTATTATATTTTCGTGGGATTAAGTAATTATATATTTGATATAGGCTTACTTCTTTGGGCATAATTTGGAAATACGAAACAAGATTAGAAGATGAAGTAAATTAGACAGATTAACGAAAAACCTGAATTTTAAAATTTCTGAGAATAATAATTTTAAGTAATAGTTTTTGAAAGATTAATAAAATTACCGTTATTAGAGAACAAGTATAAATTGGATGCATGAAGAACAATTTTCATTAGTGTTTCGTTACATGTTATTGAGTGCAAGTGACAAATACAAGTATTAATATGTGGCGTCCTTGGAATCGTGAAGATTTGGAAGATACGGAAAATGTTGGGTTTGACAACAATTTGCAAGAACCTGAAGATGAGTCCCAACATGAAGGTCAAGATTCGGATGAAGAACATAATATTGAAAAACAAAGAAGGGTTTTTTTGTCAAATGATGCTGAACTTATTGTATTAAGTGTATAAGAATACAGCATCACGTTACGGAGAGAAAGGCGCAATGAAAATGACTGCAGAATTAACAGAGGTATGTATGCATTTCTAATTATTATATTTTAGTATAAATGATGGTAATTTACATTTAAAAACCATTATGAAGAACTTTATTAGCATGCACAATAAATATACATAAAAAAGAAAATAAAAAATGTATTTTAAGGTTCTTCTCATAGTACAACATTTCAGAGAATTTAATTTGTGAAATGATCAAAATAAATAAATAAATGTTTCGGCTTCGGACTGTGCAAATTGGCAGACAACCCTAATTATTATTAAGAAACTATTTATAACGATATTCTATTCATTGCAGGTACCCTACATGACTGTCAGGCGAATTATTTCCAAGGGGACATCCAATATTCGACGTAAACGACGGCGAAAAGAAAGCTTCAGACAAATAAATGATTTTGAAAAAAGTCATATGTAGAACCATCCATTCCTTGTATGCGAATAATGAAGTTCCAACAATTTCATCCTTACTTGAAAAATTAAAAAGTCAAGAGTATGAATTTCCATACATTAAAACCACATTATTTAGACTTTTAAAATCTTTAAATTTTAAATTTAAAATGTTAAATGTGACATATTTTAAAAGTACTAATAATACAGTGACCACGTAATGCATAAATTTTAAAATTTATCGTTTGTTGTACTTGTTTTTGTAATAACATTTACATCTCAAATAATTCTTAATGTAAAGGGACCGACCATGTCCTTGCCTGTTTGTACGACGTATTAGGGGTATGTAACCGCAAACTAAAGATCCCCATTGTTGGTCTATAGATGCAATTGCTAAATCGTTTTACGACAAAGTGTTCTTGTAATATGCATTTTACTATACCTGTAGTTAGTTTTGGTGCTCTATGATCGCACTCTCATATGCATTAGACCATGAAGCTACCAAACAAGCTTCACGTAACCAATTCCGAGTGCGAGATATTGAGGCTGAGAGTAATGAAAATATCGAAGATCTAGATGAGAGGATACGACGAATTGTAAGTGAAATGCTTGCTAGAAGATATTTCGCTGTTGGAACTATGGCGAAGACACGCAGAAAGTATGAGAAAGGAAACTGAAAGAAAGGGAAGCAGTGGCGATGCCATCAAGAAGACTGAAGACGCCTGGAATACATGTAGAAAGAAAGAGGAAGGATATTGAGAGAAAAGGAAGTAATGACGTATTGTCCAGAAGGCCATGCCAAATGGATGCAATCATGGTAGTCGACTGGAAGAGAAACATTCCACCATCGCCAGGTCGATTATAGTTGGCAGCGCGACAGACTAGGCAAGGACCAGAAAAATCATACTAGAATGGAAAGCGAAGAAGAGCAAACAAATATGGGAAGATATTGCACCGCACTCACAGAGTGTAAAATCGTACTGGGCACAATTGGATTCCATGGTGATTGAGGACGACCTGTTAAAGCGTGTGGTAGAAAATGCCGATGTAACTGACAAGAGAACTAAGTTGGTTATTCCTAAGAGTAGAGTACCGGACGTGAAGAAAGGCCATTTTGGAGTCATCAAGACGGAAGATGTTAGAGATTGGTGTAAGAAATGTGTGGTTTGCACTGGAAACAACGGTCCGCATAGACGACGAAAAGCTCCAATACGTCAATACAACGTACGCAGTCCAATTGAGCGCATTGCAATTGGCGTGGCCGGACCATTTCGAGAAAGTGAGGACGGAAATAAATATATCGTAGCTGTCATGGACTACTTCACCAAGAGGGTTGAAGCTTATCTATTACCCAACCAGGAAGCCACCACAATCGCTGAAACTTTGATCAAAGAATGTATATGTCGATTTGGTGTACCACGTGAACTACACTCCGGCCAAAGAAGAAATTTTGAATCTGCCGTTTTCCAAAATATCTGCAAGATATTAGGAATCAATAATGCCAGAACAACTGTATTACATCCGCAGTATGATGACATATTTGTCGAAGGTAGTCTCCAACCACCAAAGAGACTGGGACCGACATCTTTATCTGTTCCTGGTGGCTTATCGTTCATCCGTGCATGAAACAACAGGGTAAACTGCTGCAATCGTCTTATTCGGGCTTCAGTTGCGTTTACCATGCGACTTGGTATTCGGCAGTAAACCTGGGGAAGACCTGGCCGGGGAAGATTACGTTACGGACTTACGGAGATGAATGAATAACATTCATGAACAAGTCCGTACAAACGTTCACGCTGCCAGCGACCGAATGAAGGACCAGTATGACATCAAGACCGAAAAAGGTGGATATCAACCTAGTGACTTAGTGTCAGGGTTGAAAAAAACCCGAGTTTTATTTTTAAAAATGCGTTTATTTAAAATAAAACAGGTTTTATTGCGTTTTATTAACAGGCATCAAATTATAGTGGGAATTTATGAATTATAATTTTATTTAAGATATCTTTTAAAAATTGTTTTTAAAAAAAAGCATAAAAAATGTCTCAAAAGAATTTTGCAGATATTTAATTAATATTCAATACTGCCCAGTCGACTGCATCGATCAAGAGAATTTTCTTTACATTTGGATTTTGGTTATTGTTACGGAACTGAATAAGTGACAACGGGGCTCTTAAATTTTTTAAAATTTAAATACTTAAGCATGAGGTTCTTCAAATTAAAAAAAAATATATATACATATATAAAATAGTAGTTATACGATAAATAAAAATAAAATATAATTTTATAGGTGTTTTTTGGATTTTTTTATGTTGGGTTTAAAAAACCCGGATGGTTTTTTTTAGGTAGGACAAAATTACAATAACCCTATTTAGTGTGGCTTCACAGTTTACATAGGCGCCGCGGTTTTACACCGAAGTAGCAAAAGAATTGGGAAGGTCCTTCTGAGGCCGTTAAAAGGACGAACGACGTAATATATAGAATCAAAAAAACACCGACTGGGAAGCCAAGACTAGTACACTTTTATCGATTAACCCCTTTCGCCGGTGACAACCATGAAGACCATCATGGACGTTTGAAGACTTCATGGAAAAGTATTACTTTAAGTCTTTAAGAATGTAACACTGACGTCATGGCGCAGTAGACACAGTTTCGGACGTTGCCACAGCAACGGCTTTGACTTCGCTTGGTTGCGCACGTGATAAGACAGTGTCGTTCGTTTGGATTTCTCTCATTTGTTGTGACACTCTGGTACTGATAATATCTCTTTTAAAATTCAAGAATAATTAAATGTCTGCGATGTCTTCAAAAACAGTTGGTGTCAGTGGTATGATCATACAGACCCAAGGGCGAGAATTAATTAATAACGTAAGCCAGTGAAAATAGAAGCTAGAAATTAATTGATGCACCACTGGACGTACCTATAAGTTGAAATTGAGACTTTACGTTATGAGCTTCGCGCAGGTCACGTAAGGTCGGTGTTACATTGTTAAAGTAATTCCACTCTACTAGATAATACATAGCTGACTTGTCCGTCATATTGGAGCCAAAATGAACGCAGTAAATTTTTAAATAAAAGTGCTTTTTTATGTAGTAACTATTTTTCATAATGGGGATTTATGAAAATGATGTCACACAACACACTTTCTTCCCGCCAGTACTACATGTGTTTAGAAAAAGACGGCAGGCTCGAAGAAAGAGATAGTTTTGTATTACCATGGCCTCTCTTCTGTTTGATTTGATATTTGCTGTTTTGTTTTGCGGTGTTTGAAGTATGTATTAGTAATTAGTTTTGTTATAATAATGATAAGCTGAAGATAAATTAAAAAAAAAATACCGAAACACAAAATTATTCATCACATTTAAATACTGTTTTAGATTCTATCTAAGAGGGCATGGTAGTGCTTTGCTGTCTCTTTCTTCAAGCTTGTCGTCTTTGTTTAATAGGTTACTTCAGAATTCAGTAGATGGCAACAGTAAAATTCTAAAATCATAAGTCGCCATTAAATATAACTTCCATATTTGCCATATTATATTTATTTAAAATAATAAAAAAAAAAGAAAAAATACGGAAAAGAGTGATCAGCTTTAATTTATTGGGAATGCATATAAATTCCTAAATGCACACATTTCTTGGCATATACATTTTTTATCGTACAAATATGTCCCTTGAAGTTATATTACCCTGTACGCGCGTTCACTCCATCTCGAATTACACTTTAACAACAAAACAACAAAACATATTTTAATGAAAACATGTAGAATATTTGCTTTATGTTTTAGGTTAAGTTTGCGTTTATATTTATTTATTTTTTATTAAAAGGAATAAAATACAATTTATTTTCGAAGTGTACTTCGCGATGAGATAGCGCCAAGTTCGAATTCTCTGATGCGCAGCAACTTCATTTCAAGCCTAATTAATCTAGTAGCTATAGTTGAAATTTTAAAATAAAGGGCAACTATTAAAAAAATCATTTCTCTGATTCTAAAGACTTTTAAGATGTAAAACATATACCTACATATTTAATTTAACCTATTCTTTCAAAAATAAATCAGAAATTGTAAAACGCCCCATTTTAAAATATTTTCAATTTTATGTTGCCGCGATCGTAATTTTTTTTAACATAATTACATTAGAAATTAATGATTTAACCAGTTGTCAGTCTTAAATATATATATATATATATATATATATATATATATATATATATATATATATATATATATATATATATATATATATATATATATGAACTGTTTGCTTAGATGTATCCCCATTATAGGGTTTCGTGGCCCCGTGCCTGAGTGTCTGGTCGCGAATCTGGGGAGCCGGGTTCGATCCCGACCGACGTCAAATATTTCGAATTTTAAATGACACAAAATTGACCCCTGTGGTGCACTCTCCACGCCAGCAATGAGTGCCCGTGAGGTGACTCCTGGTAAACGCCCGCACGGTACAAATATGTCATCATCATTACCGATATCTGCATACAAAGCAAATTGGCACACCCAGCATATGCCGTGATGATATATTTTATTTATCCCCATTGCCACCCTAATTACAATAGTAATCAATGGTTGTCACACGAATCGAACACTCTGCTTTACTTGCAGTCGGAGTTAGCAAGTATTTAAATAAAAAATTAAAACTACTTAAAATACATTTTTTATGTTTTGTACAGTATTTGGTTTTAAAAAAAGGATTGTGTTAAAGACATAAGCGTATCAAAGTGACAAAAGAATAATGGAAATTTCCACTCAAAAGTAAACAAATAAACTGAACAGCTTCAGAATCACGTTTTCTAAGTGTGATTCAAACCATATTTATAGCATCTACTATTTGAA
This sequence comes from Harpalus rubripes, assembly GCA_963082715.1. Taxonomy (NCBI): domain Eukaryota; kingdom Metazoa; phylum Arthropoda; class Insecta; order Coleoptera; family Carabidae; genus Harpalus; species Harpalus rubripes. Next base: position 30,166,294 of record OY720454.1, read on the forward strand.
TTGCTTTTATGAAGAATGAAAAATATTTAAATTATTTCTCGCATTCATTTTGAGTTTGAGAACACTTATTTCCCGAACGATTGTAGAAAAGTATTAATTTTTCGTATTCGGTACGGCAAAGTAGACTATAATTTTTTGTTGTAATAAATAGCGTTATTTATTGTAAATATTAACGATATTTTTTCACTATTTCCAAACGTAGTCAAAAAAATCTTGTGTGTAAGTGCAACACATAGGAATAGTATATTGTATAACTAGTGCTGCAGTTGGATATTTCACACGTGTGTGAGGTTTGAGCCACGAGCCGAAGGCGAGTGATTTAATCACACGAGTGTGAAATACCCTTTCAGCACGTGTTGCACACGATACTTTTCCGACGACCACAATTTGTTCAATTGACATAACTGTATATACATATTAAAACAGATTATGTTAACATTTTTGCTATCAGAATTCATCAAAAATTATTATAAATTCTGATAAATCAGGGTCCAACCTTCTTAATCCGTGTAAATTCAGTAAATTATCTGCAACTGTCAAACTGTTAAATACAAATTTTTAGGTTAGTTCGCTCAGTTATCGCAGCGTGTGATAAAATCATTTCACACAGTTGCGGACGCATCTGATTGGCTAACGAGCTTTCATATCACACAGCATTGCTAGTGATGTGCAATGACCAACTTTCAGTAATAGTTTAGCGTGTGAATTTATGTACTTTTCGTAGTGGTCGTCGGAAAAAGTATTTTTATTCTCAGGTATGCATCAACTAAAAATTGTTCGTCTGATATGGAAAAATATTACTTTTCTTTACTTGTTACACAAAAAGCTATTTTATTTTCATAAAAAAAAATGCACAGAGAAAAAGTATTTAGTATACAGAATGTCTATGATAATTTTTCCTACATGGGGATCTCGAGAACTATAAGAGATACGAAGTCGGTTAAATTAGGCAAAAGTTGCCCCATTAGGAGACCATTTTAATGGTGTCTTGTTATTTGAGAAAAAATACATAGGTCACTAGATATTGGCGCAAATGTAAATTTTGCAGTTTTTTATTTTTACAAATATCTTCCAAATGTGAAATAATACTGGATTTTAATTTGCACATCTTTAAGGCACTTTTTATGTTCTTTCGAATGTCGATGCACAATTTTTTTATCACTATTAGTGAAAATATAACAATTTCTAAATTTATAGATAAACAATGGTTGTTGCAATGAAACAAATGAAATCATCAATCGATATTATCATTTGTTTCGTTTTAAGAGTGTAATATTCATATTATCTTTTGCACGATTGGGTTTTTTTAACCTTTACTGATAGTTTACAAGGCAATTAGGTTTATTTCCAAATTACTGACAAGGTAAGTGATGCGGCTCACTTACTGATCAGGAGGTAGAGGCGGTAAGTAAATAAAAACAACGTTCAAAGCTTACTTTCAAAATGACAATTAAATTTTTTTAATATGTCAAAATAATTTTCAAATCTTATTTATTTTAATTTTGGGCGTCGATCGTGCAAAAAACGTAATAAGCATTGCGGTCAGTAAGTGCTCTTCTACCGGTGTCGGATATATTGGATATCTCGACTTAGTCTCCAAAATCATCCGCAACCGACAGGGAACACTTACTGACCTTAATACTTAAATAACTATACAGTGTGAACACTGAAAACCGTGACATAGTCGTTTAACATGGGAAAACAGTTTTTTTTCAAATATCATCTATCCCGCAAGACTATAATGGGAGTTTTTGATATGGTTAGAAAGGTTATTTAATTTGGCATCGAACAGTATCTAAATACTCCTAATTTAATGGCTTATTATTGAAATATTTGCAAAAGTCTAATGCAATTTGACAGTTATTACTTATAATTTATTAAAAACAGTAATCATGGAAACGGATTCCGTAGCTAAATTGGTTAGATCGAGGCATCGTAATAATTATTCACAAGTTCAAATCCTGCCCGCCTTATATATATATATATATATATATATATATATATATATATATATATATATATATATATATATATATATATATATATATATATAAGTTATAGTGCTAACAAATAGACAAAGTGCTGATTTACCAGTATGTGACTCTATCATATTACATTAGTATAAAAACACGTGTAACGCTTAAGATTAGTCAGTCTGTATTCCTTATTCATATTATCAAGTAGTTTATAGAATATTATAACTCTGTACTCACAAAAATAAACTTTTTAAAAACCTATTTGATCGAATAAGAAATTTAAGTGGCGCAGTCTTGGTAGGATTGCCAAAACAATTTAGCGAATATAAATTGTTTCACTTTCGTGATTAATTTGGCAAATTCGAACATCTTCATACTTCGATCACCGTATCCTGCATCTGAAAGGACATCAGAAGCAAGAAACATCTCGACGAGCCGAGCGAGCCAAGCTGAACGGACATCAGTACAACTCCTCAACTCAACTTCGAGACCGTGTACGACTTCAGGGCACATGAAGCCGACACTGCTATTTTTGTGAGTACCATATGTCACTTAGCGAGCAAGAATCTTTGTCAGATTCAAATAACTCAGGACCAGACTCCGATCTCGAAACAGAAGATCGTATAATTAATTCAAATAGAAATCCTATTAATAATATCATTTTAAGACCACCAGTATTAAACATGGTTACCCCCGTATTAAAAAAGGAATATTTGGACATGGTGCCAGAGTTCCATGGGGAACGCGAATTACTCCCAAGATTTATTAGTGTGTGCGAAAAACTAGTAACAAAATTTTATAATACTGCAACCCGAACCGATTTTCAAAATGATTATCTAATGAGTAGCATATTAGCTAAAATTAAGGGTGAAGCAGCTATCAATATTGCAAGTTCCACTATTCAAAAATGGGAAGATTTAAAAGAAGCATTAAAAAATGCTTATTCGGACAAACGTGACTGGTTCACATTAAATATGGAAATAACCGAACTGAAACAAAATCCTAATGAAAACGTTTTTGATTTTTACGGTCGTTTGCAACATCTCTTAAATTTATTAATTTCTAATATTTCAACAAACGCCGCTGCCGAAGCATCCGTTGTAATGATTGACTATTTCCAACATTATGCTTTGCGCGTCTTATTAAAAGGTTTAAAAGAACCTATAGGACAATTAATGAGGGCAAAAAACCCTACAGACCTAAATTCGGCTTTAAGTATGCTAGCGAATGATTTTCAATTTGAATATTACGCCAAATCCAAAAACGCTAATCAGCATACACCGAAATTAAATCAAAAACTACAAACACACCAACCAAGATACAACTTTCCTAAACCCATACACTATTTTAATTATACACCCAATAAAAATTTGCATCGTTCACCAATGCAACAAACGGCATTCAGACAACAATATACACCCCAACAAGCAAGACAATATACACCGCAAACACCACGTCAAGGTCCATCCACCAGACAAACCCTTCCTGCACCTACTCCGATGAGTATTTCCACGCGAAATACAACCCAATATCGTCCTACACCTGGCCCATCCAGACAGGTACAAAACCACTACGGACAAAACCGCGCTAACACAGCAGGAGAATTATATAATATAAACGAGTCAGCTGTACCTGCCGTTGACCCATATGCTTATTACGATAACGAAGAACAAACTGACCAAGTTTTAATTGATAACGATTATGAAAATCCACAAAATCCCGACAATTTTGAAGACGATAATTTTTTAGACATTGCGGCCTCGGAAACAATACAAAACAATTACCCAGAGTCGAACTAATGAACTTGACAAATAAAAGTAAATTACCTTATATTATATTTCCCGAAAATAATTTGAAGGTTCTAATAGACACCGGAAGTACGAAATCTTTTATAAAACCTGCCATAGCGCATACATATTACAAAAATTCTATTTTTAAAGACCCATTCCAAATTTCAACCGCGCATGGAACTTCGATTGAAAATTACAGCACACTAGTACCTATATCAAAATTATTCAATATAAAGAAAAATGCAAGTCTAAAATATCACATTTTCGATTTTCACGACGAATTCGATCTCTTATTCGGATTAGATAATCTGAGTTCATTAAAAGTAATTATAGATCTGAATAAAAACTTAGTTACAACCCCTACCTGTCAAATAAAAATTCAACATCAAAATTCTGTAAATAAAATTAATACGAACAACATTAGCTATCCAAATAATAATAATGTAACATTAGATCCCAAAACGGAAAAGGTAATCAAAGTTCAAGTAACCCAACAAAACGGAACTATTCTAATTCCAAAACAACAAAAGAATAATCTAATTATGCCCGAATGTGTCACCACAGCCAATAATTACCATGCACTTTGTACAGCAATTAATAATTCGGAATCACATATCAAATTCACACAATTACAACCAATTACTGTAGAAAACATCTCCAACTATGAAACGTACTCATCACCTAACTTTAATTTCATTCAATCAGAAAAAATTAAATTTGATATTTCCAAAATTCGGACAGATCATATGAATTCGGAAGAAAAATCAGCTATTACTGAATTAATTCAAAATTATTCCGATATATTTCACGTAGATGACAAGAATTTAACATTTACTAATCAAATTAAACATTCGATAAAAACAAGTGACGAAATTCCTATTTATACGAAATCTTATAGATACCCAGAAATTCACCGGCAAGAGGTACGTTCTCAAACACAAAAAATGTTAGATCAAAATATTATTAGACCGTCATGTTCGCCATGGTCATCACCTATTTGGGTTGTCCCCAAAAAACTCGACGCAACCGGTAAACGCAAGTGGCGTATAGTGGAAGACTACAGAAAATTGAATGAAAAGACTATTAGCGACAAATACCCATTACCAAACATAACTGATTTACTAGACAAACTCGGACGCTGTCAGTATTTCACTACTTTAGACTTAGCATCTGGCTTCCACCAGATTGAAATGGACAAACAGGACATTCAAAAAACTGCATTTAACACGGAAGACGGGCATTATGAGTTCACTCGTATGCCTTTTGGCTTAAAAAACGCGCCCGCGACATTCCAACGCGATATGGACAATGTTCTGAGAGGATTAGTAAACAAAAAATGCCTTGTTTACCTCGACGACATTATTGTGTTCAGCACCAGCCTACAAGAACATATTCAAAATTTAAAATTAGTTTTCGAACGTTTAAAAAATTCAAACTTTAAAGTACAACTAGACAAATGCGAATTCCTTAAAAGGGAAGTAGCGTATCTCGGGCATATCGTAACCCCTGATGGCGTGAAACCAAATCCTGACAAAATTTCGGCTGTTCTAAATTTTCCAATTCCAAAAACTACAACTCAAATTAAAGGCTTTCTAGGACTTTTAGGTTACTATCGAAAATTTATCAAAGACTTCGCGAAGATAACTAAACCGCTGACTACACGCTTAAAGAAAAACGCAGTTATTGACATCAACGACCCTGAGTACAGACAATGCTTTGAAAATTGCAAGAATTTGTTGACTAATGAACCACTACTCCAATATCCAGATTACGACAAAGAATTTAACTTGACATGCGATGCAAGCCAAGTAGCAATAGGAGCCGTGTTATCTCAAGGTAGCCTAGGCAACGACCTACCGGTAGCCTACGCTAGCAGGACATTAAACGAGACAGAGATAAACTATTCCACCATCGAGAAAGAAATGTTAGCTATCATTTGGGCGACTCAGTACTTTAGAACTCACTTATTGGGACGCAAATTTAAAATCTATACAGACCACCGACCCTTGCAATGGCTATTCTCGTTAAAACAATGTAGCCAAAAATTAATAAGATGGCGCCTCAAATTAGAAGAATATGACTATGAGATAATTTATAAAAAAGGCAAACTTAATACCAATGCCGACGCCTTAAGCCGTATACCTATCGAAAATAATAAAATTCAAAATTCACAACCACAAACACAATTAAATGACACTCCACTAGCTCTATACAAAGACTATTTAGATAAGAAACATTGCCTTAATCACAATAACAACAACATAATAGAAGTAATAGGTAATCTATTCGACGCACCATCCGACTCTAGTCTAGCTCATTGCGTGAGCAAAGATTTAGAAATGACATCGGGTATTGCCAAAATTTGCAAAAATAAATTTAGTAATGTGCACAAGTTAAAATCTCAAAATCCTCAACTTCATAATCTAGTATATTTAAAAACCCCACAAAGATATCTACTATACTTAATAACAAAGGAAAACTATTACAATAAACCCACTAAACAAGACATATTTTATACCTTACTAAATTTGAGAAAATTCTGTTTACATCATAAAATCAGAAATTTAAGTATACCAAAAATTGCATGTGGTCTTAACAATCAAAATTGGAACGAAATTAAATTAATGTTAAAATATATATTTGATAACACTGACATACTAATAACCGTTTATAAACTCCCTGAAAACAAAACTACCCAGATTGAATTAAATATAAACGAAGCAGAAAACATGGAACACTTTCATAAATTCATAGAAAATTTTAACACAGAATTAAAGAATAAAACAGATAACAAAGACGATGATACTCAATCCCTTGCAGTCGAGGTAGGTGACTCACACCATAATGAGATAAACGATGACGACACAAGCGATAGTGATATCACTATACATTCAAGTAAAGAAAATCCTATCGTCGGAATACCGATAGTGGAATGCCCCGTAAACTATGGCAAAAACCAAATTATTATAACCGAAGTCGACCTTAACCCCAAACAGGTAGAAATTACAAAATTATACGATAACAAAAAATTACGATTGGAAGTAGAATTTTCAAAATTTAATTACAATTAATTAAAGAATATCTTGTTCCAAAAGTAAAATATCACATTTATTTCAAAAATGAACTATACGAGAAATTCAGTTTAATCCTTCAAAATTATTTTAAAAATTCTCAACTATGTTTAGTAAAATGTACAAAATATTTAAGTGACGTCACCAACGAGGAAGAAATCATACACATTATATCGAATTACCATTGCGGCAAAACTAACCACCGCGGCATCGACGAAACAGAAGCGCGTATAAAACAACAATATTACTGGCCAAAATTAAGGAAATCCGTTCAAACATTTATTAATAGCTGTGAAATATGCCAAGTAACAAAGTACGACAGGAGACCCTTAAATGTAAATTTAAATATCACACCCACAGCTACGAAACCTTTCCAAATTTTACATGTAGACAGCATCACTTTAGAACAAGCAAAATTTTTAACTATTGTAGGACAAGGCATAGAAGTTTGTAATAACCTGGTTAAATATTTTACACATCACGGAATCCCAGAACAAATTATTTCAGATAACGGGTTAGAATTTAAAAACTCAGTCGTAAAAGAATTGCTGACACTACACAAAATCGACATACATTTCATAAGCTCACAACATCCAGAATCTAACGGCATAATAGAACGTTTCCACTCGACCCTTATCGAACACATCAGACTATTTAACAATCAAAATGAATACAAAACGGAGCCTATAGAATCCAAAGTAAATTATGCGTTATTAGCTTATAATAACACAATCCATTCGGTCACAAAATTGAAACCGTGCGAAATTATTACCGGCCATTTAGACACTAACTCTCCATTTAATATCGACCTCGAAAAACAGCTTATTAACAATTATATAGAAAGTCACAAGAATAAAACTAAATTACTTTACGAATCAATTAGAGACAAAATTCAGACGAATAAAGAAAAGGTAATAAGTAAATGTAATGAAAATAAAGAAGAACTGCCAGAAATCCCCAAAAGGGTATACGTGAAAAATAAACAGAAACAACAAAAAACTAAAAACAAATACAAACCCGAAAAACTAAGCAAAATTAATAAACATCGTAAAACAGGGAAAATCAAAACCACCCATGGTAATACCACAGAGAATATCCACCTCTCTAACATTAAACGCCCTAGACAAAAAACTTACACCTTTGAACCAATTCCAGGTTGTTCGCATTGGGACAAGGAACAATGATTAGGAACATAACAGAAAACCTCGGAATCCTTCCTATCAACCTCGGTCCTGCCAAACTCGAAAAGACGACTCATACATTCATACACTACTACAATCTCAAAGCTCTTCTTAACCAGTACAGCAGTCTAAACACACAATACTCAACACTAAAATCCACCATATCTAATAACTCACAGCATTTCAACGAACTTGAAAATTATGATAAAATATTAGAATTTATTCGGACAAATATCGACACAAAAATTAATAATATCGGAATTCATTCTGTTCATCATAAAACTAAACGTGGCTTAATAGATGGATTGGGGTCAATATTCAAATCAGTCACCGGAAATTTAGATGCCGAAGACGGCAAAAGATACAACGAAATGTTTGCACATATGCAAGAAAACGAGCATAATTTGGAAAGTCAAATCAAACTCTCATATTCGGTGAATCATCAAATTATTCAAAATTTTAATAAAACTATCTCGGATATCCAACACAACGAAGAAAGATTAAAATCTAAAATATTACAACTTTTCGAAATTATAAAGGATACGCACATTCAAAGTATACTATATTATGGTAAAAACATTTACGATCAACTTATTATATTATACAACTCTATATTAAATGTCTTACAAGACGTTGAAAATTCAATCACCTTTTGTAAATTAAGAACGCTGCACCCTAGTATAATACACCCCATGGAGCTACTAGCAGAATTAAAACAAATTTCAAAATTCTATCATTTACAGTTACCATTCGAACCTAGACAAGAGAACCTATTAGACTTCGAGTCGTTGCTAAAAATAAATTGTAAAATAGAAGCAACCCAAATAATCTATTTCATTTCTACCCCCATAAACTTTGAAAAAACTTTCGACCTCTACTACATGTACCCAATTCCAACCAAACACGAATCAAAATTTATTACAATCATTCCCAATACAAAATACCTTCTTAAATCTGATAAAGAGATCGTGCCGCTGAATGACATGTGCGTTCAAGCAAAAATATTTCAGTGCCCTAATAAGTACCACGCCCATTTCTCAGCGATGTGCGAAGAAGAAATATTCCAAAATCAAACTTCGAGTCACTGTCATTATACAAAAATTAACTTAATTACAAATCATGTCGAAGTGATTCCAGAAATCAACAAATACCCAGCCGTCTTCCCAAACGAGGAGAAAATCACCATTAAATGCCATGAAGAAACCAACATCCAAACCTTAGAGGGAATCTTTCTAATTAATAATCAAAACAACTGCGAAATTCACTTCAGGCAACAAATACTAATATTCCAAAATGAAAACCATGGTCAACCCCTATTACTCCCTAAATTGAATTTAAAATCCCGATCGTACAAAATTACAAATTTCTCCGTTAACCTAAATCCTTTGAAATTAAATGATATATCCTTCAATCCAATCGTCTCGATACCAGAAGAAAAATTCAATATGCACATCCCAAGTATATGGTCCATCATCCTGTATGCGATCGCTGCAATCATCGTTGGGTACTTCGTATACAAACACATAAAGAAGAGGAAACCAACCACACAGAGGTCATCTCGCACCCCTGAAGACGTCGAACTTCAACTTCCCCAGGATGCTCGAATCTAAGGAGGGAGGAGTTACAGTGCTAACAAATAGACAAAGTGCTGATTTACCAGTATGTGACTCTATCATATTACATTAGTATAAAAACACGTGTAACGCTTAAGATTAGTCAGTCTGTATTCCTTATTCATATTATCAAGTAGTTTATAGAATATTATAACTCTGTACTCACAAAAATAAACTTTTTAAAAACCTATTTGATCGAATAAGAAATTTAAGTTATATATATATATATATATATATATATATATATATATATATATATATATATATATATATATATATATATATATATATATATATATATATATCAAGTATTTTATAGAATAAATGTAAAGTAAAGTAAAAAATAATAAAATTATGAGGCGGGCAGGATTTGAACTCGTGAATAATTATTACGATGTCCCGATCTAACCAATTAAGCTACAGAATACGTTTCTATGATTACAGTTTTTAATAAATTAAAAGTAATAACTGTCAAATTGCATTATACTTTGGAAATATTTCAATAATAAGCCATTAAAATAGAAGTATTTAGATACTCTTCGATGTAAAATTAAATAACCTTTCTAACCATATCAAAAACTCCCATTATAGTCTTGCGGGACAGATGAAAAAACTGTTTTCCCATGTTAAACGCCTGTGTCACGGTTTTCAGTGTTCACACTGTATAATATTTCTAACATACATAGCGTTCAAACATTATGTAAATTTCGTTATAAATGTCATTGCCTACTATGACGTCCAAATAAAAATATTAAGACTATAAAATTTTGAGAATTTATTAAAGAAATTATCAATGAAAATAATCAATTTGTTTTTCCCAACTGTTTTTCAATTGTTTCATTGCAACAATAATTGTTTTTAACCTATAAATTTATAAATTGTTGTATTTTCGGTGTTTGAAACAAATGAAAATAAACAAATTACACATGGCTGGAAAGCTAAAAAATCTCTTTTCAATAGTGTAACTTTCCAATATGGCGTCTATATTAAAATTAAAACTTTGATATCATTACTCGAAAACTACTAGTGCTAAAAAAATGAGCATCGCCATTCGAAAGAACATAAAAAAGCCTTAAAGATGTGCAAATTAAAATCCAGTATTATTTTTGCAAAAATAAAAAACGGCAAAATTTAAATTTTCGCCTATATCTTGTGACCCATAATTTTTTTTCTCAAATACTAAAACGCCATTAAAATGGTCTCCTAATGGGACAATTTTGTCTAATTTAACCACCTTCGTATCTCTTATAGTTGAAAAAGTTATCCTGGACAGCCTGTATATTTAAAATACTCTTTTACTGAGGTATTTGTACTCAATTATTTACTTTAATGAAATATACCATTTTTTATTAAATTACTCAACATTACTGAAGGCACGCCGAGTTTTAAATACTTATTCAAAATATTCTCTCTAAAAACTTAATATTATGAAATAGAGATATTCAAGTTTTTATTTTTTGTCGAAAAATATAGAATTCAATCATTTTACACAAATGCATTAGTGAACCTAATTTGTATAATAGTTATTGTAAAGTATGTAATTACGGAAATAACAAAACAAAGAGATTTAAATGAGCAATTTACACAATTATTGTCTAAAGTAAACAAGACTATTTTTGAAGACTTTATCTGACATTTTTAATTCCTGATAAAATGTAACGCACATACAATTGCGAAGTACCTTAATTTTAAATACCAAGATAAGAAAGTTGGCTAAACTTACATTTCAATAGCATTAATGTAAAGAGGGCAATCCAGGGTAAACGTCTCATATTCCCCTCCTTCTCCGCAAACATTCAACCCATACTTCTCCTTCATGTTGAGGAGATGAGGCTGCAGTTGCGTGATAGTCTTCCCCAAATGCTTGGTTGGATCAAGTCCCAAAGTCGCGACTTTGACCAAGACAGCGTTCACCTGACTGTCTATCATTTCCTGGAGGAGCTCCGACTGATCTCGTTGCCATAAGTAAGCCAAAGAAATAAGACCCAAACGAGTACAACTGTAACGACGTAATAAACATTTAATAACTTGAAGAAAATGAGTTTAAATTCATGTGTCTACTAAGTACATACACATTTTCCACTCTAATACGCTGATAATCAGATAGTATTGCCCCAACTGCCACCCCCTCTATCTGCATGTCTGCCTGCAATTATTTTTATCTCCTAGAATTGTAAAATTAGTTGCAAAAAGCCTCGTACCTGCACTTTTTGGAGCAGTTCGAAAAGATCTTCCACTTCGTCGCTTGTAGTTGGAACGTAATCTTTTTCCATATGATGCGCTTCACCACATGTTTCTTGTCTGTATAACGGAAGACCCATCGCCTGTCCCATAAGAGCTACACCCTCATGAGCCACACTCTGATACATATAGCTGTCCAGTTCTCCTGCAAAATATGAATAAAAACATACATGTCAACAACAGATTAATTATTTCGTACCTCTATTATGTGGTACTAAATTTGCTAGGGCTACAATTTCATGCCCGGCAGCTATACAACACATCATATTGTAACAACTGTCCTTGCCTCCACTGACTAGAGCTACAACTTTCATTTTGATGTCTAAAATACGGAAAAACTAGTAAATTCTATAATAAACTCCTTTAGATAATCTACGGAATGTAAGATAAACACTACCTGCTTAAGCTAACTACGTAAACAAGAAATGCATTATAATTCTCTCTCACTTTTCCTTAAAAAATGTACTAATTTTACTTCCATATGACAACTTTGTTACATATCTGAATTTAGCAATGACAGATGATCCGGGCAGTGTTGCCACCTACTCGGTGTGAAATAACACCTGCGTGAAAACAGCAACGGCAACGGTTAAAAGAGTGCAGCAACGACTAAACGAAAGCGCACCGTTACACAAACTCGTGTGCTATACCACTAAACCAGCAACGGAAAATAATATTGATAACACGTGTAGTACTGAAGCAAAAAAAATGTTATTTAAACTTGAATGTATCATTTTGATATTTATAAAAAACATAAACAATAGTCTCAATTATATAACATGTACGTTACGAGGTGTAGGGGAAGAATATTTTTTTAGGGTAGTAGGTAGATATAGATAATACAGCTCAGAATTTTACTAAATTAGGTATTCAAACTATTCTGTAACGGTTTCATATTTTCTCTAATTATTAACAATAGTACCTAGAATACAACCGTATAACACATAATGCGCTACGCGGCGTAGGGGGTTAACTAGAAATTTTTATTTGCAGAAGTATAAAGGAACTAATTAGAAATTAGTTAAATTAGATATTTAAACTATTCTGTAACGGTTTCATATTTTCACTAATTATAAACAATAGTCCCTAGAATACAACCGATAACGATAATTATAATGATAACGAAAACGATAACGATAATGATAATAATAACAGTTTTTAATGAAAAATAATATTAAAATATAATCCAAAACTTTTCAATTTTAGTATTTAGGATTTTCTTATCAAGGGGAATAACATATTAGATTGTGGATAAAATTAATAAACCGGAAGTGATACTTTACTTGAAGCTCCGAAGAGATTTTCGTGAAAAATTATTGATATATTCAGAAACTTTTTAAATTTAGTTTTTAAGACTTTTATATGAGATGGAATAACATATTAGATTTTGGCTAAAATTGATAAACCGGAAGTGATACTTTACTTGAAGCTCTAAACACATTTTCGTGAAAAATATATTGATATATTCCAAAACTTTTCAAATTTGGTATTTAAGACTTTTAGATTAATGAGAACGGCATATTAGATTTTTTCTAAAATTGATAAACCGGAAATGATATTTTTCTTGAAGCTCTGAGCAGATTTTCGTAAAAATATTTTGATATATACCAAAATTGTTCAAATTTGGTATTTAAAACTTGTATATTAACAAAAAGGACATATTAGGTTTTTTTCTAAAATTGATAATCCGGAAGTAGTACTTTACAGAAAGCTATAAACAGATTTTCTTGAAAGAATATATTAAAACATGATCCAAAACTTATCAAATTTAGTATTTAAAACTCATGTATAATTTGAAACAACATATTAGATTTTGACTATATACTTATATGATAAACCGGAAGTGGTACTTAATTTGGAGCTCTTAACCGATTTTCGAGGAAAAACAATAAAATATAATCCAAAATTTCGTTTATTCTATTTATTGGAACAACAATTTACTTAAAGCTCATTGCTATTTTAAACATGGAATTGACGGGAGGTTACGTGCTGGCCACATCAGATTTTTTATTTATGTAATTTCACCACCTCCAGATCGTTAGGTAATTACATCACTTACCGGTCAGGCACATCAGTTACCGAGCAGTACCACATCACTTACCGGTCAGTAATTTGTAAATAATCCTTACTGCCTTGGAAACCATATCGGTAAAGGTTAAAAAAATTCGATCGTGGAAAAGTAACAGCAATAAATATTTCAGTCAAATTTGCAATAACCAACGTAGGTATCTGAATTTTGTTAAAATTGATAAACCGGAAGTGATTCTTTACTTGAAGTTCTGAACAGATTTTCGTGAAAAATACATTATGATATAACCCAAAACTTTTCAAATTTGGTATTTAAGACTTTATTTATTAAGGGAACAACATATTAGATTTTAGCTGCATTTGATAGACCGGACGTGATACTTTACTTTAAGCTCTGAACAGATTTTTGTGAAAAATAGATTGATATATTCAAATTTGGTATTTAAGACTTTTATATCAAGGGAAACAACATATTAGATTTTACCTAAAGTAAACCAGAAGTGATATTTTTCTTGAAGCTCTGAATAGATATAATCCAAAACTTTTCAAATTTGGTATTTAAGACTTTTATATCAAGGGGAATAACATCTTAAAATTGATAAACCGGAAGTGGTACTTTATTGGAAGCTACAGATTTACTTGAAATACGTATTATCTAAAACTTCTCAAATTTGGGATTTAAAACTTTTTGGTTAATAAAATTTAAAACTCGTATTTGTAACACCATATTAGATATTGTCTATAACTACATATGAAAAACAATAAATCCAAAATGTCGTATTACAGACTTTTTTATTTATTGGAACAACAACTTAGTTTTTGTTTACAAACGATCACCGGAAATGATACTTTACCTAAAACTCATTTTTCCTTAAATTTTACATTAGAATACATCATTAACGTCACTGTTTGAAAATAAATCTATGTCGTAGAATTTGTGGTTAGAATTATATAATTATATATTTGTATTATTTATAAATAAAATAAATATGCCATTAACATTAAAATATTAGCAATTTATTTTATTTTCGATACATATTCTTGTTTTTCGCGTCTTCACACAATATAACACAGATACAAACATATTTAATCAACGTTTTGGTGTTACTTAAGTGATAATTAACATTTGGAAATACGTGTATCTTCAATAATATTTTATATTTAATCTGCTTATTGTCAACAAAAACTAGAACATGTTACGTGAGAAATTCCAGATAGCAATAATATATTCATAAATGTTCCAAAAGCGTTTAAAAAATATTTCTAAAATAATGTAATTTAGATATTAGAGCAACAGTCTATATTTATGTGTAACTATGCAGTAAAGTGTGTTGACGTAGTGCAGTAAAATTTTAAACAATTATGAATTGCATAAATTATATACAAAAGTTCTTGTTGATAGTTTTATGTCAATACTTTTTCTTTTACAATTATATTTTGTGTAGAGAAATTATTAGAAATCCAGTATTTAAACAAAATATTTTAAATAAATCAGAATACAACAAAAATAAAGAGCAAAAATGTTTCCAAGATTTGTATTATGTTTTTACTCATTTGGAAGAGGACTGGGCTTTTAAAAGTAAACATTAAATAAAAATAAAAATTGAATATTTATTTAGATAATTTTAGTGCTCGACGCATCATCAAAATTGCCATCTGGTTTAATTTCAGGGAATATTATAGATTTAGGATCCTTTGATCAATGTTTATCCATAAATTATCAGGATACAAATAGACAAATTAAAGGAAACTACTGTAAAGTGTCCTTTCCATTGGACAATTTTATTTATTTAATTGAACAATTTACAAATATTGTATGAAAATATACAATAATTAAAAAATAATACTAAAAATACTTCTTTACAGGAAAGAAATACTTCAATTCCAAATATAAATATTGATTCATCAATTTTAATTATGGTCATGGCAATTTGTGTGCCAAATTCGTGTGATGTTAATGTTTTAAATAATTTAGTAGGCGGTAAATATATAGAAAATTTTAATATAAATATTAGAAATTGTCAAACGAATGATAAAGACGAGTTCACAATTCTTGATTGGACGGCCATGTAAGTATGCTAATATATTATTTTATTACCGAAATATAATTCGACAGTTGACAATATTAATATAAAACAAAAATTATCATCGCGGCATATTATCCATTGCTGGGTGGGTGTGTCAATCTGCTTTATATGCAGATATCAATAATGATGATGATGACATATTCGCACCGTGCGGGCGTTAACCAGGCGTCACCACACGGACAGTCATTGCTAGCGTGGAAAGTGCACCACAGGGGTTACTTTTGTTTTAAAATAACTTTGGTGTTGATCGGGATCGAACCCGGGTCTCCAGATTCGCGGCCAAAGACCAGACACTCGGCCCACGGCCACGACACCCCGTAGGTAGAGATACAGATACAGATTTATTTTATGCAAAGGAGATCCACTTTTTCCACTATTATTATATATTTAACCCTGGTCCCAGTCCCAGTGGTAACTTGGCAAAACAAAAAAATCCAATGGGGTAAATTTATTTCTAATGCAGGATGGGGTCCAGAAATTTCCTTTTTTTGAAGGCGAATAAAATAAGTATTGTTGATAAACAAAAATTATTTATTGGTAATGAAAGAACATAGTTTAAATTTAAAGTTTTAAATCATGCAGTTTTAAACAAAACATCTTGAAGGTGGTGATCATATTTCTCCGTGCACTGATGCAACCGATTTCTGAATAAAATATTTTTTTGTCTATCAGCAGTACTTTTTATTTTATTTGCTTTCAAAAAAAAGTTTCTAGGCCAACCCTGTACATAAGCAACCCGTTTTACTTGACTGGAATGAAAAATTTTACAAATGGGAATATGAAAAGATAAAAATAGGAATTTCGTTGTTTTGTTTCTAAGTAATAAATTATTAATGCAATATAAAATATAGTTTTTAAATGATTTATCAAAATAAAATCTGTTTGTCTAGATTTTCAAAAATGTTTCACTTATAACAGGAAATTTAATTTATCAGTGAATCAGTATACGAGTAGATATTATCAATCTGATACAGATATTGTCATTATCGGAAATATAAACTATTGTCAAATTTTTAAGTTCAAGGTTCAAGTACTAACAAAAAATTGTTTTTCAGATTCTTTTTCAGTTGCATTATAATGTTGACTATTTTAAGCACAGGTTATGATTTGTACATTAAAAATAAAAATATTAATTCTAAAAATGAATTATGGATAGCTTTTTCATTGTACAGCAACGGAAAAAAATTATTTCATGTAAACAAAAAATCGAATGAATTGTTATGTTTACATGGGATAAAAGTATTAAGTATAATGTGGATTATAGTAGGCCATACGACTATTTGTATGTTGATTTCACCCGTTATTAATTCGACAGATATATTCAAGGTATTAAATTGATTAATCACTTAAATCTGATTGAATTTTTAATATCGAATTATTTTTAATTATCAATTCTTATTATTGGGACTATTATTTAAGTACAAAGTTGACTAATATTTTGAAACCAATGAATCATTTTATAAGTAATGCTTGATATAATTTCAGAATTCTCTTTATAATGACTTATATTTTTTTAGTGGTTTGAAAGAATTTCGAGTATGTTCATTCTAGGGGCAACCATTGCAGTGGACTCGTTTTTTACGATAGGAGGAGTGCTTTTGTCATATGTTTTTTTAACTGTTATGGACACTGGAGTAAAGTTTAATATTTTAAGTTATTATTTGCACAGATATTTAAGTTAAGTACACAATGCTTTTTAGTACAAATAATTTAAGCTGTTATATACTATACTTTTTACAACGCGTTAATTATAAAAACTGTATTAAAAATTATAAAGACAAACTTGGTTAAATATCAGTTAAGCCCGGTTGATATGGCCATAATTTTGTTAACAAATTTATTACCTAATTTGTTAACAAAATTTTGAGTTCGTGTCAAATAGATCATAATTTACTCGTATAATGGAATAGAACATCCTGTCATAACATTCGTTTCCAATGAAACCAATTTGTTACCAAATTTATTACTAAATTTATAACCAAGTTTATAACCACATTTATAACCAAATTTATTACCAAATTTGTTAGTACATTTTATAATAATTTAGGATCGTGTCATACAGGCTTTACTGTTGATTTTATTTGACAGCTTAATTTTTACGCTTTGTGTATATTCTGACCCATCAGAGAATGATTTAATTTCCCTAGTCGAAGGGGATATTCCAAAAATAACAAATTTTAACCGGGGATAACCAAAATTGTACATTTATGAAACAAGTGTTAAAATGGTTGCAACTAGTGATGTGCCATTTGAAAGTTTCATATTGAAAGTTTCAATTGACAAATTTCAAAAATGAAAGTTTCAAGACTTAAGTTTCATGAAACTTTCATAAGGTACACTGCACATGCGCCGCCCAACTCACTGTAATAGACTTGCGCAGATGACATACATGCGCCTAAGCCTAAGCCTGCACTTATCTACGTGCAAGTTATGTTTGGTTAATCTACAATGCTGGAACTAGCGTATTTTTCGAATTTAAAATTCAGGATTCAGTACAGTTTATGGTGAGAATTAAAGGTATAATTTGGCGATATTTCAATGAAATAAATACAAAAGACAATAAGATACTTTCTATTTTAAATATTTTAGTAATAATGAATAGTTTAATATTTGCATTACACTTTTAGTAATAAGTTTTTAATTTGTTTTGAACCTATTTTGTCCTTTTTATTTTAAAATAAGTTAATTTGAGATCCAAATATTTCAAATTCAACTGACAAATGTTAAAGATTCTTGAAATTCAAATGAAACGTTCATTGAAAGTTTCAATGAAATTTTCGTTTAAATTCATAGTGAAACTTTTTCAGTGTAACCTTCAAAAAGTAAATAAGTTTCCGAAATTTGCAGATCACTAGTTGCAACCGAAACGCATCAATGCAACTATAGTTTTTCCTTAGTTTTCTTTCTAACATATTCTGTCCTTTTTCATAAGATATCAGATTTTATAAGTTAATGTGGTCAGGGTAGATCATTTACCTTAACTTAATTAATATATTACTAATACTTCTATCTTTCACATATGAGTAGGTGAAGCCAACACTGTAAAATGGAAATATCATTTCTGTATGCATAAGTCTATCTCACACAAACACCAAAGCTGGAAATATGCGCATGCTCCTAAACTACTATGGACCCGCTTAGTGATTATCTAAGGATGTAGGCCAGCAGTGGGATTGCGCCGTTTCGAGCTATAGAATTGAAGCGATAGATAGAATACGCGATAGAATTGAAATTTGGTATCACGCCGTATCGTTTTGTAGAACAGAAATGTAATTCGGCTACTTTCGGTTTTTGTATGTTCTGTTTTGTAAAAATTGAGTAATATTTTCGTATTTTTACTTGTAGGTAATTCTTGTGATTAATATAAAGTTTTGTATAACGAAAAATTTACGTTTCGTTTCTATCTATTTTAAGTTTTTTTTTCTTGGCGCGATACCGACTTGTAGTTTATTTTCTACAAATACCGTTTTCCTAGCAACGAGTCGCCACTTTTCTACATTTCTATATGGCGCAATTCCACTACAGGTTTCCAAATAAGAAAATGGATGCCGCCTTGGTAACGGTTGCTATGTTATTTAAAATTGACCGCGAAATTAGTAGTGAGAGATTTCAGTTTCTTTAAATTTTAGGCTCTTTAAAGGGCACAGATGAAAAATATATAATTGTTATTAGTACTTGTTACGTCTTGTAAGAGTGTATATTTTAAGGTTTCATTTTAAATTTGTTTGACCATGGTGATCTGTTACGCAGCTAACTTCAATCATTATAGCGAACGTTGAACTTGTAAGTTTTTTGAATTTCCAAAAGACCCAAATCATACGTGGATGAACTTAGTCATGTTAGTATTTATTTACAACAGAACAAAATTTTATAACGCGTTTCTGAGCCATTTTAATACCAAATAAACTTATAGGTTATGAGCGCCAAACGTCAAATAGGCTACTATACCATAGTCAAATTTTAACTATCTTAAATAAGAAGACCAAAATATACATAAATTAATGAGTATTAGTGAAAATTTTTTGTTTCAATATTGATTAGATCGCGAACTACAAGCGATTAAAGTTGATTACTAATTAGGTATGACGCGTTAGATCCTAAGAATTTGATTGGTCACTTGATTTTAAAAACGAGATTCGCGCGTCTGCTGCGGTTACCTTTGAAAGATTATTGTTGTATAACCTAACAAAAAAAAATACAATTTTATTTTTCATGAATTTGTTTAATTATAATATCTTGTAATATTAACAATAATAATGTAATTATACTAAATCAATTTGTAATATGTATTAATTAAATTAATAATAATATTAACTAATCAAAACAAGCAAACACTAGCGCCATCCGCCGTCATACTTTGTGTGATAATATTGTCAAAGTGCTTCAATGTTCTATAATTTATTAAGAAAAAAAAAAATGCTTATTATTTATGTTATTTATGCTTAATAATAATTTTTTCGTGAATATAACGTACAAGTTTTTATATTAAAATATTTCAGCTATGCAAACATGAAAAGCCTGTTCTCTCTAGAACTAACAGTTTGTCGACAACTGGAAATACCAGCTACGTCACGCAAAAAATTCTTAATTTTAAAAATTCATATCTCGCTTATTAAGTAAAATTTTTAAGTCGCGTTTGCAATAAAATTCTTATTTCAACCTGATCTTACAGAAAAAAAAATGAGAAAAAAACATGGTACAGGACCCTATTCTGGTTTAGCATAGCAACCGCCTTAGCAACGAAGACGTCATTTTTCTGTTTGGAAAACTTCGTGACGTCACATTAAACGGGTCCATTAGCTAACGCTGACAAATGTCGACAGCTGATGCCAGCGAGTACATAATTTGACGTTTGATTTCATTCCTGTTTGAATTGTGAGCATTGGTTTAGAGTATTTCATTTTCTTTGTGTTTTGTTGATATCATGCCGACTATAGTCCGTTCGCTAAAACGAGAGAAATTGAAACTAACCCGGGATCCGAACCAAGTCATTCTTATTGGTCGATAATGATAAATTTGAAGTTGAATCTTCAAATTTGTCATCATCGAACAATAAGTATGACTTGGTTCGGATCACGGGTTAGTTACAATTTCTCTCGTTTCGGCGAACGGACTATACATAGAACGTGTTGTCTGTGCAGTTCTAAAGCTCCTAATATTAGTTTGCGTAGGTAAGTCATTTAAACACAAAAAGTTTAAGTGTTTTATAATTATGGGTTATTATTTTTGTTTGTAGCTTTCTAAAGCCAGTGAAACAAATAAGTTATGGAAAGAAAATGCGGTATCAGGGAAAATGATAGTGCGTCTGGTTTTTATGTTTATAAATTAGATTGTATTATGAGACGAGATCACAAAGACGATTTTATTAGAAATAAGTTTCATAGAATCGTATTAGTTAGGAATCAGGAAATATTTTATAAATTATTTCTTTTATTCTTCTTTACCTTACTGTCACCTAAATAAATTAATCCTGACCAGATTGTATTCCTATTATTTTTATAGTAAAACAAAGTAAATTATTTAATTCAAATTTAACACTGGAATATTTCGTCGTTATTTATTATTACTAATATTTATATTCAAGAATTTAAACACAAAAAAATAGTAGGTACATTACTTAATTTCTTAGATTTAAATTTAAAATTTCTCGCGCTTGTCTTTAATAATCCGAAATAATGTCAGGCGTGTTTCTTCGAGTTATGATTCGCAATCTAAATGATAAAAGTGATCATGATTTCGTCGTTAGCCAATAGTAGTCAAGATTTACGAGCATGCGCATAATCCCAGTTTGGGTGTTTGTGTGAGATACACTTATGAAGCAATGATATTTCCATTTTACAGTGTTGGCTTCATGAAATGCAAAGGATCCGCAATACTGGGTGTTCTGAAAATGGGTGATAATCTTCAGGTAGAACGATTCTTTGATTAATTCTGAGTCGATAATGCTTATTTGACGAGGATTAATAGGAATTTGGACAGGAGTGAAAAAAAAAATTGTGAGTAAGTGAGTGACACTGCTCACCAACAAAGTAAGAACTAAATTTCAACAGTTCTTGTGTGTTCCATAATTTTTACTATTCCAATTCAACATTTTTGAAATGTATTACTCAACTTTAAATTTAATTTTTAAAATAATTCATTCAAATGAGTTTTTCATTTTGTAATTTATGATTTCTTCTGGAATTTTTTAACTGGATTGTCTCAACGAATACTCTGAGGATGGTTTTAAATAAACTGAAACGTTAGCGACATTCGAATGCAATTTTTTTTTCGCTTCTGTCCAAATTCTGATTAATCCTCGTCAAATTTATCTAAAAATTTTTGGATAGATAATCCTAATGGAAAAAATTGTTCGGCCCAAGAAGCCATCACACTTGTAAATGTGCACCTAAAACTAAGCGAGTTTTAAAAATCTTTTATGGATTATCAGTGCTGTTTACATTCAAGACAAATTGTGTAAAATTTGATGTACGTAGCTAAACGTTTAATATCAATGCTTTAAATTTTTAACTCTTCTAAAGCACAATTTTTTAATTTGAATACGTACGGCAACCATGCAGAAAACATTTTTTTGTTTGAAACAAAAATAAAAAATCTGATGTGGCCAGCACATTACCTTCCGTCAGTTCTATGTATTTTGTACAAATTTCATACGGAAAGTTCCTTGTTAAATTAAATACATATTCTATTTCTTGTACATTACCTTCGGGCAGTTGCATGTATTTTATGCAAATTTCATACAGAAAATTATTATTTTGTGACGTTTTCTACATACAGTGTAATGTATCTGCAGCAATAAAAGATTTATTATTATTATTATTATTATTATTTCTTGTACATTACCTTAAAGCAGTTGTATGTATTTTATACAAATTCCATACAGAAAGCAAAAGATCCTATATTTCCAGTAAAATTATAAGACAGACACACTATGTCAATTTCACTTGACACTGACATCTTTCAATCAGAATTTTCTTAATATAGTAGCTGTTTCCACAGCTATGGCTACTTTATGAAATTTAATTTCTTTATAATTCTTTAACTCTATATCCATTTAATATTAAGTATAAAATGCAGTCAAATCGTATAGAGAATAAAATATTCTTTAATATTTATAATAACATCAAATGTGAAAAAATGATATTTAACATAGTTTTTTCAAGAAAAACTGTTA
This sequence comes from Harpalus rubripes, assembly GCA_963082715.1. NCBI lineage: Eukaryota > Metazoa > Arthropoda > Insecta > Coleoptera > Carabidae > Harpalus > Harpalus rubripes. Next base: position 30,189,455 of record OY720454.1, read on the forward strand.
AAATCTTCAAATGATGGTACTTCCGGTTGACCAATTGTAACCAAAATCTAATCAGCTCTTCCTATGGATGTAACGAAGAAGTATAAGAAAAAATTATAATTTTTGTAACTGTAGTATTAGAGTTATCGCAGACGAAAATTTTGTTACACACACACACACATCCACACACACACACATCCACACACACACACACACATACAGACATCATCGTAAAAATAGTAAATTCGTATTCTAGGGACCCTAAAACGTGCTTATTGAGTAAAAACTCATCATCGAATTTTTTGACCAAAGACAATACCTTCCTTACCTAAAGGTGACGGAAGGTAAAAATAATTTGTCAAATTTTCACGTTTATATTGATGATTGATTTTCTAATTTATTTCATTTGAATGAAACATTGCATAATCATAATGTATATCTTTAACTAATACGCTATATAGAGGGAATACATATTGGACAATGTTCCACTAAATCTCATGCATAATGGTGCACCTGCTCACAATGCCCGAATTACAACATTACAAGAGAGTGGTTAGACGAAACATTTCCATATAAGTGGATTGGGCGTAATGTATATTTTCGTTTGGGGCTTTTTAGAGGAAAAGGTATATGCGATACCTCCAGCCAATGAACAGGAAGTAATTAATAGGATTAATGTCACACTACAATTAATTACCCCCGATATGTTGCAACGCGTCTTAAATTCTCTTCCCCAAGGGCTACAGCTATTCCTGGAAACTGATGGATATCAGTTTGAATATTTATTTTATATTTAATTATTATTACTATTATTTTTGTTACTCCATAAATACTAAAATAATTTTTATTTAATAAAATAAAGCTGCTTTTAAATGATTTGAATTTCCACTGACTATACCTATTTCAGAATTATGTTGACAAAACATTCATAATAATTTGCATAGCTACCTGATAACTACTATAACAGGTTGATTCGGTATTGCCAAATTTAAATTTCTTTTAGTAGCTCGTGCGACTTTACCAAGGGCCGTACAATTTTTTTGTATTAAGATTATCGATTCAAAATTAATCAAAGAATCGTTCTACCTGAAGCTTATCACGCATTTCTACAACATCATTACCCGGTTGCACAAACGTTCATCAACGCATTGTTCGATTAACGGTTCATCAAATCGAACAAATTCGAATCAGTTTCCTTGTTCTTATGACATTTAAATCATTGCTGTCAAAAAATCGCATTGCATTTGTTCGTTTTGATGAACCGCTAGATAGATATTTATCAAGTAAGTTGATGTTGTCATCTGTTTTCAATGGTTTGCATTTTACGTATTTTAATTTTCCGCTCCATATATTAGGCTTTCTGAACAAACAGAGCTGTAAATCTGTAAAAAACTGATAAAACGCATCTATTTTTATTGATTAATATAAAATTATACATAAGTGTGGCAGCGTTCGTTGTGATTTTGTTCAATATTTTTATTTACAGACAGTGGTTTAGGGCGCCCAAAAAATCTAAAAACGGTATTATTAAACTTTGGAGCCCTTCAAAGTTAGTTTTGTGTAAGGTAAAAAGCACCGGCATTTGATATAGCACTAGTAGTTGGCACTTTTGAGTTTAAATTACATGAAATAAACAAATTTGATTGTTTTTAATATTGCTTTTCCTGTTTATATACTAGTATTACTTACTATGTTGAAAATGTATAAAATTTATTAATGCCAAAACCAGAGGCTAAAACCATCACATTGAACAAAAGTAGTGATTCATTGAATAATGGGAGTTTTTTATATCCTACCTGCTGAATTGTTGTGTAAATACTTAAAAAGCCAAGCTAATATATATGTTGTAATAAATCGTTAATAGTACTTTTTTTAAAAATTTTGCTGTTGATAATGATTATAGTTAATCATTAATAGTAAGTGACCTTATGAGATTTAGAGATTTTTTTAAGTCACGTTGCATCCGCATGTGAGGTGTCAAATACTGATAACATATTTTTGGCATTTTTTATTAGTTGACACCCACTGGCATACAGGGCATTTAAAAAAATTATTATAGTACCTATCTCCATGGATTTCCCATAAATGCAGCTACATGTGTATTGCATCCAAACTCCTGTATATTTTCAAGTTGAAAGAAAAAAAAAGAAACATAAATAATCACAAATAAAAATCAGAAATAATTTTGTAACGAGTGGGGGGTGCTCTAATCTAATTTGGCTCAGGGCGCCTAAATGTCTTGAGCCGGCCTTGTTTACAGATTTACAGATCTGTAAGACTACAGATATGTTCAGTATAGAGCCATAAGAAAGATGATAGACGAAATGTGTTTAGAGAACACTTTAGGATTATCGCGAAAATAACTACTTAATAATAAGTCTCATGACCAGAACCAGTCGGTAACCGAAACCCCGAAACCATTATGGTTTTGATTATTATTTTTTATTTTTGCAATATACCATAAATCAAAGCTACATTCTTATTGAAAAACTGTATAGTACTGCAATATGTTCTTTTTCGGTTCATGTTTCAGGTAAACGCAATTTTTATCTAATGTAGAAATAATTTTAGACTGACTCCAACCCTGGCAGTAATCCTCCTCTTCCATGTAACTTTAATACGTTTCATGGCTCCAGGACCGTACTGGCCCGAAGCGATGAATTTATTGTACAACAATTGTGTGAGACATTGGTGGAATGTATTACTGTACATTCAAAATTTTACGAATCCTGATGATATGGTATTTTCTAAATAAATCAAATTTTATGATTAATATAATAATAAATTAATTTTTAGTGTATTGTTCAAACATGGTATATCTCAATCGATATGCAATTATACATTTTGTCACCTTTAATATTGATACCACTTAAAAAATGGCCGAAAATAACAATTAAATTTTTGATAGCTCTTGTTTTTGTCTGTGTGATAATAGCTACTACTGTCTCTTGGGTGAATAGAATTTCTGGATTCCCTGTTTTCACTTTGTAAGTTAAATGATCGTAAAACCAACATACCTATATGTGTTATTTTAATTTTAATTTTGCATTAGATTGAATGAAAACTCTATATCGGCTTATTATTATGCAACATATGTAAGATTTGGACCAATGATTGTTGGCATAATAAATGGATATTTAATTTATGTTAAGAAAGAGTGTGAGACATTCACAAATGTAAGTTCTTACAATATTTTACTATAGTCAGAAAAATTGACTCTGTCGCCAATAAAAACATAAATATCTATCGTCACTATGACAAGGCGGCACATAACTATCACTGATTGCTTTTACATTGCATGCCAACGTGCAATTATTTGTGCCGCTCTGTTGAAATGAAGACATGCTTTGAAGGGTTGGGCAACTCCGCTGCGCGTCTTTACCCATACGTCCTTCTCACAAACTGAAATGCCAATTATGACATTCATCTTTAATATACTATTACTGTTTCTTTAACATAAATGCAATTTTTGTTTGAAATAATTTTTGGAACTGTACTTTTCAGGCCCATAAGAAATTATTCTTTTCAAATGACCGTCGTATTTTACGAGTATAATTAAAAAAGTAACAGGTTTATTTATTTAATTTTTTATTCGTATACATATCTTTCTTTTAGCTTTTCAGTAACAAATATTTTAATATAGCAGGATGGGCAATAAGCTTATTAATTTTACATGCAATAATATATGCTCCTGTTAATATGTACTGGCATGAATATAATCAATTAGAATCGTCGATATATTTAGGAGTTCATAGAGTTATCTGGTCTGTTGCATTATCTTGGATTATTTATTCCTGTGTTGTCGGATACGGAGGTGCTTAGAAAATATTATTACTAATTGTATTATTAATATTTATGTATTTCTAGGACTTGTAAATAAATTTTTGTCACTTCCGATTTTCCAAATATTAAGTCGTCTTACTTACACAATGTATTTAATTCATTTAAGTGTACAATCAATAAAACTGGGCCAATTGAAAGGACAAATTTATTTCGATAATTTACAAATTGTACTATAGTGGTGTATTATTTTATTAATGTTATGTTAACGATGTTTTTTTTTCAGCTGTATAATTTCGCCACAGATTTTTTTATTACAATTCTTCTGGCAATACCAATTACATTAATATTTGAATCTCCTGTACTTGTCATAGAAAAAATGTTATATAGAAATTAAAGAATTAAATTGATTATGTATTTGCTTATTAATCTTTGCCTAAGAGTCTAAATGACCTTTTTTGCAATAGATATATTTGACGTATAATTAACTTAACACAATCCAACCAAACGCACAAACTCACTCCCACACTCCTAAAACTCGGGCCGAAGATAGCTAAGGAGTTTCGTATTTTGCGGCCGTTAGTTTGGGTCTCCAATAGGTGGCTATGGCGATGCTCGTATTCACGCTGCTGTAGCATTAATTAAATATAGACCGGGGGCTAGTGCTACGTGAAAAATATATCATGGTATTCTCAATATCTGACCCTCGGTGCTCACTTTAATTACCCTGAAGACGATCTACCCAGCTGTGGGTCATGACCCAAATTTATTTTAAAAATGATATTTTAGAATCCAGGTATTCTATATCGGGCCTGCATTTTTGTGTCTTTTAGGGTAAAAATTGTCAGTTGACTAAAGCCCGGATGGAATGGCATGGACAATTCACAGCAATAAAAGGCTTTAGCGCCCCCTGCAACGGCTGGCATTTATTATCGGCTACCCTTCCCATACAGAGAAGACCTAGTTTCCAAAATATCGCCTTGTGTGTGTGTGTGTGTGTGTGTGTGTGTGTGTGTGTGTGTGTGTGTGTGTGTGTGTGTGTGTGTGTGTGTGTGTGTGTGTGTGTGTGTGTGTGT